>OX388327.1:1041121-1641121 GCA_947579605.1 Athripsodes cinereus
ATATATTTTTTGAGAATCAAAATAAGTACCTTTTTGAATTTAAGATTTAAGAATTACCCTTCATCCTTCAAAGCACGAGCTCTGCTCAATTTTGAAGGAACAAATAAAAGAAAAATATATGTTTTTATTATTATTTTGTATTGATTGATTATTGTTTTAAGTGTATATTTTTTACTGAATAAATATATTTGAATTTGAATTTTGAATTTGAATTTCTAAGATAATTAAATCAAGGCAAAAAAATATATATTTTTTAATTTTCAATATTTTTAAATAGAAAAGTTGTATTTTTGGTGTTGATTTATTTTCTAATAACTTAAAAAAAAAAATTTAATTTTAGTTATAAGTGCCATAAAGTTTTTTTTATTTTTCTTCGGATTAATGATTTTATTTCCTTCTCCTTCTGCTTGTAGTATTATATTATAAAATGGTTTTACTTTTTCGAACACTTGACTTTAACAGGACCCTCGAAAACTAACGGAAAAGAGTAGAGCACCAATTTTTTGCCAGATGGTCCACAAAACATTGGGATCTAACGATAATATGTAATATTGCGGATAATCTATGATAGATAGATAATCTATGTATGCAAGTGAGACGTGGACATGGTTAAAGAAGGATGAAAGTGGCATAAATGCAGTTTAAATGAGATCACTGAGAAGGATGTGTGGTAAAAGTCTGAGAGATCGTGTGCGTAACAGTGAGATACGAAAGGAATGTGGAATGAAAGTTAGTGTAATAACAAGGATGAATGTAAATAAGTTAAGATGGTTCGGGCACGTGGAAAGAATGAATGAGGACAGAATGACTAAGAAGATATATTTGTCTGAGAGGAATGGTGCTCGGAGACGTGGACGTCCGAGGATTAAATGGCAAGATCATTTAAATCAAATCCTACAGGACGGTCACGTGTTGAGTACGTTGAACAGGAGAGCATGCATGAGGAATTGTATGACAGTGACGGAAGCGAAAGATGTGTGCAAGGATAGAAGGAAGTGGCGCTCGATCCTTTCTGCCTACCCCGCGAGGGAAGCGGCGTGATGGTATGTATGTATGTATCTATGATAGAATTTATTTAATCAGAAAATAATTTTCAAAAAAAATGTTTAATACCCCTTCAATTTCGAACCAATCCAAGGAAAACATTTTTCCATCCAACCGAACCCAACATTGAACCGCGGAGTAACGGTATCATGAAATATTCAATCAACCAATAATCGAATCGTATACTAAATTGATTACGTGCTCACATTCCGACGGGGAATCGAACCGTAACATAAATAGTATCATCATATTAATAAAAATATATTCATACATAGGTACGCTTCCTTCAAATAATATAAATAAGTACTTATCTATTTTATTATTTGTGCTTTTAGACATACAGCTATTAAGCTGGTTAACTCATTTTTTTTATGAATCATGATTGAATAGAAATAATATACATTTTTCTGGGATCACAATAGTCTAAAGCTTATCAAATTATCAAGAACTGTTGAGTAAGACAAATCAGCGTGCATGTATGAGAAACTGGATCAATGTAGAGGAAGCGAAAGAAACCTGTAAGGATAGACCACTGACCAACATCGCGTTCCGTTCTTTCTGCCTACGCCACCGAAGACTCAGCATGAGGGTATACATGGTGTAATTTGATGAGTTAAATTTAATGATTTGATGTATATATTTACTGAGATTATTTGGTTTTTGTTCGGTTGTGGCTGTTGGGTCGCCTCTCGGGCATATTCTGACATATTCTGTTTTTTCATTCGTCTTGCTCTTTCGTTGGCTCAGGTGCGAGCTCACCCACTGACTCACTCTTTCACTGACTAAATTGCTAGCTCGCTCACTGACTCACTCACTTGTGACATAACTCACTTTAACTATCTGCACAGACTGACATACTGACTCACTTGTTGTTTATTTTTGTTATTGTTTAACATGATAAATTTATTGTTTCTCTGCCACGACACAGCCTTATGGCTAGTGTGGCTGTCATATTATTATGTATCTTTCATTGTCTTTTGTTGTGAATTTATGTAATTGTAAACAATATTATTTGAATAAAGAATTATACATAGATAATAATAAAGTTATTTTTTGGTAGAGGAGTTTCTAAAGAGGGGGGCATAAAAGAATCATCACAACTCCAGAAAATTGGTTCTAAATGTATGTACATTGAATATTATAATTATCTGGGAGGCTAAAAAGGTCACTTAATATGAATCGTATTAGGAATTGTAAAACGATTTAACGGCAACATTTCACCAAATATGTATAAATCATTTGATGAAATGAATTGCTCAATGTGGCCATTTTAAGCCCCCAGCATTCTTCAGAGCTCGCAAATAATTTATTAATATATTTATTTATTCTTTACTGAACATTGCTTAAAAGCACATTAACACAAAATCCATTAAAATAAAATACATTCTTACAATCAATATACAGAGGGCGTGTTTATCGCAGAGGCGCAATTTCTTTCAACTAATCTGATCATAAGAAAGTTTAATCCACAACAACGGTACAGCCATGCAAAGAGCCACGGCAAAACAGCAAATTAAACGAGCTCTACATAATTATTCGGCACCACAAATCTACGGACAAAATCTTCTACAGTGTCAACAAACCTAAATGATTTCGCTTTGCAAGCCGAATTGAAATTCAAAGCTCGGTTTGAAACTTAGATTAAAACTAATAAGGTAGTACGTTAGTATTCAAGTATACAAAATAATATGAGTACATAATTTCCATTATCATACGGGTCAGGTATAAACCCGTTTACATTACTTGTAATAATAATATATTAGTATTTGGTACATATTATGTTATAACGAAATATTTCGCATTGCAGTTTTCCGCTACGCTGAGCCCATCTATCGATAAAATCTCAAAGCTCAACAATCCATTAATACATGGAACTAGCAATATCTATCATTTTATCTATATGAAGTATTTAAACACAATACATACATACATTATTATATATACAAAAAGATTAGGATCTCTCTGTTCAGAGAGAAGCTTAATCTGACCATGTAATATTATTTTCATTGCTTGTTTTCGAGCCAGCTTAGCTCAAAAATAGCACCTATCGCCATCTAGTGTACAGCTTTTAAAATCATTTTATCTATACCTTCATGCCGTGTCCCAAGTGTGACAGAGAGAACGGAACGCCATTATTATCCTATATTTACATACTTTTTCGTTTCTTCCACGCAGCCAGCCTTGAGAATTTGATCCACGTGTTCCAGTCCGAGCACTATAGTCACGTAATGCTCTTTTTCTATTTTTTTTTTATAAAGATGTGTTTGGGTTTTTGTTAAAACCGCAACAATAACGCATGATTATACGGTACATGTACGTAGATTGTCGAAAAAATCGCCAGTAGTCGATCACTAAGTACGGTTTATCTACGGCCCCAGGTTACCCTAAGGACTTTCAATGCCCACGAATGAGCAATTTCACCCGTAAATCCATAAAATAAAACGTTTTTATAAATAACTTACATATAATAAATGATAAATATTTTTATAATATAAAGAGAAAACAAATACACAAGTCTATCTATCTCTACGAGTATATACCCTCATTTACCCTCATGTCATGTCCCAGGTAGGATAGACAGAGAGCACGGAACACCATGTAAATCTTTCCTTAGATATTATCCACTTCTTTCACTTCCTCTACATTCATCCAGTTTCTTATACATGCATGCCATTTTTTTTATTCAACAACGCGCGGTTCTTTTTGGGAATCACGCGACATATTACCAATCATTTTTCTCAAGGATCACGTCATCTCCACAGCATTTATTCAACTTTCATCCGGTTTCAACCAGGTCCAAGTTTCGATGGCATACAGAAGTGTAAGCATTACATTAGCCGTTATTTAAGAAAAACTATAATTAAATACGTATAATGATGCATTAAACGTTTCTAGTTAATTAATTATTTATTTCAAATAGTCAAGACGACGTATGTCAAACAGAACAAAAAAGAAACAAACGAATGAGAAACAAAGAGGGACGAAAAAGTAAACAATAGATAAACAATAATAATACAATCAAATATATTTTAAAGGAAGTGATGAAAGTGAAGCAGAGGGTAAAGAATTCGAAATCCGTAAGCATTGTATACAGTAGCAGAACAGACATTCAGTCAGTCAAAAAATTTCATTAATTAAATATTTCAATTATATTTTTTTCTTTCCCTTGGGGTTGAGAGAGTTAATAAAATGTCCATGTGTATTGTGGTACGCTCGTAAAGCAATGCCTGTTTGTAATAATTCTACAGCTGCTAGGTACTTTTTATTATTATTATAATTTATTACTAGTTTCTATACCCTTGATGATTTATTAACTTTATTTTATTATAAGTACCTACTTTGGCCATTAAATTTCTTTTTTCGCTATGCTGGAATAGTTTCCAAAAATTCAGATCTATTTCGTGAACGAATGAGGTATTGGTAGTTATTTTATTATTTTTATGATAATCTTAAAAATATCATCTATCACTGGAACCATAACAGCTTTTGACCAAGGCTATCTCGATTTGAAAAAATGACTCGCACAAAATACCTACATCTCAAGAGTGCATCAGTGTATCATTATATCCCAGACATCCCAATATGAAAGCAGATGGGAACAAATAAAGATCATACTCAAATATTAAGAAGTATATTAATCATTTTTAAGCACTTTTTCTGGACTTTTTCATCATTAGTAAGACAATATCTAACTATGTAATTGAAACAAGTGTTTCTTTCTTTTATACATTATTGATTCCGAGAGAGAAGTCTTTCGACTTTTCAGGTCATTATCAATCTGATTGATAATGACCTGATAAGTCAGAAGACGTCTCTCTCGGAATCAATAATCTATAGAAGATAGAATCACTTGTTTAAATTACATAATTATGGAATCCTACTACGTGTGCACGGACACAATTAATACAATTCATACCTCGCAAAGATTCATAATAATGGAGCACGTGTATCAGAAGCTTGGGTGTGGGAATTTTGAACCCCTTTCTACTTAGGGTGTACACTCTTCATCACGCAGCAACGATGACCACTCCAGGTCTTAAGAGGCAGGGATTTACTTCAAAGGGTTGAGGAAAACATTACGGGACTGGAGGGCTGGTGCATTATCTCATGCATTGCATCCATCCTACATCGAACATCCACGTTATAATATAGTCTTGCACGAGAAATTTTACAAATATCTGCCTTTTATAAGACACTCAAGGACTCTCAGAAAAGATAAGGATATTTATTTTTAATTGGGAATTGATTTACCTTTACTATACTATACCCTCACGCCGTGTCCCAAGTGGGGTAGGCAGAGAGAACGGAACGCCAAACAGATCTATCTTTACACACTTCCTTCGCTTCCTCTACATTCATACAGTTCCTCATACACGCACGTCGGTTCCTCTTACTCAACACGCGGCCGTCCTTGAGGATTTGATCTTTCTTTCAGATAAGTATATCCTCTTTGTCATTCTTTCCTCTTTCATTCGTTCCACATGACCAAACCATCTCAATTTATTTACACGCATTCTGTCCACAACAGTCTTCTTGCATCCGCTCATTCTTCTAATATCCTCATTCTTCACTCTATCACGCAGCGTTTTACCAACCATTCTTCTCAACGATCGCATCTCTACTGCATTTATTCCACTTTCGTCCTTCTTCAACCACGTCCATGTCTCGCTTGCATACGTAAGTGACGGTACCAGAATGGTATTGTGCACCAGCATTTTAGCCATGTTCGACACATTGTCATTTGCTAACAATGGGTCGAAGTGCACCGTTTACTCTAGCACCGACTTTTACAATGGGTCGAAGTGCACCGTTTACTCTAGCACCGATTTACCTTTGAACCAACTAAAATATTAATAAACTTATTTAGAACCTTTGAAGAATGAATGTTTGCCAGTGAATTACGGTCTAGAACAGTTGTTCTTAATAGACCATAGACTTAGGTAATATTACGTCACAGAAATTGCGTTTCCTTTTTTGAAATTATTTCAATTAGCAATAACAAACTTTTTGATAATAATTTTTAAGATGTCATAACTCAAGAAAAAATATTTCTTTGAATTATGGAGTCAAGTATAAGCAATAACCATGTTGCCACCCAACAGTTAAATTTTTAGAAAGAAGGAAAGATTATGATGAAAAAAAATTAATTATATTCAGGTTTTTTGGAATGTTTTCTGGTAGCTTGATTGGACAAAACACACTGCGCGCTAAGGATGGGTTGCGAGTTCAAGTCTCATCCAGGGCACAACCAAATAAGGCGTTGTCTTTAATAAGCTTATAATGATCATTTCATGTGTTAAATTTACCTACAAATTAATGTTAGGTACCTACCTTATTTATACAATAGTTTGTAAAAGCTATCCCGTGGAGCACCCGGTAAAGAATTGGTCTCCCACTCTTATCCGTAAGTTTTCGAGTGTCCTGTAAAAGGCAGGTGTTCGAAAAAATAAGACATTTTACATCTTAAATTCAGCGATGAGACTTGCCACCCATCCTGAATGTCTGGATTTTATATTGGCACGGAGAGGACAGCTTGCGTGTTTGTTATATGCAGCTGGTCTGCTGGCTACCCCACTTGTGGGATATGCCGTGATGGTATAGTAGTAGTAGTAGTTGTAAAAGCAAAATTCGTTAAAATCATGAGGGTGACCCATGTTTCAAATACGGCCTCAAAATGGTTGAAAAAAAGGAGTGATGAACCTGAGCATTCATTTTTTATATTTAAAAACTCTCAATTACTCAATTTTGAGTGGGATGCTAAAATAACAATAATACAAAAAAAAACTGTTTTATTGCATAACCGAATGAACACACCATCCCTAGGGTAACCATGATTTTTTTAATACAATATGGACCCAGCATACAATGGAACTAATTACAATATAATTGCTTTTAACAAAAAGAAAAAATAAACCCTCGTCCTTGCTGTAATTACCGAAAACATGACCTTTTTTCGAAGAATTTACCGAATTCTAATTTATCGATCAGTATGAAAAATGCTATCTTCTAACTCAGTATCCGTTCCCTAGCCTCCCCCCCCCTCCTCTGATCCATAATCCCTACCACATGTTGGGTGTGTGTCAATTATATTAATTAAAATGATTTAAAACACTGTTTAATTTCAAATTAAATTTATTCACCTCAACGTTTGAGGTGAATAAATTTAATTTGGAAATTATACAGTGTTTTAAAATCATTTTAATTATAATGAATTTCCAAAATGTTAACACAAAAACACTTGATTTATTTTATTCAATTATATTATTTTAAATTTTGTTTTTTTTTCTTTTGTTGTGTTTTAATTAATATTTTGTATATTTTTTTAGTAAGTAAATTTGTTTCTTACTAGTTTTATGTCAATGTGTCGTGGTTAGATGGAAGAAATCACTTTTTTTTTTAATTTTATTACATCATAATACAAATACATAAATTTTTCACACAATATAGTGGATTACCCAACTAGGTGAGACCTGTAGTAGGGCAATCCAGTTTATTAATACATTCTTAAAAGCAATACAATTCACAATAACATTTATTCAAAAAAAAAAGAAGATAAGAGAGAAAATAGAAAACCTGTGATTAATACTACTCACATACACAGATACATACCACCCACACACACACACACACCCAGACACCCTCACCCACAACACACACATACACATAAGGACACAGCTACCCACACGCACATTGATCAAAACAACAAACAATGAACATCACAATTATTACTTTAGATTTGGCACTGCACATCGTCCTAGTTTTTTAAAATTTCATATTATTTTGTTGACACTGTTATGTAATAATGATGTGCAAAAAAAAAAAAAAATAAATAAATAAAATGTATGAAAAGACATCTGTTTTTTTTCATCTGTGTTATCTTCAGCAAAGTTGTCTGTCAAGAATTTATGACAGAGTTTATGTCAAGAAAGACAAAACAGTATAACACATAATAATATGTACCTACTCGTATCCGCGTCATAAATAAAAATAAATTAATGCAATGAACATTACAAATTTCAATATTAATAAACACAGTTAATTTTTCACATTTTTTTTTTTATAAAAATTGAGCGCTTGTGTCAAAAGCTCAATCAAGGACTGATAATGTCAAACTAAGCTTTTGACGAAAGCCCTCGAGATTTATAGAAAAAAAAAGTAGTGATTTAACTGTGTTTATTAATTAAATTTAAAGTAGGTGCGTTAACGTTGTGAAAATTCATTTTATTAATATGAGTTTTAAAATGTTAAACTAAACACTGTTTAATTTTCACGTATGATTTTTTAGTCAATTAATATAGACTAAATTCTTATTGCCGAGCGCTTTCGCCTTGCGGCATCTTCAGGGCAAGAGTTACTTAAAACTCGTTGTGTTTATTAATATTGAAATTCGTTGACATGAATTTTCACTCTGTTAATTTACAAACATTAGAATTGCCAATGAACATTAAGTTGTATAAACTGAAAGTTGTCCTGAGCCCTAGAAGCAGTCTGTATATAATGTTTTCTTGATTTTAATTGTATTACCGGGTAAGTTGGAAAACATCGCATTCTAGCAGTTAACTCACCCTATGTATTTTGAATTTTATAACTGATATTTTTATGATACTTTGAATTGATTTGAAATAATGTAACCAGTGAAGAATAAAATAAATAAATAAATATAGTAGTAAGCATTTTGTTTCATAAAAGGTGTCAGATCATAATATAAAATTTTATTTAATTTTATTTCTTTAATACCTACATTTTACAGGGATACAGACAGTCATAAACAGGTAACAATAAACAGAATCATATAAAGCCATAAATGGACCAGTAAAGTCCCCTATCATTACCAATATGTAATAACAAACAATGAATGCAACAACTTCGCCAGACATGTAAATTTAAAATCCCAAGCATGAGACAAATACAAAAGAACAAATAAAATTTAAAAAAATAAAAACAATAAGATTATGCTAAAATTCAAAATTCATAATAAGATTTACAAACATACAAAACAAGCAAGATAATTTAAAATATCCACAAAAATATTAATATTTAAAGATACATGTAAGAATTTAAGATATTGAAAATATAAAGGAATAAAAATATAAATAGAAAAACAAATACATAATAAAACGGTTAAAATATACAAATACATAATAAAATGGCCAAAATATGCAAAAACATAACATAAAATAAAAAAAAATTACTCGAAAAAATCATACGTCGGCGATATATTTTCAGTTCGGTATATTCTAGCACCAGTATCTTCCTATAAAATGAAATAATAGAATTTTCACATACCGATTAAATACAGAAGTTTTTTGTTCTCTCACGAAACCTTGCTACTGCTATTATAACCACTACCTAATACTCCAGAGCAACTAGAACTTTCTACTTTTACTGCTACTTCAACCGACTTTGCTTCAAATGTCTAGGATGTAAGTACCGACCCAATATTGAAACGGGTCGGCATACATAGTTACTTTTTAGCAGTTGGGCTTTGCTTTAATATTATATCTACTAACAAAGAGAACTTCTCTATTGTTTGCAGAAGCCAGAACTTATGTTTCAATGTAACTAACCACCTACAAATTATAATATATACCCACATATGTGTTTTGTAGGGTGTTTTACAAAGACCTCAGTAAAAAGTGTGTCCCACTTTTTTCAGTAGGTTTTTCAGAATTCTTCTGTAGAATTAATTCTTCTTATTTTGTAAAAAAATATTTGTTTAAATTGTGTATACATAATATTATGTCAATGTGTCGTGGTTAGATGGAATAAATCACTTTATAGTGATAATCTCGCCACTGCATATCGTTCTAGTATTTTAAATTGGTATTGTTTTGTTAACACTGTTATACAATTATGATGTGCAAAAAGAATAAATAAATGAATAAATAAAATGAATACTTATTCACAGTCACGCTCTTTATTCATCACAAGAATAAAATAAGGAGGAAAATAGTTTATTTCAAAAACGAAGCTATAAAGCTGAAAAAAGACAACCTCACGGTATTTGGATCTTCCCCAAACAGCAACCCATCCCTTTCGCGAGATGTGCTTTATCCAATTCAGTAACCAGTCGATGAGCTTTCTCTAATGAACCATATTGACAGCTTTATGAGAGTGTATTGTTCTTTCAAAAACTTTTTCTTGGTTAATGTTTTGAAAAAAAACCAATCTCTTCATCACAACAATAAATGACAATAGATCAGAATTTGATATCTGCAATTTTGGTCAATTTCGTGTAAATGTCAAAATAAATATTACCAATGGTAAATATTTTCATTTCATCGTACCCTGATTACTGCATAGAATGGAAAAAATACATGAAAATAATATATACTTAGAATTACTGTTTTATTGCATTTGACTTCCAAATGATGAAAACAGACTTGTTTTGACTCCCTTGGAAATGTGCTTATTTGCAGATATCAAGTTTAAACCTAAAACGATGAAATAGATTATTGTGTATTTTATGTCAAAGTTTTCAAAGCTCTAAAGTAAACTGAATAGGTAAGTGAAATTTTGTTGACGGTACTTGGGGGGAAATTAATAATTTTGATTTATAAAATGACTTAATTTAAGTCAAGTTAATATTATTTTTATTTATCGCGAGTCAGCTTATAAGGCTATTTCCTTTTACAATCAGGCTTTTTTATATTAAATAAAACTCACCATTTTATGTTCTTTAATAAAAAAACATTTAAAATCCATTTTAGATGGATAATTATATAAACCTACATTCAACGAAATATAATTTGTCAAACTACAAAACTCTTTATATGTACATATTTTATTTTACTTAATTAGGTTAAAATTGGGCTTATAATTATCGAATCATTTTCCCGGAAACCATCACCCAAAATAAGCTACTTATTTACTTCATTTTGTTTAAAGCTAACCGTTATAATAATATCGTATACTTCCTGTATTGGCAGTACGTTACAGAGCAACTTTTGTGTGTGTTAAACTTTTATTTCAGAAATACGAAAAGTTCTACAATACACAATCAATTGAGAATTTGTACAAATCTTACAATAGTGCAAAGCTTACACAAGTTAAGCACTTGTCGCTAGCACTCTTTCTATTTTGTTTATTTGAACAGATCTTCTTCATCAGTAGTTATCTATCGACTACTAATTGTATAGATCTTCCATATATATATCCAAACTTCTCATTAATGAGCTCTTCTTGTTCAATGTCTATCAGTGACAAGGATAAAGCTATAAACCAAGTTTTCTACAAACGTATATCGCCAGGACACCAAAATATCGTCAGCCATTTGAACCGCACGAACAAATTGACATTTAATCTGAAACGATAAAAACCAGTAAAAACAATATCGTGTCAAGTTGACCACCTTTCAACTTTTTTCGTAGGTGGAACGATGCGCGCGGCATCCGTATCTATGGTAAAAACTTTATAATGTTTCCCGTTTTGTGACAGTTGTAATCTTTGTTGCCGGTTTGTGGCGTTTGTTCCCTTAATTAAAAGGCGCTTTATAACCTCCACTATTGCATTTTCAACTAATAATAAACACAAAATCAAAGCGCATCTGACAGATTGAATCTATGCCGGTGGACTGTGTGAACACGTTTGACGAGTCAATACTTAGGTACGATTCAAATGTCGTATCCACTTAATTTTTAATTAATACGTAGAGGAAAGTTGGCGTGCTTATAACATACCTACAGTTACTCTACTGGTTGCCCCACTTATGAGAAGTAGGTACAATTACCTATAGCATATTTAGATCAACACGATTGGGTTTTAATTACTTCTATCTAAGTACTATCTGACAAATATTTGTTACTATTCCTAGGCTTGTGTAAATCGGGCAAGATTAATAGATTCTAAATTACCTTCGTAAAAATATAGATTCTGATAGAAAATTCAATGAATTGAAATACAAAATACGCCACAGAAGTGAATTAAAGTAATTTATTATTAAAAGTTAGGTACATAATATTATGTTTCTCTTAACGAAACAAGACATTTTTGTGAATTCCAAGAAGACATTAGAACAGAGAAATAATCGATCATTTCATATTTTATAAAAAATGAAAGATTATTTTCCTATTGAATAATCAATCATTCTATTCCCGGACAGGGAAAAATGAAGAATGACCTTTTTCAAATTGTCCTGGGTCTGGGTGTAACGTGTATATGTGTTCAGTTCATTGTATATAATATGTGTATCGTCGTGTTAGTACACATAATACAAGATACCATTCTGGTACCATCATTAATGGATGCAAGCGAGACATAGACGTGGTTGAAGAAGGACGAAAGTGGAATAAATTCTGTGAAGATGAGATCATTGAGAAGAATGGTTGGTAATACGCTGCGTGATAAATTGAAGAATGAGGATATTAGAAGAATGAGCGGATGTAAGAAGAGTGTTGTGGACAGAATGTGCGTGAATAAACTACGGTGGTTTGGACATGTTGGACGAATGAACGAGGTAAGAATGACAAAGAGGATATACTTGTCTGAAAGAAAGGGTGCACGGGCGTCTGAAAACCACGTGGCTTGATCACGTGGATCAAATTCTCAAAGATGGCCGTATGTTGAGTATGAGGAACCGTGGACCGAATGTGGAGGAAGCGAAGGAAGTGTGTAAAGATAGATCTATTTAGCATTCCGTTCTCTCTGCCTTCTCCACTAGGAGCACGGTGTGAGGGTTTATATACTAAACTATACAATAATAGTATAGATAAAGAAGATACTTATATACTTATATATATTATATTTTATTATGTGTTTTTGTACCAGGTACCACGCAGGTGTGAGAGGGTAGGTAGATACCTACTAGGGGGCTTTGGAACTATAATCATCAACCCTTAATATTTGTACCTATGTATGTAATAGTAAAAGTCTTGTGTAAGTCGTAAAAAGATAAAAATATCATAAATTCATAATAATATTTACACCCTTAACTGGAAAAACAACGTAACTCAAGTGTTGCGTGAAGTAAACGTTCGATATTTGAAAAGTATCAATTTTCGAAGCTTAAATACACAAGTCATTATAGCTACGAAAATTGACACTTTCTCGCAAAGTCGAATATAGTCAAATGACTACATAACGCTAAAATGTGTTTTGAATACGGCTGCAGTTATTGAATTTCGTAGTTCGAAATAAAAATGGTTGGATGGAAGAAATCACTATAAAGTGATAATCTCACCACTGCATATCATCACATTTTTTCTTATTTATACAAATTTTTTGATTTTGTTATGTGAATGACGATGTGCAAGAAGAATAAAATAAATCTAATATGGTATGTCCTCCAAAATGGCTGAAACAATTTTGATGAAATTTTGTGTGCTTATCGGGTAGGTCTGAGAATCGACCAAAATCTATTTTACATACCCCATGGTATGAACAAAATAACTAAAGTTAAGGGTGGTCCACTCCGATTTTTTTATTTTTATTTTTTGAATAATTTTCTTCTGAAGTTTTATTTATCGACCGACGGTTCTTGATGGAAGTTCATATTAATTGTTTTTAAAATGAGATTTTTTTTTATGGTGAGGCCCTAAAAAATACATACAGTCCTAATTTCTCATCCTTCTACCATCAACCCCAATTTTTAAATATCGATATCAGTATATGGATAATGTATATGGCATAATGTTTATGGCAAAACAACGTTTGCCGGGTCAGCTAGTAAATAAATAAAATTAATGGAATAGGTTAACGAACCACGGGTAAAGTGTACTTAAAATAGCCAAAGCCGATTCGTAAGCATTGAGACACCTTAACTGTTTCCTGCTTATGGGAATTTATATAATATTTTAATCTCTTGGGAGTGAAAATGAAATTTCAGCAAATTGAATTTTTAAAACATACATGTCATTCTCTGCGTGCTAATGAAAAATTAGACAACCTACACGAGAGGCATAATTATCACCGAATGGGCCACTTGCAGTCGTGGGGGATTTTAATAAAAATGATCGAATTAAGTAAATTGAAAGTCGGAAAACACAAATATGTCAGTTAATTTTTTTAAATATCTGAATCATGTCGAATTTCCAAAAATAAAAAACAATTTTTATTGACGTTCGGCAAAACACGTTAAATGACTTTTGACAGCTGATGACGTCACAGAGTCCCGTGTGTGTATGAGATTATAATCTGTGGTGCGAAAGTTATTATGGTTCACCGGACTCCGTGACGTCACAGTGCCGCCATATCGTTATTGATCACTCCGAGAAAATCCAATTTTTAAAAGCAAATATCTAAGGAAATAGTACAAGATAAATTGAAATAAATTGTGGTTGTGTTTCTTTCATACTAATTTACAATTTTATGTAATACAAAAAAAGTGGCCCTTTGAAGATGTCTAATTCAAATATCTATTTTCCAGGACGTACGAAAACGTACATAAAAGAGAAAAGAACCTATTTCATTCCTAAGACTCCAATGAGATTCCAAGGATAATTCATAAAATAACGAAAAAATGTGAAATATATAAATTTTATTTTTGCAGTGTTTCAATTTTACTTTTTCAGCTTGTAATGATATTTCACATACCTCACCTAAAGTCGTAAAGTGTATACGTTAGTATAATACGGTGCTTTATTGAAATACCTGAGAGGACGTCCTGGAACCCCGCCGGGGGGCATTCGGACTCTCATTCAATTCTGAATACATACACTGTCATAAAGATAGATAGGTAGAGAAATATGAATCAAGAATGTTATGTTTACCATCATGTTTTGAAATTTATTTATAGAAAGAGAGATGGTTTATGCCTTACAAATTTTTAGTAATTAAGTGACCAGAACCCGTAGACAAACTGTACTTAGCGATCGTCTACTGGCGAACTTTTCGACAATCTACCTACATGTACCATAATAATTATGCGTTATTGTTGCAATTATTGACGAAAATTCGTTTGTAGTCGATCGCCAAGTGCGTGATTGTCTAGGGGGTCTGGTTTCGACTTACAAAGTTTTGGTTAAAAGACACATGATACATATCTACAGTTGTATCTTACTTTTTAAGAGCAACCTTTTGAGGCTGCTGCAACTTAATTGTTTCTAGTATATTGGTTAAAAATAAATATTATAAAAAAAGTTTTTTTTTTAAGATATATTTTCTGGATTTTTGTTATAAACCCAAATACAGTAAGCTAAAAGCTTGAGTCGTGAAAGGGAAGTTTGCCGGCACCTGGGACCGAACCACGGACCTCATGTGCACGAGGCCAAGACTCTACCTCTAGGCTATCGACGAACTCAAGTTTTCTCAACCAAAAATAAATGGTAGGTAAAATGTTGCGTGATATAGTAAAAAATGAGAATATTAGAAGAATGAGCGAATGCAAGAGGAGTGTTGTGGACAGAATGCGTGTAAATAAGCTATGATGATTTGGGCATATGTGATGAATAGATGAGGAAATGATGACAAAAAGGATATTATACTAGGCTGAAAACAGGGGTGTGAAGAAGCGCGGGCGACTGAAAACCACGTGGCTTGATCGCGTGGGTCAAATTATCGAGTACGAATGTGTTTTAGAAAAGATAAATCGACCTGCGTGTATATGAAACCGTACGAATGTAGAAGAAGTAATAGAAGTTTGTTAGGATGGATGTTTATGGCGTTCTGTTCTCTCCGACTTCCCCACTAGAGACACAGCGTAAAGGTTTAGTACAATTATTTAGAATAGTATAAATTTATATAGGTACTTTACTAAGATAATCTGATATCTCTCATCGTCCCTCTTCTGACTAACTGTCGTATCTGACATTTTTGACGAAATCGAGTTATAATCACCAATGTGTTTATGTGCCCTGCATGTTCTCACTGAAGATCACACCTGTAACTGTTACCGTTATCCTGAAATAGCTTTCTGATTTGTTGTCGCATTTACGAATTACTCTAAATAAAATATGTTATATCTACTAATTCCTCAAAATTTCATCACAAAAATGATACTGCGATATATAAGAAAAGGTACAAATAAAATAATGTAAAATATTTACACTGTATCATATAACTAGAGAGACGAAAATATGCACGGCAAAATACTAAAAACGCTCTCCTGAACAATTTACATTTAGGCAGATACGACAGTTAGTCGGAAGAGGGACAACATATGATTGAAATAACATGAACTTTGAGGAGAAAGCTTGTTATGTAGAACTTTTAACGTACATTATATTATTATGTAGATAAGTAGATAGTTTAATTAATATTAATAATATAGGTATAACCAGGGCAGTTAGACCCGGTTTCGCTGAAGATATAATTATTAAGAAAACATAATAAAGTTTCCTTAAAAGTTTCCTCAAACACAGCCTCTGAAACCTAGAACCCATCTCTCCTGCTCTCTCTCTTCCCTTTTTTGTATTTTTTTTTAATTACTTTTTTTTTATTTTACTTGTAGGTATATATTTGAGCTTATTTTGTAAGTTTTAGTTATAAGTTAATGTTTAAGATGTTGTTAAAAAATAATTTAAATATTGTTTCACAATGTTCACATGTAAAATTTATAACCTCAAACCTGCTAAAATATGGGTAAGTTGAAAGAAATCGCGCTTTTGCGATGAACTTGCTCGCTGTACCTATATTGATTATACATACCTAATTTTAATACATTTTTCTATAAAAACTGTACTGTGTGATATTGTGTGATCAATGTATAGTAAAGAATGAATAATTAATAAAGGTGAGACATTATATGGAGTTTATGAAAAAAATCCCTTCCTTGTCTTAATGGATCTTTTCTCCAGTTGTTTCCCCAATTTTGGGGGTCACAATCTCTAGATAGGCGCTCATGGACAATCCTGCGACAAATTTTGTTCTCAGCCAGTCGCACCCCATCATAAATTAACGAATTTACAGCCGGCCTGATCGGATCAATCCAACGCACTGTTATTCTTCCTCTAGGTCTAACAGCTGGCTATTGAAGTCATAATATAAACGTAGGTATACACAAACTGATAGGTTAATTATTTTTTGAGATTTTCAGCAAATCATCGCTATGAGCTTCTGCGGGAATTTGAGGAACTTAAGTAAACACATATCTATAATAATATAAAAAACATGCTTTCAGAAAAGCTCGATGTATGTATGTATGTATCTTGGTACACAATATTATTATTATTATTCGCTACATAATGTTTCACGCCCTTGAAGGATAACTTTTTGAAACAATATGCCTCGGTGAATCTTCTGGGATCATATTGGCCTTCAGCTGTAATAATTCTAAGTCATATTGTAAAGTAAAGAGTCGGTGGACATTAACGGTTGTATTTAATTTCAGGAAGGATTTTGTCAGGGGGAGTCCTTCAGGCGAACCTTGAGCCCTTTCTTAGAAAGAATTTGCTTGAAGAGCATGGATGACATAGGAATTGACATTCCTGTAACATTCATGGGTGAGGGAGGGTGCAACCCTTAATGTGTGTAATAATTCTATCAAGTAAAAGCGTACTCAGGATTTTCCCTAGTGGGGAGAAAAGAGGCTTTGATTTTTTTTATTGCTACAACCCTGGTCAGTAGGTCCTCTTCAATTTTACAACTGTAAGCTTGGTAGATCTTTAGTCACATATCAGAATATCTTTTCGTTTTTATTCAACAGATTAAAACTACTTTTAATTAAGTCTGACTTCTAGATGTAGCAGCTTTTCTCTTCGATCCCAATTTTCCTTTTTTTTATACATACTAATTTTGTCTGCTTTCTTGAAAGTTGTAAGATATTCAGTAATGTAGTTTGAGTTGTTTTGATAATAATTAATTTTTTTTTTTTTTTAAAGATATATCTGGGTTTTGTTATAAACCCAAATACAACCTTATACACCTTTCACAGTAAGCTAAAAGCTTGTGTCATTTCACTATGATATTTTTTTTAAGAAGAGCTGGAATAGGCAGAGAACTTCCGTTGAATATCAAAGTGCGAAAGATCTCGTATCTGAGTCACATAGTGCGTGTAGAAAAGTACCACATTCTGCGTTTCATTATAACAGGCAAAATAGAGGGACGCCGGGGGGCTGGCAAAATGCAGACTTTGTGGCTGCGCAATATACGAGATTGGATTGGAATGAGAGGTGTGGAGGAGTTGTTTCAGCTAGCGCAAGACTAAGATATCTATGCCAACGTGTGATCGTCAACGTCGGAGTAACCTGGCAGAGCACTTACAGAATAAAAACATTTTTATTTGTGAGACTGAAACATCTCTGGTAAAATTTGTAATTTTACTCCTCCACATATCAAATGAATATTTTATTTACATATTCTGCAATTGATTGTTTGATCCTATCAATATTGTAAAACTTAAAAAAAATATATGATGATGAGATGACAAAGAAAGAGAAATATCGGTTTAAAAAATCAGTGTTACTTTTTCAGGTTGTCTTTTGTCTCGGCGTTTCACTAGGAAAATTCCATTCCAATAGCCTCATTAATTATTCAGGGGGTGAATATAGTAATCCCAAAATTTTTCCCTCTGCCATGCATTTTATAATATTTTACATAAAGATTGTATCATGTTACTTTGTACTGACTCTAAGAATGTGGACTTCCGTTCCATTTTAATATAAAACCTTTTCATAATATTTCCACATAACACTGAAAGTTTTTGACTTATAAAATACTCAATAAGCAATTTAACCTATGTAAATAATGTTGTGAAAGAGCCCCCGATTTGACCCTTTTTTAAAAATATTTCATAAATGCATTGGGTGAAAAAACATAATATGGATATTATTGGGAAAGATTGGAGAATGACGTGGTTGTATAAAAAGGCAAAATCCATGCCTTTCCTTTGAAGAAAATACACCGTCCACTATATTTTCCACTATAGAGTTCGTCGGTAGCCAGGAGGAGGAGTCTCAGCCTTGTGAACATGGGGTCCGTGGTTCGATACCAGGTGCCGGCAAACTCCCCTTTCATGACACAAGCTTTTAGTAGCTTACTGTGAAAGGTGCATAAGGTTATATTTGGGTGTGTAACAAAAACTAGTGTAGAGTTAGTTGAGAGATGATGCAACAGGTTGGCCGGTGTGGCGTGGAGGTAACGCTCTTGCCTTTGAGTCACGAGATCCCGGGTTCGATTCCCGGCCAGGGCAGAGTGAGGAATGACCTTTTTCAAATTGCGCTGGGTCTGGGTTTTACATGTATACATGTTTAGTGCATTGTATATGTGTGTATCGTCGCGTTAGTACCCATAAAACAAGATTCATCTAAGTTTGGGACTAGCCCGATCTGTGTGAAATATCTATGTATGTTTTTTTTTTTAAAGATACATATATCTGGGTTTTGTTGTAAACCCAAATACAACTTTATACACCTTCCACAGTAAGCTAAAAGCTTGTGTCGTGAAAGGTTGTGTTATATAAATGTCAAAATAACCTCATTTCCCGTATATTTCAGGAGTCCACTTTATAAAAGACCTGACAACAGTAAAGCATTATTTCAAAGAGTTCTCTTTCTAGCACGCATTACAAAGAGGACATTGCAAAATTCAACGTCAACATCAGGGAAACCTAACAAACACAAAAAGAAGATATGTACCTACAATATGTGTTTCTCTGTGAAATCCCTGACAAAGAATAGTTCTCCAACTATTTTCTATAAGAACTTAGTGCCCTGTAAGAGGCAATGATGAGATATGCCACCCATCCTGAAAATCGAATTGTTTAAAGCACGCATGATTATTACATGCGGTGAGTTCACTTCTTATCCCAAGTTTGAATAAAAAAATCCATCTGTCACTCTCTGTACCATAATGGCATATCCCATAAGTGCAGTAGTAGCCTGAAGACAGGCTTCATATGATAAACAATCAAGAATGCCACTCTATGCCATTAAATATTTAATAATTTATAAATAATTTAAACACTTATATTTTCACTATATTTATTTAATAAACTCTAACGTTTTCGCCCACTTCAATGGGCATTCTCAAGAGTACTGAATCAGTATAATGTCCTTTACAAAAATTGAAGGTGGTCACAGAGGGGGGAGAGGGGTGAGTGCAGGGATTAAAGTAGAAAAGTGGGGAGTGGTATTGGTAGGTACAACATTAGGTGAGACGAGGTAAACTAGTAATGGGGACTCAGCTGGAATTTGGATATCAACAATATTATCCTGATGTTTAAATATTTCTAAAGCTTCCATTGCGTTCAGACGTCGGTCACCACATTCGGAATGTAAAACCACTGTACTGTCTATATCAAATGAATGATTATGTTCAACACAATGATCCGCCATTTCCGAAAAATTAGAAAGGCCCCTGAACGCCCTGGAATGTTCCTTAAACCTAGACCTTATCGATATACCAGTCTCACCTATATATACACTCCACTACCATCCATTCTATCAATTTTGTCTTTATTGTTAAAAATTATTGATAATTTAATTATACCTAGCAATGTCAAGATTGTTTTGTAATATTTGAACCAACGTATAATGAAGAATAAAATAAATAATAAATAAGATCTGATCAGTTCCCCAATTAAGAGTGTCTACAGCATGCATACCTAATTAGATAATCCAAACTTAACGAACATAACTTGTTCTGGAATAAAACTTTACTCCAGCAGTAATGAACAATGCCATCCATTCCGAATGTATTATTTTATTGGCGAAATGAGGATAACTTGCATGTTTGTTGCATGCATTTTGTCTACTGGTTGCTCTACTTGTGGAGTGTTTCGTAATGGTAGAGAGAGAGAGAGAGATTGGATATTGCAATCCAAATGCAAAACACACAGGTTTGGTAAAATTTCGAATTAATTTGTGAAATTTTAGCTCACGCTGTCATTTTGTGAAAATAAAATTTTCGTGCTTCCAATCATTAGCTTATTTACTTTTACAAGTTGAGTAATAATTATTATTTTGCTATATTATGCAGTGGCGTGTCAAGAGTTTTAAAACTAGGTAAGCTCATTCTCAATTTAAAATGATTAAAAAAAAACTACGATGCTATTCAAAAAGTAAAAAGAATATGAAAAAAATATGAAGATAATAAAAAATTTTACTCAAATAATAATATAAAAACCTAATTATATAGAAAAAAAAACTGTAAAATTGGATTACGTACTACTTCATATAAATACCAAGTACTGACATATATTTTAAATCTAATCGAATACCTCTATGCATCATAATTTCTCAATAAAATGACGACATTAAAATCATACGTACCAACAAAAGTACACCATTTATGTGTGCTCAATTTCGGTATTAACAGTTCACTACGAGCGAGACAGAAATATAACAATAATATGGCTCATAAAACAATCACAAGTGTAAGTGAGACAAAATGATGCAGCTCACTCCTTGCTTTACTATTATACCTGATAATAGCTTTAACTAAAGGCTATCGTTACGTGCGAATTACAAATTTAAAATGCTCGTTTTATTATTGCGTATAGTTCAGATATATTTTTATCATGTGACAGCTTAAAAGCTCAAGTAAAGCTCGGGTTTTTTGAAAGATACGTTACTGCATCGTATAATATATCAATGTCAATATTTTACAAGTATTAGGTATAACTTGTTTGTCAAGTTTATACATACAACATATCTGTTTAAGACAGTTTGAGTAGGGTAGGTAATTTGTTAATTATGTAGGTACTAAGTACATTTATAAATACCACAATGGCATCGGCTACAATTGACGTAGCCAGCTGATCAAATAAACATATAGATCATCGTCTCCGTGCCGATAAAAAACCCACTCATTAAGGATGTAGTGGCATACCACATCACTGCTAAATTGAAGATGTTTAATGTCTTCAATGTTTTATATTACAAATACCTGCGTTGCATAGAAGGGCACTCGAAAACTTACAACGAAAAAGTGGGACACTTTTTTTGCCGGGGACTTTAAGATAAAAATAATGTGCCTATATAGATTTGTTATAATTTTTGATTGACAATAATTTTTGAAATGACATAATATTATAATATTATTTAATATTACCTTTCCTTAAATAATCCATCTAACTGACAATCCCGTGTTTCCTTCCTTGTCCTTCATCCCATCCACCTATTCATTTATATATGTATTTTTATGTAGGTATAAGTATTGTATATATATATATATTTATTATTACTATTTATATTTTTCTTCTTTTTCATACACTTGTATGTATTGTATATATCAAATTGATGTCAAAAGTGGTTGGTTGGCAGAAATTGCTCACGGCAATAAACCCGCCATTTGAAATATTTTTTTTTTTCAAT
Organism: Athripsodes cinereus; assembly: GCA_947579605.1. Taxonomy (NCBI): domain Eukaryota; kingdom Metazoa; phylum Arthropoda; class Insecta; order Trichoptera; family Leptoceridae; genus Athripsodes; species Athripsodes cinereus. Next base: position 1,063,354 of record OX388327.1, read on the forward strand.
AAAGTTTTTATTTATTTATTTATTTATTTATTTAATATTATGAACCGGAAAATTTACAAAAAAGTCTTAGAGCACAAAGAATTGGCCTTCCCCTCTGTTTGGGCCAATTCTACGTTATGGTTGATTTCGGGTTGTCTCTATGTGGAGTTGAAAGAGTTTGTGCGAAATGTTTCATTTATCAAAAAATTGTCACAATTCTTCCTATCCTTGCAGCAATCATATATTGTGATCCTATCATTTTTTTCATTCCCTTTCCATTATTCTTTCTGAATCAGTACCCATCGCATCGCCTATAATTCATTACCGCATCAGTATATTTCACCGCTTATAAATAATATATAAATTTACAAACCTGCATAAATTAATATTAAAAATTACCGCACATTAAATCAATTATTACTATATAATGAAAGAAGTGAATTTGTGTGAGAGGCAAGGATAATTCCAGGTTTCAGACTCCTCATCCAGAAGATAAGTGGAACATTCTTGCATTTCTTCACATTTTCATCTTTGGACAACGCTTCCGCATCACCACCCTCTTTTTCGTAAGTTTTCTAGTGTACTGTAAAATTCGAGCAAGTGTTAACACATTAAATTTATCTATGAGTTTTGCCATGCATCCTGAATGTCTTAATTTATTTTTTTGATTTCATGGAGAGGACAACTTGTAGTATTTTTATATATGTACCTACAGCTGGTCTGCTGGCTACCCCACTTGTAATACATGTCGTGATAGTATAGTATTATAGTAGCACCTAGTTGTGGTTTAAGAGTTCACTAATAATAATGAAATTATATTATATGGAAAATATTTTGGAGAATTCACTGGTAGATTATATTACATTATTTGAGGGTGGGTGGGGGTTGAAATTACCCTCCAGACACGTGCAATCAATCAATGCTTTAAATTATCTTCCTTCATAAATATAAAACCATTATAAGTACAAATACAGTCATTTATATTTTGTTAGCTTCGAAGGCAGGTGTTTGTAAAACGTTAATAAATATCTCATATTGTCAACCGATGGTACATGGTGGAAGTTTTGGTACTCCGGCTTTCTAGAGCTTCCGCTCTTATCTTGTAACTTTACGTAAGCCTGATGATGACAGCTGAAGCTCTTGAAAGCTAGATTCACAATTACATAATAAAGTTAATGAGAAAATACTTACATATGTGTTTCATTTTATGAAGTTATGAAAAAGATGCAGTATTAAGTTAAGAAAGAAATATTACAACAGAATCCTGACGGCGTAGGATCATTATATGGCATATCCTACAAATACGGTAGCCAGCAAACCAGCTGCATGGAATAAACATGCAAACTGTCCTCTTCGCTCCAACAAAAAAACGGGTGGCAAACCTCATCATTGAATTTAAGCTGTAAAATGTCATAAGTTTTTTCGAACACGAGACAGGCCTTTTGCAGGACTCTTAAAAACTTACTGAAGAGTGCGGGAGACCGATAAATTATTTTCCGAATACTTAACAGAACATTTTTTAAGCAATACAAAAATATTCAAACTAGATAAATATACTTCAGTTGTGACGCGGAATTTTGTTTTGAGAAGTGACGAGTGGGAGCTTAATGAAATATATAATAGGGAAAAACGGGAGATTTGGGGATGGGGATATTAAGGATATTACGAGGTGTATGTGAGGGTGAAAAAAGACCCTCCTCACTTCAGACTGCTAATAATGTTCTAGATACCGCTTTTAATTAAATCGAATTACACATAAAGAATGTACAAAATTTTGTAGTAAGTAATTATAAAATTAATCCAAGTATATCTATATAAGTAGGTAGGTACTGTCTTCTCATCGACGGGAATTAAATAATTTCGACTTAATTAAATTTGCAAGCTTTTATAAAATACATGCGATACTTTTAAGTTACGAATTTAAAAGCTCGATCCATAACAACTGAAGACGTCGCTGTTTCCGCTCTGGAGCTTCCCGCGTTCTTGACATGGATACTCAATTAAACGACGTCGCAGAACCATCTTTCATCATCATCAAAGCTATGAATTTCCTAATAATCTTCTATCTTTGATTGACGCTAGGCTAATAGTAGAATCTTACATTCTCCTAGCTATTTATCGAGAGTTTCTGGGTTCAATATCACGCGTTGCCAACTTATCTTCAAGACACAAGCAGATTGCTTACTTTGAGGGTGTTCGGGGTGTATTTGAATTGATTTAAAATGCAAATTCATCTTTATTTTATTTCCCAGTTTTAAGTTTAGTTTAAACCTAAATCACTCGCAAACGAGTGGATGGCCTTGAGAAAAATAGAATAGAATAGAAGTTTAGTTTAAAGGTTTTATATGTATATCTTGCTGTCCGATATGGCGAACACCTCCAAATTTTACAGAAAGGAGCTTCGAGAGATAATCAGTCCACCACCACATTTAGAACAATGTCAAAGATGCTGCTGTTCGGGAAAAGTCACGGCGCCCTTGAAATTATCACGGATCATTAAACAGCGCCAGATATAAATAATCCAGTTATGTACCGATTATTATTGACAAAAGTGTTATTCTAGAACTGGTCTACCTAGTTGGATAATCCTATTTCTTTCTTTAATTTATCATATGATTTAATTTGTTGAATAAATAATAGACCACCACAGTATCTTTCATAAATGAGTAGCTTCGAGATAAAATTTGTGTAACAAAGTTGCAAGTCATCCATTTCATTACAATTAAAAACAAAATCTATTCAAAACAATATCTACACATGAAGCTGTCATTGTGGTTTACAAAAGAGAGAATATCGAAGCCTTCGGCATGTCACCATGAAGCTTAATTGGACAAAGCCACCACGCGACAAGATAGGTTACGGGTTCAAGTTATTCGGGGCACTACCGAATAAGGTAACGTTTTTTTTTCTAAGCCTTATATGGTAGTTTTGTTTGTTAAATTTACATAATTATGTGACCTCATACAACGGTTAATTGTAAAAATAACATCGATAAACAAAATCTAATCACTTGATCAAAAATGTAAAATGTCTTATAAGATATAGTTTATAAGTTACTGCTATTTGCTGTTGAGTGCTTTAACAGGACACTCAATAACAAAATATAAAGAAATAACTATTCAAGTCCATTCCAGAAATTTGTTCAAATCTATAAAATCGATATTGCTTGACCCGTATTCACGTGCGGAAGATGTATAGAGGAAAATATTTCAAACAAACCATTATTCTCTTCAGCGATTTATATTCTTATTTCAATACATTTAGAAAGAAAACAGATCTTATACATACATAATATGTACACAATGTGAGCTACAACTACACATTTACCAGGAATTACAAAACTCATATTTTGTATTTAATCCTGGCTTACTATCCACGCTTAATATGATTGTAAAGTCCCGTCTGGAGAACTTCCAAAGTAAGTGACGTTTATCGATGTTATTTTTACAATAATTAACCATTGTATGAGGTTAAATAATTATGTCAATTTAAAACATCCATATTATAAGGTTAAACTAGCATAAAATTAATCTTAAAAAAGACAACGTTACATCATTCGGCAATGGGGAATTTAAACAATAACAAAAAATCAGTTTTCAAAGAATAGTATAGAAAATTAGAAAAATAAAGTGCTTTTTATATTTCTTTATATGCATTTTTAAGGCTTTTATCATCATTTGAAAAAGCAATAATCGCACTTTGCCGCAAAAAGGACACCCATGACGGAATATGTGTGTGACGTCATAGTCAGTATTACGAGTGAAATGAGTGCCAATACTACAAACTGCATAACGACGTCACAATGGGCTAATTCAATAACATGGCATTTAAAATTTTGATAAACAATGTGTTTTTTTAGAATCAAATCATAAAGGAAAAGTTTTATTCTATACTTTCTTATTAAGATATTCGTGATTTTTATTAATAAAAATTGAAAATAAAAATAAAATAAAAAAATAACATTTATTCAAATTCCTCACACATTCATGTTCTCATAGTAGGTCCTTTCCCCAAGTCCCGTCCGAGGCACCGCCGAATACGGTGACGTTGTCTGCCTTATAGGGTTTTATGTGTTAAATTTACAAAAATAAAACCTTATATAATGATTATTTCATAATATACAAACGAAAATCTTTTTTTGTGAGTAATGCATGACTTATCCAGACGTATCTAATAGTTGGAATAAAATTTATACCGTATTTGTTAAATAATGGTAAATTTTAAAGATAGGTAAATATAGTAAAGTTTTTTAATATTTTTATTTTGCAGAAAAAGTATACGAGTAGATAATAATATGTTAGTAGACAAAATCTCCAGCATTCACTGAACGAAAATATTGGCAACGCAAAATACATTATTTTGTGAAACACACTAACCGCCTATATTATTAAGCCCAGATTGTTTTCTTTAAGAAAATAAACATGATTATTTTATATCTAATATTTATTGTTTTTATTGTTTATTTTATTCCATTCCATTTTGTAATTTATTTATTTATTTATTAATCAATAGACGGCATAAGCCTTTATACAATACATAATAATACATAATAGGTAATTTAATTTATTAATACGTAATAGGTAATGGGTAATAGGTAATTTAATTTAATTTATTAGTATTAATTTAATTTATTAATTTAATTTATTGTAATAGGTAATTTAATTTATTAATACGTATTTATTTGGTACTATATTGATTTTCACCTGTTGACGTTCTAATTATAATCCTAATAGCATATTATTATCTTTGTTTATTTTGTTCGGAATTATTGTTTTATTTTATTTTTTGACATATTCATACTTGTTTCTATTGACATAATATTAATGTAATGTATTAACCGTAAACCTATTTTTTCCCATTGACTTCTTCTGTTTTGCATTATTTATTTATTTGACATTTGCTTATTAATTTTTGATATGTGGTTTTTGATTTTTGCGTCAGTGTTTGTTGTATATTATAACGCTTGATTAACATTTAAAATGCTCACGCAGTAGTGTTGATGTGAATTAATAAATAAATGGTGCTCTGGACAAAGCCATTTTTGTCAAGTTTGACACATTACTATTTCTATAAATGGATCGAAGTTCACCGTTCACTCCAGCATCGGCCACATTTATTCCTTCGATGCCCCTATTGTACCGTTCATTTCTCGCAAACAGTCTTTTCATACTTCATTCATTCATTGATGTGTTTTATTTTATTTGTTTTATTAATTGTATTGTAGTATGATTGATCATTATGTTTAACTTTTCTCTTGTCTTGTCTTATCCTATCTTATTATTATATTTCTTTGTTTTTGTTGTTGGTTTTGTGTGTTTGTCTTAGTTGCTTTGAATTTTTTAAACTGTGGTAATATAGGGGGACTCTTGTGGTCTATATTTCATTTAATTTTAATTGTTGTAATACTTGTTGTGTTGACTGTTTGTTCCCTTCGAGAAAATAAATAAATAAATAAATAAAAATACTTCTCAATATCCATCCTACTTCCAAAATAATATAGATACTTATTCTTTTTATTAGTTGATTAAAAATATATATATGTATATATTCTGAGCCGATAAAGTTGGGCGTTCAGTGTACAACACGAAGCCTATGGATCAATTGCCAAGATTTGTTGCTATTGGGTGTGTGTCTGTCTGTGTGTGTATGAGGGTGTGAGAGAGAGAGAGAGAGAAGGTGTGTGTGTATGCTACGTATGTAAGATTGAAAAACAAAAAACAAAATGAAATGTAGTAGTAGGTTAAACAATACTAGTGTTGCATTACACAGTTTAAGTGCGGAATTAAAAATTAAATCGACAATAATGACAGACAGTATCAGATAAAGTGAATTTTGAGTAGATATTTTCTTGAAGATTAGAAGAAACTTTGTTTTTTTTGTAATTTTCGAGTGTCCTTTTACAGTGCGACAGTGTCTATACTCTCTTTATTTATTTATTTTATTCTTCACTGTACATTGGTTACAATATTACAAAATAAAACAGTGTCATAAAAATAACAATAATTATACAATTCAATGTACAGAGGGCGAGTTTATCGCTAAAATGCGATGTCTTCCAACTAACCCTCTTTACCATCACAAGACAAATAACATCATAAAAGCGAGATAATCAGCAGCTTGAGCGCATGTTATAGACGAGCAAGTTGTCGCCTAGTCAAAACACATTTTACGTTACGTTTTCGTTTGAATATAGATGACGTTGCTAGAAAGTGTCATAATTTTTCGTAGCTAACTTTTGATTAACTAGCATATAAGTTTAAGTTTGTAATTACTTGTGTATTGTATTTTTAATTATTTTATTAATTGGTATTTTTTTTCTTCTTCTTCTTAGTTAGCCATCTCTCCACTACTGGATATAGGCCTCTTCCAAACTCTTTCAATCGTTGCGGTCCTGTGCCCTCTGTATCCATTTCCTTCCCGCGATTGGATAAATGTCGTCAGTCCATCTCTTTTGTGGTCTGCCGATGTTTCTTTTGCTACTCCATGATCGCCATTTGAGGATTCTAGGATTGATTTCCATTTTTTTTTTATAATAAATAAATAAATTGTGTATTTTAACGAAACGAAACGAAAATGTAAGGCTAGAATGAGGTTTGACCAGGCCCACTGATCAATATTTTTTTTTAAATATTCAGAATGTGTTATCAAATATGACGTCAAAATAAAATCATCCAAAATAATCATTATCTTATTTTATCAAACCTTGTCAGTGAACTCAGGGTTGTTTTTTTTTAACACCTTTCTTTAAAAAGATAATTTAAGACTTGCAGAAAAGAGTGAGTATCAACTTCTTTGCTGGGCAACCAACGGGAACGGTTAAAAATATTGATTATGCGTTGATTAGAATATTATATTGGTAGTAGTGAGTAGTGTTGTGGAATTATCAAGAAATAATTTTTCGAGAGATTTTATTTTAAAATAATAAATTTATTTTAGAGAGTTTTCGGAGATTTTTTTTTATTTTTCATTTAACAGTATAATAATAATAAATACTTTATTCAATCAATCAATAACAATCTATTATGATAAAACCATAATAACAGATAGACGAATACATCATAATAGACCCGATTTAGTATTACATGATAAACGTAATAAAATAACGTACCTAATCGACATCGCTGTCCCAAATACACATAATATACAAACAACCGTCGCTGAAAAAATACGTAAATATACAGAACTAGCAGGAGAAATGAAAAATATTTGGCATTCTAGGTCCGTTTATATAATACCTTTAGTAATGTCAGCTACAGGGGTAACTCCGAAATCTTTAATAAATAATTTACAAAAATTAGATTTAAAGGTTAATTTGTACATTAAAATTCAAAAATATATTATAATAAACACTTGTAATATTGTAAAAAAGTTTCTGAACACAGATATTTCAGGCACAATGCTGGTATTTTGATCCCGCGTTTTGAGCCTAATCCTTTGATATCCTGTATATCTGGATAGGTGAATTTTTCCCGGCATTAGACTGTTAAGTTTTTGTGTGATCATGACTGATCATATGGAGACTTATCTGGTTGTATAATGCTGAGAAGTGTGGATGGCAATTCTGCCGCCGCGTAAATAATGTACAAATTTTGAGACAATTTATCACCAATATGGCTAAAATCAATTATGGAAACAAAAAAATGATAGGTACCTACAAAAAAAAATGCTAATAACTGATGAAAAATCTTGATGTTTGACACCCCACATGCCCATATTTAAGTTAAAAAAAATTGCAGATACGTACATGGAAAAAAGTGTTAACAACCCCTGATTTGGGCCTTAATCAGCCCCACAAATTTTTGGATCAATCAGGTTGGCTGCGAAGTGTACTGGGCGAAAGGTCATAATACTACTAAGAAAAAATATGTAGAGAAATTTCTCTTCCATCAGAGGAGAAATTCTCGGAGAAATTTCTCGTTCTCGAGAAATTACTTTGGAGAATTTTCTCTTCTCACATCACTAGTAGTGAGTGTATGTAGTGTTTGTGAAGTAACAGGGGAGTATAGAAAATGAGAGAATTCAGTGATGGATGGATTAGAGGGACTTCTGGTTGCGAGGAAATGATGGAGAAGAAGTAACTACTTACCTACCCAATAACGTATGGTTCAATGAAACGGTGAAGATATAACAAATCCTTAGCAAAAAAATACATAGGTATTGTTTAATGTTTCTTATTGTCCCTAGACCCTTGTTATACAGGCACTTGGACTCGTGATACATACAAAATATTATAACATTCATCACAATCTCAAATATATCAAAAATAAAAATAAATGATAACTAACACAATTATACTAAGGTAGTTAATGGTCAGCGTGGTCCTGATAGAAGGCAAACGTCTTGGCTGCGCAATATAAGAGACTGGACCGGGATGAGACACGTGGGAGAGCTGTTCCGGGTCGCGCAGGATAGGGAAGCCTTCGCCAGAGTGATTTCCAACGTCGGGGGGGACCGGATACGGCACGAGAAGAAGAAGAAGTTAAATTAACGTCAAGCACCCGGCACTGGTTTTCTACTCTTCCCCGCAAGTTTCTGAATGTCCTTTAAAAGACAGGTATTTCGAATGAGATTTGCCACCCATCCTGAATGTCTTAATTTTTTGTTGTCAAGGAGGAGATATTCATTTAAAGTGAAAATTCATATCGATTTAATTCCGAAAAATGGATAAAAAAAATCTATCAACTCCGGGAAATGAAATTGAAAAAAGTAATTTTTACCAAAAACAAATTAAGGACCGGTTTATTGTCGTAGGAGAATACGGATTTACCTATAAGTAAAATAAATATAAATGAAATAAATATTTAAAATTTTATTGACCATAAATATAAATCATTAAAAAGTATTATTTTCTCTAAAACCAATTTTTATTTATGTTGTTTTTATTTTGTAAATACAAATTGTCTTACCTTGAAAATTCGGCTTTTTTCAATGCTTTGTAGTTTTTCAAATCTGAAAATAAAGAAATAAATATGATATCAATATTATAATTTATCTAACGGACAATTCCACTAAAAAAAGAATAACTTAATGCCATTCAATTGATAAAGTTACTTTAATTTTTTAAGTTCCATTTACTTCCATGGATTTCTAAAATAATTATTTTAATTAATCGATCAAAAACCTGTCCCAGAATCGAGCGTGGAATAAAACCATAAACAAAACATTGGGCCTAAAGACTGACTTCATCGCAAGAGCGATTTCATTCAACCAAGCAAATATATGATAAAGTCTGAGATTGTATTGTGCTTTCAACTTATAGATAGTTACATAATTATGTACCTACATACATAAGCTTTCAGAAGCAAATTCGTGTTATTATTATTAACAAAACTTGAAGTATTAACATTCTGAAATGCAATACTCGTCCGAAAGATGTTTCCAATTTTGTAATGAGGAGAAAAAGCCTTGGGCATTTGTGTATTTCGAAATCCCCAATAATTTAGATATTGTTTTAATTATAATCGACATAAAAACTTTACAAAAGAAGTTGGAGAAAAATAGAACATTATTTTAATTATGTTGTCTTGAGAACCTCAGGACATCATTATAATGACAAAAGATAAGAGTGAAATAATTCGGAAAAAAGGTAATTAAAAATTGATAGCTTCTTTTGAGGGAGTTACAAAACTTGATATATAATAATAATATTGGCTCATAGACGCCTTCTGCCTCTCCGACACGAACCGTCAAAACCAGCAACCTTCCCTCAACATCCCAGCTGTTGTCAGGTCTTTTTCAAGACCAACTTTAAAAAATATTTCTTGCAGTATTTTGATATTTACAGTACTATCAACCTGATTCTTTCTGTAACTGATCACTGGTAGTATTTTTCATATTTTTTACTACTGGCAACCTCATAATTTATAAATAGTGAAGTTCGCCACAGACGTTAGTTCAGTTCTAGCTGTCTTTTGATGTTCACGTGCAAATTGCGCTTATTTTATCTGTTTGCGTTCGGTTCACAAAATAAACTTCAACATTTATGTACCTAGTTAAGATGAATAATGATACAAAAAATCAATTTCTTATAGACCGAACGCAAACTGAAAAATAGCGATTGCACATCTAAGACCTACACTTTCGTCTGTAGCAAACTTCATTACGAACAAATTATAGTGTTGCCACTAGTAAAAATATGAACAATACTACCAATAATCAGTTACAGAAAGAAACCTTTTGATGTTGCTTAAAATAAATTCGATTTTTTTTAGTTAATACATTAATTTGGTCACCATAAAATGTACCAATAAAAAATATTTATTAATATATTTTAATCCACAATCTTGCAGATCTTTTACAACCTTTTTATCCATTTGGTACTCAAAGTATTCAAAAAATTTTGTATTGGAGATATCGTCAAGTAAATATTTGCATACCTAAGTATATATTTCACCAATTCATTGAACACATTATTCTCAAGATTTCAGCGGCTGAAAAAAGTAACCTAGCGGAAAACAGCGTTGAAGGCTCGAGGTCAAAAGAATAATGTTGATTTACCGACGGTCTATTAATTTCATGTCATGGGTTCACCCCCGCCTACTCGTGTGTACCGATAATCACATCAATATGTGTACACGTTTTTAATTTGTGTGTATGTTTTAACATCCTATTGCTATACCTACACTCCATTATAAACGAAAATGAAAAATGCTCACTACAACACCCCTCATCCTATGTGGACTCAATCATATTCCAAGAAAGATGGCTAAGATGGGAATTCAATAAGAGTAAGTAGATAACTCTAGCAACCCTTCTCCTGCCTTTCAGAATCCCAAATACGTTTTGGGCTATTTTAAATGTTTGGGCTATTGTGGAACGAATGGACGAAGATAGGAATATAAAGAAGAAATACCTAACTGGAAGAGGTTGTGTGAGGAAGGAATGTAGAAAAAGCCAAAGAAGTTTGTTAGAATAGATGAATAATATAGTGTTCCTTATGTCACTTATTTTCGATACTTAGCACCATTAGTACCTACCATCTATGGTTAGTGTGTCTTGACTCTTGACAGTGATTTTATATGGGCTAGAGATTATGACGCTAACACTCTTGCGAACAAATGGAACCTGAGGTGTTAACAGCGTGCCATGGAGAGACAAATACTAGCCATAAGCTTGAGACACAAAATAAAAAATTAAACCATCCAACCAAAGACAAAAATTGTCGATATTGTAGATAAAGTCTCCAAGCTGAAATGGCAATGGGCTGGTCATGTGGCAAAGGCGAAAGGATGGCAGGTGGACTTCCAGAATTCTTGAATGGAGGCTGTGGGAGGATAAAAGAAGTGTTGGAAGACCTCAAAAAAGATGGGTTGACGATATTGTTCAGATGATAGGAAAACAGTGGTGTGGTGTTGTTTGAGATCGAAAAGTGTGAAAAAGTTTTGAAGAGGCCTATATCTTCCCTAGAGGGAAGAAGGCTAGCAGTAAGTATGTAAGTAAGGACATTTAGTCTTGTTTATGTACCAAGACTCCCAGCCTGGGTATCAAAACTAGTTGTCTAATACACTAGTTATATGTATCAATGTACCTCCACAAATACACACACACACACACATCCACCCACACACATACGCCGCATTTAGTACGAAGGGGGATTAACGGATTCTCTGAAATTCAATCGGTTCATTTCTTTCAGATTTGATTGATATAAGGAGGGATTGAAAATAACAAGAAAAAAACAACAATTGGGTTTATCGACCGCTTCAAACGTCTTCATCCAAAAGACATTACGAATACCTACTCAATCCATCAAAAAATAACTCTCCACGTATTGAGAAATTGAAAAGTTACTTGCCTACGTATGTACCTACTACAATCTAATATATAAAATTCTCCTGTCACGGTGTTTGTTATCATACTCCTCCGAAACCGCTGAACCGATTTTGATGAAATTTTGTATACATATTTGGTAGGTCTGAGAATTGGCCAACATCTATTTTTCATACCCCTAAAAGTAACGAGTGGCCAACCCCATTTTTTTTCAAATATTTTGGACAAAAAAAAATATTTTTTATTTTTTTATGGCGAGGCAAATAAAAATACATACCTACCTACAGCCCTAAATTTTCACCCCTTTACCATCAAACTCTATTTTTTAATAGCGATATTAGTAATTTTGTTGGTGAAAGCTATTTTTTATTGAACTAAAAAAATATTTCCAAGAAACAACGTACATTGCAAAACTACATTTGCCGGGTCAACTTGTATTCAAATAAAAATATCTACAATCCGTGGAGTCCCCGATAAAAATAGGCCTTTCTTTTCTGTAATTTTTAGTGTCCTGTAAAAGGCAGGTATTCGTAAATCATCACGTTAATGACATTAATTAATGTATTCAGTACAGCTTTGATTTAGTAAAACACCCGTCCTATTCGTTAAAATTTCAATTGGCACGGAGAGGATAACACGGATATTTATTACATGCAATTGGTCCGCTACCTACTGCTAAATTCCATGATTGAATGAACGGTATCTTTTATGGAATACCTGCCAAATAAAAGTTCTCCCATCCTTTTCAGTAAGTTTTCGTGTGCCCTGTAAATCACAGGTATTCATAAAACATCACTTATTTTAAACGATGAAGATTTTTTTTCACTTGCATCTGGTTACATATGCAGTTGATCCACTGGCTACCCTACTTGTAGAAATGTCGTGATGTTGATTACGTGTGGTCTTTTGACTGCATTCCTCCGATATCCCTCTTGTCGAGGAGGCGGAAAAAAAAACACACAAAGCAAAACAAAACAATGAAGCAACATAAAATTTACAGAATAATAAATATTTATTCCAAAATAATTCCTGAATTTGAGTTGTTCAGATATTTTCATCTGAAAATTAAGACGGTAAATCCAAGGGTCACCGATGCAAGAGCCGCCGGAGAAACATTTTTCTCCCTAACGAGATATCCCGACCAGACCTAAGACTTTTCACCAAAGGATACAATATGATAATGAAAAACGAAGTCATGATCACGCAGGGCAAGATCAATCTTCAAACTCTCAATTGTTCCAATTTTTCCCCAAGTCTTCAATAATTCATGATTAAGGTTGGTAGACAGCCTTTTCCATAGCACAGAACCTGCAACGCCAAATTTTCTTTCATCAAAATGTATAGATATATATAGTCTGTCAAGAAAAAACGTCAATATTATAAACTTTTCTAGAGAAGCATATGTTTATGATTGAAAACCCTTTTAAATTAGCTTGTTTTTATTCAAGTACCTTCATGAAAGAAAGTACAATCAGTTGCTTATAAAATATAATGTATGGGCGTTAGTTAAGCACTGATCGCTACAAACTTTTTACTTTAATAATTTGTAATAAAGCAAACACCCATGTATCTTGAGATTTGAAGAGAAGATTTTAAAAATGTTGTAGGAGTTGAATCGATCAAATGAAATATGAAAATATTCGTAATTTTCATTCTATACGTCTGCATATTACAACATTTAAAAGCATTTACATATTTCATTAGTAATCTGAAATACGTTGGAGTACGTAGTTTGATGGATTAGACACTAGTTATGACACCATTTATATTATATTAAAAATATTTATAATTTTCGAGTTTCCCATAAAAGTCAGGTGTCTGAAGAAATAAGGACATAATATTAATTGCCATCCATTCTGAATGTTTAAAATTTACATTGGCATGGAGAGCACAGCTTGCACGTTTATTACATACAGTTGCCGCCCTAGACAAATTGCATTAGGCGATCGACTATAAATATTATAATGTAATGGTACATTGTCGAAAAGTTCGTTTTTATTCGATCGTCAAATGCAATTTATCTATGGCGGTTGGTTATCTGGCTACTTGTGGGATATGCCTTAATGGTAGAGAAGTCATCATCTCTGTCCGTCCCTCAATCCTGAGGATCGTGACCATCATGCCTCGTTCTGTAAACCATCTGTCTCCATGTTGAGCGATCCTCCGCCATGTGTAAGGCCCCGTGAAGTGAGCTCTGTGTGGCCTCCTTAATTTGGTCGCTCCATCTTATTGGCACTCTGCCCCTTCCCTCCTCCCTTCTACAACCCCAGTCATAATTACTTTTTCCAGGTTGTCATGCTCTCTTCTTGCAAAGTGCCCGAAATATCACAAAGCGCGCTGACTGCAAATCGTTGAGAGTCGCACCGAAATGTTTAGCTCCCTGAGAATGGACTCATTGGTCCTGTGTTCGGTCCAATGCACTCGGAGCAATTTCCTCCAACACCACAGAAGAAGTATCTATTAAATATATTTTTGCATACAAACAACTGCATGATAGGTTGACAGACTTTTTTCAACCTTTAAATTCAACGAACCAAGACAAGCTGATAATGCCATAGATTTTTTACTTTTTTGTAAAAACAGGAATTTGTAAAACATCTGGAATGGTGGCATACAGACAGCTGGATGGGAACGTCAATCATCAAGCAAAAATCTTAAATCTTTCGGCGACGATTCGGAGCATTCTCCGAAGAAATATTTGACTTAATGCCTTCGTTACCCGTCCATGAGATGTAACGAAGGCATTAATTCGAATATTTCTTCGGAGAATGCTCCGAATTTTCGCCGAAAGATTTAAGATTTTTGCTTGATGATTGATGTTTGACGTTCGCATACAGCTGTCTCTACCCCGCAATTAAGTTATTTGATATACTCACTTCAGTGATGAGGTTTGTCTCACACCCGAAATGTTTTATTTTTTTAACCAACAGAAAGGTAAGCTTGCACAAATTTCAATGTAATATAAAGTTAGTTTACCGCCTGCAAGATTTTGCACTTGTTTGCCATAAACTTCACAAGAACAAAAATTAAATTAACAACATTGAAGCTGAAATGAGTGTTTTATGTAAAAATACAAAAAATAGGATTGAAGAAATGATACAAAGAAAATATACGTCAAGTTTGCCTTATTGAATATCGATTTATGAAAGTCTAAGATAGATGGATTTCCATACATCTGGACGACACGCTATCAAAAGTGATTTTGTAACACATTTCACGAATCAATCATTTTAATAAAATCAATATCAAATAAAATACGACTCCGTATATTATGACGATGATGAATATAAGGATAAAAGACGTTGATATAACGCTTGTAAAAAATCTATATTTCATATTGCAAAAGTACTTTCTTTGCCGCCTATAGATTTTTAAACAAAAACTCTTTTTAGCTCGCTCATTTTTCTTCCTTGTAAATAATTTTTATAATATGGCCAATAATTTATTTATTTATTTATTTTATTCTTCACTGTACATTGGTTACAATATTTCATAACAAAATAGTGTCATAAAAATAATAGCTATACAATTCAATGTACAGAGGGCGAGTTTATCGCTAAAATGCGATTTTTTTTTTTTTTTTAAAAGATATATCTGGGTTTTGTTTGTTATAAACCCAAATACAACCTAATACACCTTTCACAGTAAGCTACTAAAAGCTTGTGTCGTGAAAGGGGAGTTTGCCGGCACCTGGTATCGAACCACCGACCCCATGTTCACGAGGCCGAAACTCTACCTCCAGGCTACCGACGAATTTCTTCCAACTAACCCGGTAACTAAAATTAAAAAAAAAAACAAAAAAAAACACATGCATACATATATACACCCTTACATATCAACAGTCATAATAGAAACAAAAATACAACACAAAGTAAACAAAAGAAAAGAAAAATAACACATGCAACCAACAATGCACTTACGGACACATAATAATAAAATTGTAACATATTATATTGCAGCATGCACATGCATAGGGAAAGGGAAAAGGATTTAGGAGTCAGATGCTAAATTCAATGAGAGAAAATGATTTTTGACAGCTTGTCTGAAAGAATTAAAGGTTGTTATCATCCTGATTTTCGAAGGAAGACTGTTCCAACAGCGAGCACCATGAACAAGGAATGAGTTAGATAAAAAGCTTGTACTATTTACTTAATATGGCGCTGGTAAAATTTGAGTTTTGAAATTTAAGTTTATTGAGAGCAGTGGAAGTTGGACGCAAGTGGTCGCCTCGAAGTTTCATCGACGGGACAGAGTTAAGCGAGGCAAAGAGGTGCCGTGCAGCTAAAGGGCTTGTGGACCCTGAGGCAAAGAATAAACTTCACTCTTCCTGGGACTCTCAGCCAATATTATTCATTTAGTAGAGTTCTGGCGGGACAGCTTTCTTTCTGGGATCGTCTCTGAAAATTTATGTTATTTATATTTTTAGCTAAATAAAAATGTCATAATATTAAAGCGTATTACATTCTTTCTTTTAATTATAATATTTATTCCATGAAAAAGAATATCAAGATTTTTTCGAAAATACCTTAACTGAAACGTTTTTGGAATATTCTGTACAAGACAGATAATTATAAAAAAATGTTTCAAAGATATTTTTACTTTTATCTTACGTAAGCCACGCGTGTCTCGAATAATATGTTTTATTTTGAAAAGGAACTAGCATAAACGGAGTGAGAAAGTTTTTTCCGGTATAACAGGATGTAAAAAAAACCTCCAGGGTGATCGTCGGCCTTGAACTGAATATATTTTTTATCATCATCGTCCTCAATGCTTCTCTCGGGAGCACAAGGCAGAAACCAACCTCCTCTATTCATAGCGACTCTGTGCCAATCGCGTCACCTCTTCCCACGATCACTCTCATGTCGTAATCATAGGAACGGTGTATTGTGAAAGAGGGACGCCCGGGCCGACGGAACCCTTGCGAACGGAAGAACGGTGCTTTTTTGGCCAACTACATATCATTGGGCATTTTCAGAATATGACATGATGTGTATTTATTATACAACTGTTTATATATCTTCATCATCATCACATCCTGCAATGCTCCTCTCGGGATCACAGGGCAGAAACTAGTCTTCTCCATTAAGAAGGTCTCTGCACTGCCAAATGAGTCACTTCTTCCACCGACATTTTCAGCACTCTAATGTCAGAAGGGGTGTATAAAAAGAAGCAAAAAAATGAGGCTATTTGAATGACGTGTCTTATATATTGACCACGTGGATCAATTTGAATCTGTCATCAATCAAAAAAAAATTAAATTAAAAATAAAATAACAGACATTAGTCACACTATTTTGAAAAGAAAGAAACATAATTCGTTATTTTTACACAAAGCTAAATGAGTTTAAGTTATTGAAAGGAAGGCAGAGAAAATTAAAAGTAAGGAAGGTGTTAGTCAGTGGTTCTTAACCTTTTTGGAAGTACCGAACCCCACCGTAACATATTATTCATTCACCGAACCCCTCCTTATTTGAAAAATAAAACTAGATTTATACAAATTCAAAACATGGTTTATTTTTATATACCTATAGGTGTACAAAATGTTATATTTTGATTGTTAGAATAAACTGGCAACATTGTTTTTCAAACTTGTGATGGCGGTTTGAAGGAATTATCGGAGTATTTTTTTTCTTTTTCCAACTTGCAAAACTATCTTACCTTTAAAATGATTTTCACCGAACCCCCAAGACTGACTCACCGAACCCCTGGGGTTCAATCTAACCCAGGTTAAGAACCACTGGTGTAAGTATTTACACTTAATTTAGTCTTGCAACAAAAATAAAATAATCATCTTAGAAGTTTTTGTAAAAGTGTAAGATCTCACACAAAATGTCAACAGCAAAAGTCATTACATTTTGTCATCATTCTATGCAGAGGGCGTCTCTATTTTATTATTTATTAATCCGACAAAGAATAATTTCCCCACCCTTTCCCGGAAAATTTCGAATGTCGTGTAAAAGACAAATGGTCTAAAATAAGACATTTTAATGCTTAAATTCAGCGATAGGGTTTGTCACCAACTCAGGTCATTTTTTTTTAAGTGTGGAGAAGTTTATTATGTACATGCATCTAATCTTTTGGCTACCCTTCTTGTGGGATATGACATAAAGGTAAAGTAGCAGTAGTTTTATAAAATAAATAAATACGAACCAATTATTAAACTTATGTATGCACGGGGCTTTTAATGAAACTGTTTGCTATGGCAGATGTCCTGAAACTTCAAAGTAAAGTCTTAAACTTTCAATCGTGATAGCTTGGATTCGAATTTGAATTCTTCCACTGCCAACATAATATTATCTTGACGATACTGGCATGTTATTTAGATCTGGCAAGGATATTTTTGGATATTGTATTTGAGTTAATCTTGAGAATTATTCTGATACATATGTAGAATACAACATGTTGGTAGATACTTAAAACAAAATGGAAAAAGACAACTGGATATGTACCTACCTACCATGCAAGTTTCACATTTCACGAAATAATAAAGATAAAGTTTCCAAATATAATCCGAAGCAGCGTTGTATTTCGTTTTTAAAAAAACAAATTTTATTTTTCACGCTTTTCAAATTTCCACGAGAAAATAATACGAATTTGTTTATAAATATTTTTATATGTTTGTATGTGTTTGTATATTTAGTTTGCGTATCCATCTATCAATACGTGCACGATATCTCCCACAGATATGCTAGCCAACTGAACTTGTGTGATGAATGTGGAAAGTGTAATCTTTGAAGCAAAATAAGACACGGTTTTAATGTCTAAGGTAAATATTAAGTCCACTACTGGATATTGCAGAGATGCAATGAAGAATATTTCTCCGCAACAAACAAAACTTTCGTCGTAAGTGAGATCACATCCCGAAGATTGGCATAGAATGGCCACGACATCAGATCCGGAGAAGAAAGGTTGACTGAAGGTATTCTGCAAGTTAAACCTGAGGGCAGAAGACCGTTAGACATACCAAGACAAAAATTTATTAGGAAAAATAAACCGAGGTGTAAAGGAGCTAAATGCTAAAGACGTTTGGCAATCCATTGCTCAAGATAGAAAGGCTTGGAGATCTATTGTTTTGGAGGCCAAAGCCTTACAAAGGCTGTTCGGCCATCAAAAATGAGTAAGTTTAACACTTTATGGATAAATTAAAACATGCGTTTCGTTCTAAAATAGATAAAACTTGGGTAAGAGTGGATACTTTACTAGTTTATTTGTTGCTCTTTGTAAACTGTCGATATCCTTATTTTGACTTATAAAAAAAACATCGCGGGAGAGATATCTTTCGACTTTTAGGTCATTATAGATTGATTGAATATTTTAATAATATCATTATAATTAATAATTTTTAAAATGAAACACAATATTTAGTTATTGCACTATTGACTTTATTTATTTTTTGCGAGCCGGCTTTCAAGAGCTTCCGCTCTCATCGTCAGGCAAAAGTAAAGTACCTACTAACGGTAAACTTTACTTTTGCCTGACGATGAGAGCGGAAGCTCTTGAAAGCCGGCTCGCAAAAATAAATAAAGTCAATAGTGGAATAACTAAATATTGTGTTTCATTTTAAAAATTATAAATATGAACTTCCACCAAGAAACGTCGGTCGATAAATTAAACTTTATCATTATAATTAGCTGATTTATTTCACATTTCTTATGCAGCATTCTATCCAAATCCTTGTAAATAATTGCTTGAAATACACAAAATAACAATTTTTCATTCAACTGTGCTTACAATTAACGCGCAGATTAGAAAACGAGACATAGGTACGATTGGGGAACAATATTTAAACTATGCAACATTGAGCAAAATCTAATCGGAAGAAATGAGAGAGGCGTCCAACCTAGGCTGGTTTATGTGACCACTTTTGATCGTTCACCAATTCCACAATTCTGAATGCAACGAAATAAGATCTTTAATAAAGAAGAAACTTTCTTATTTCTCATAAAGCCGGATTTAAGTACTAGTCAAAGTAAAATATTCCATGCGGCTTTTGAGAAAGCATTTCCAAAATATCTCTTGAAAGAAGAAAGAGGGAAAAAAATGGAAATGTGTCTGTTGCAATTTAAATTTTAAATAACTCCTGAAGTGCGACTTGACACAGTCCTCTGACATGTTTATTTTGAGTGAATAACCGAATGTTCGATATCGGTTATTTTCGGATTTTCAATTTCGGACAAAGAATCAACCGCTCAATATCAAAAGGTTTTAATTAAATTTAAAAAAAATATAATTTAAAACCCGGTAGAGCATTCGGTAAAGAATTTGTCTCCCGCTCTTCCCCGTAAGTTTTCGAGTGTTCTGTAACAGGCGGGTGTTCGTAAAATTAAGACATTTTACATCCTAAATTCACCGATGAGATTTGTCACCCATCCTGAATTTCTTGATTTTATATTGGCACGTTGAGGACAGCTTGCATTTTTATTTAAGTTATAGTTATTAACATATAAGTTGATATGATTTTAAATTACTATCTATTAATTATTATATTTCGTGAGATTTTTCGCTACCGTGGTTTCGATGGAGCGTCCACCATTTACGAGAGATTATCATATCAATATGTCTAGAAATCATTATATAGTAACTATTATATATTAACTGTTAATCCCTAAAATACAAACAAACATAATTTATTTACAGTATGATGATACAAATATTGTCCTCCATGGAGCTGTCTGCAAATAATAGGTTCTTCCCTTTTCTGTAAGTTTTTCAGTGTTTCGCAAAAACATGTGTTCATAAAATATCGAAAATAAGATATTTAACATCTTATAACTAGATTTAATCTAATTTATCCAAATAATTATGAAAGACAAAATAGCAGACAGTAGAAATAAAGTGAATGTCCTATCTTTGTATCCATTCGTACAGGAAGTCAGAAAGATGATGAGATGTTTCAACAAGCACAAGGTAAGCATAAATAAACAAATAAATAAATAAATAAAAGGCCTACGTCAAAGATATAGCAGACGTTAAAAAAATCTGACATGGCCCTCAAAGAAAAAAAAGTTTCTAAAGAAACGGCAAATTGATGTCGAATTTTCGTATTAATTTCGGTTTAGAAATCCGAATCTCTGTATAGTTTACTACCTAAATAAATCTATTATTGTATTTCTAGTAGTATAGGTACTATGTACAGTCTTCACAACAAAACAGGCATCGGAAGTGTTTGAACTAAAGAACTTGGCTCATAACCAAAAGATTCAAAAGAATATTACAGAAGATGGTCAAATTAATGTACTCACTTAAAAATCTATCTTCTTTACATATTATTTCTTCTTCTTGCGGAAGTGTTTATATATTAAGTATAATCAAGGCTGTTTCTTATTGTGAAGTTTATATATAAAACACACGGGGGTATTTTGGCCAGCCAACCCTTGAAGCTGTCCATTATGGCACCTTCGGTATGTATCTACAAGTTTTGTTAAGTGTAGAATTTTGGAGAAATTGAAGTCCCCAGACTTCTGCGGTATCCGGCTGGACGGTGGATTTTCTTCAATATTTCTTATTGTTGCAGAAAGAAATGTGTTGATATTGCTTTGAATATCAAAACTAATGCAAAAAATATGAACATTATATTATTTTTTGAGTGAGTAATTAAATTTGGTCACCCTCTGTAAATTCATTATAGATACCTAGTTATACATATATAGTTTTCTGATTTTCGTAGAAACTTCTAAACACTATTGTTGAGAATAATTTTTCAAAAATTCAGTTAGGTATATATTTTTTCCAAATTTCATTTTTTTATACAATAGGTATAAGTAGGTTTATTTGTTTTAATTAGTTATGTTTTAATGTGTCTTAGTAAGATGGAAGAAATCACTTCGAAGTGATAATTTAGCCACTGCATATCGTCTTACACTATTTCAAATTTTGTACCTATTGATTTCTTACCACTGTTAAACAATGATGATGTTCAAAAAGAATAAAATTTTTAAATAAGTAAAAATAAAATATGGACTAAATTTAACATTATTTACAACAGATCATGAAAGAAATGTCAAAAATATAATATGAACCATTGTCTAGTCAAAATTTAAATTAATTTGCAATTTATTTTTAGATTTTACAAAGAGGCACTTATTTGTGATAATTCAAGTATAAATATGACAATTTGATTATTGTTGCCATAGTGAAACTGTTAAAACTACCCTTGTGTATAATATACCATTGAAACAAGATGAGAAATATTTAATTAATGGCAAAATTTCAACAGAATTCTACCCTAAGGCAGTTTGGAAATGTTAATATTTGAGTTGTAGATATATAACTGTTTAATATTATATGTAGATCCTAGGAATGTTTTAGGATTAACTAGAAATTGTACAAAATGTTGTGAATAGGCATACCTATAGACAAAGTTATATATTAAATTTTTCAGACATCTCGATTGGGGAACCAGGTTAACACAATTGAGTTTTCTGCAAACTCTAATTGAAAGAAGTAAGAAAGGTGTCCCAAAACTTATGAGTTGGCTCATGGCTGGCTTAAGTAATCACTTTCAGAGTCCTAATAGTCACAACATCCTTATTTTCGTCATTTTCACCCACTTTAGTGGTTGGCGTTAGGCTTCAGCTGTGAATCGACATGAATGCATTTAGTTTAGTAACAAGTCACTGACTTGTGTTGTTTCTCTATTGACTGGCCAAGTTAATCAGCTCAATTTGTATTCTTCTTCTTAGTCAGCCATCTCTCCACTGCTGGATAAAGGCCTCTTTCAAACTCTTCCAGTCGTTGCGGTCCTGTGCCCTTTGTATCCATTTCCTTCCCACGATTGGAGTAATGTCGTCAGTCCATCTCTTTTGTGGTCTGCCGATGCTTCTTTTGCTATTCCATGGTCGCCATTTGAGGATTCTAGGAGTCCATCTTTCGTCGTTTCTTCTCACAACATGACCCGCCCATTGCCACGCTTTGCAACACGATCCATAATATCTGTGACTTTTGTATTACACAAGCAAAAATTTCTTGTTTTTAAATGAAATAACGTGCGTTTCAAGAAAAAAGACCCAAATAAAATATATATATATATATATCCGCTTAAAACATGACTTATGGGGTTTCACAAATATTAATTTCAATATCAAATGGAGTAGTTGCTGACAAATTAATATTTCTAAACTTTGGTTTAATATGCAGTAATGTCAATAAAAGTTGTCTAAAACACATAACATCTAATATTTATACTCTAACTTACCCACTCTAGATTAATTACGGTATTATGATTATTTAAGTTTAGCGTTAGAAAAGTTTACTCATATGATTGTGATACTTGGGCAAACACGTAGTAATTTGAGACATAGAATTATATTATAGGTAAACACATAGATGCATACCATACCAAATTGCGAATTGCGAGCTCGCTCACTGACTCACTCGCTCATGACATACAATATAACTCATTTTAACTATCTGCACAGACTGTCTTACAAGATAAGTTTATTGTTTCTCTGCCACAACACACCCTTATGGCTAGTGTGGTTATCACAATATTCTTATGCATACTTTTTGCATCACGCCGTTTTCCTCGTGGAGTAGACAGAGAGGATCAAGCGCAAATTTCTCCCATCCTTCCATACACATTTCTCTTCCTTCTACGTTGTCAAACAATTCCGGATGCATTATTCTAAACTGCCTGTAAAAGGCGACAATATTCAGAATGAAGGCCACCTACTAATATATTAATTAAAAACACAAAGTTTCCATATAAGATTTAGAGAAGACAACGTCATTTTATTTGATATTACCTCGGATAGGATTTAAACCCTCAACACCTCCTTTTCGCGAGGTATGCTTTATCCAATTAAGCTACCGGACGACATGTCGAAAGCTCCGATATTCTCTCTTATAAACCACAATTACATGGTATTGTGTATAGGTATTGTTCTGGGATACCTAGAATGCAAATGACAAAGAAAAATTGATAATGCAATCATAATTATACATTAATGTTTTAATTAAGGCTTTGATTGTTTCTACTATTGTATGGTTAATTTTACTTTTTTTTTACATATCAAGGATGTGCAATACTTCAGTATAAGCAGGAAAGAGACCATAAGCACCTTAACATTATCGAGTGAAACAGTATAACATAATTATTATGAATTTTGAACACGTTTTCCAAGAAAACTTGTACTGCATTAGGTAGGTACCTACTTGTCTATACTATAATTATATAGGTCAATATGTGGGTACCGCGTGCTGGATATTTCCAAGTTTTACCAACCGTTCGTCTGGGCCATCGCATCTTCAAAGCATAATATAATATACAATTATGTACCTACATATATAATATATGTGTAGAAATTCCAGATTACAATAAAACCACAAAACTTAAGTAACACAAATAAGATGGATTAGTTCTTCAGTCTAATACCTAGGTTTTGTAACAATGCATTAAGCCAAAAATATAATAATTTAGTGTCATAATTCAAAATACTTAATCCCATCTTTAATCTAACGGCGATAAGGTGTGCCACTTATTCCAAATTTCATATTATTATTCTAATTGGTGCAGAGAAAACACCTTGTATCTTTATAATAATTATGTAGGTAGTTATTATATTATTTGTTTTGTTTTGGACATGTTTTGAGAATGCCTAATGATAGTTGGCCAAAAAGAGCACTGTTCTTCCGTCCGCAGGGGTTCCGTCGGCCCGGGCGTCCCTCTTTCACAATACACCGTTCCTATGACAACGATATCAGAGCGCAAGGAATGTCGTGGAAAGAGGTGACGCAATCGGCACAGAGATGCTCTGAATGGAGGAGACTGGTTTCTGCCCTGTGCTCCCGAGAGGAGCGTTGAGGGCGATGATGATGATGATGATGATGATATTATACTATTTTAGTGTGTTAAGTTAGAAAAATCGAATTGTATGAATATAGAAGAAATGAAAGAAGTAGGTATGAAAGAATAGATCTGTATGGTGTTCCGTACTCTCTGCATATTCCACGTGGGATACAGCATGAGGGTATATAGATAGATCTATAGTAGGTATTTTATTATAAGCTAAGGCAATCGTCTATCCCACTCTGGGGCATATCCCACAGGTGGGGTAGCCAGCAGACCAGCTGCATGTAATAAACATGCAAGCTGTCCTCTCCGTGCCAACAAAAATTTAAGACATTCGGAATGGGTGGCAAATCTCATCACTATAGAATTCAAGATGTAAAATATCTTTATTTTTTCGAACTCCTGCCTTTTACAGGACACTAGAAAACTTACGGCAAAGATCGGAAGACCAATTCTTTACTGAGTGATCCGCGGAAAAAGAAATACCTTTATAATTATTTTTTTAACGCGGTGGCAGAATTGCCATCCACACTTCTCAGCATTATACAACCAGATAATTCTCTCTAATATGATCGGGCATGGTCACACAAAACTTAACTTGTAATGCCGGTAAAAATTCAATAATATGTTAACTCACAACCCACAGATTATTATGAATGTCAACTCATTACAAAACAAGAATAATCTTAGTTTAAAGGGGGTGAAACTTAAAACATTGTCGCATGAAGCCATTTACTGTAAGATACAGCAACAGACAAGCAGTAAACCATCATAATAATAATAATTTACAATTCGGATTATTATTTTGAATCGAGACCTTGTAACTTTGAAGGTCTTGTTTTAACAACTTAAATCAATAATAATATTTATCTTGATATTTATTATAATGAGGATATTCACTGTGTCGGTGTTTAGGTAGTAGAATCCCATATCGAAATAAAAAAAAGTTTTATTTATTTCGATAATGAGGATAATTTAAAATGAAGTGTTACAAAGTAAATGCCGATACAATTAATGAAATTGATATTTATTATTTATACCTCCTCGCTCTGTATTCCTACAATGATAGACAATGGATAAAGTTGATATTTTCAACCGACGGTACTTGGTGGAAATTCATGTTGAATTATTTATTATAAATAAAACACTTATTTATAGTATATCCACAGTGACTTTTTATTGGACGCGAGCCGGCATTCACGAGCTTCTGAAAACTGAATTCTATTTCTATAATAAGAAGATTTAGTGTGTGGATTCATGTAGATATTTTTCAATTTATATTGAAATTTAGCGAATATGTGGGAGAGCTACTCAGCTCCAAGAACTCCATGGACTAAATTAATATTTCCAAATTAAGCACATCATTATTATATTTCACAAGAAATCTAATTCTAAAAATAAAAATAAGCCCCTTTTAATAAACAACCTCACCCACCCTTTAAAATGATACTCAGTTAGATACAATATGTACAATGGTACCTACATACCTATGTTTTCTTGGGCATTTCACTCAAAACATGTATGAGTGATTTAGCCATTGTGGTGAATACATTTATTTTAAGAATATAATTTTATGTTCCTTCTCTTGATTTTTACTTATTTATTTATTCATTTTTATAATATATGATATGAATTGTTTATTCGTTTACATACATATCTCCTCAAATAAGCATATACAGTTCAAATATCCATTTGCCAATAAGGCTATTTCCACTTTGCCACCTCACTAAGCTGACGCTTGTGTCGAGGTTTGTAATAATTATCTCTTTGTATTAGGAAACCTTGAATAAATATAAATAAAATTATGAGAATAAACCTTTGTATGAAAAATCCGATATTTCGTGAAATACAGAGATAATAGTTATTAATAAATACATTAAATTTCTTAAAACTCTAAAGCAAAGGTGGCCAACCCGCAGCCCGCGGGCCGCATGTGGCCCGTTGGATGTCTAAGTGCGGCCTGCGAAGCATATTAAGGGTATGCAATCAAAACCGCACTAAATCAGACAAGTGCTACAAAAATTATTAAAAACCATTCAAGTAATTAACATTTTTCCTATGTTTGTATTTGTTTGCAAAGGCTACAAGTCATTTACCAATATCATCTTAATTAAAGTTCAAATAATACAAGGCGAATTCGTATATATCTCAACAATTTTTTTTTATTAAACTGCCAAAGCTAAAATGACTTAGTGCATTTTGGTTGTATACCCTCGATATGCACATTTTTTAAAAAAATAATCGGTACAAGTACCCGTTACTTTTTTGAAAGAGGTAATTTAAGAAAATATTCTTAAAGAAAACCAAGGAGTTTTGAAACATTTCAAATATCTATAAAATTTTGAAAATTTGGGGACGGGGGGGGGGGTGGCGATAGAAATTTTAAGGTGAAGTAAAATTTTCAAATGTTCCTTATAATTATGGAGTGCGGCCCAGTAGGAAATCTCATTCTGAAATTTGGCCCGGCTGCTGAAAAGGTTGGCCACCTATGCTCTAAAGGATTACCTCGAAACAAGGGTTCAAATGAATGAATATAACGTTGGAAAATATTTTCAATGTCACTTTTTGCTACTAATGAGGATTAGAATAATTATATTTCTGAACATTCTAGAATAATTCAAGCTTATTAATAAAGCGTGGGAATTTGTTCGAGCGTTGATTAAGCTCTTTATAATTTGGGAATTCCAACAATAATGTTCTGAAATTATTTAAACGATCAGTATTGGTGCACAAGTAGAAGAATATTCCAGAATTGTATAAATTGAAATAAACCTTTTGTTCTATTATAGATTGAATAATGCATAATTATCAATGCACATGACACTAGGGGGACTCTTTACATCCTGTTAGTGTTGAAAAATATATTAGGTATTACAAAAATTGTTGGGTATAATGTGTGTGATTCGTCCTTCGTTCATTCTGTTTCTTTTGTTGAACAAATAAAATATTGTACTTTAGAAGTGGTACTAAGGGGACTCTTTACATCCTTCTAGTACTGAAAAATGTATTTTTATTATTATTTATATTTACATTTATATATTGCTCATGTTCACATTAATTTGTATCGCTTCTGATGCCTCCCTGCTTAGTATTTCTTCATGTATTATTTTTATGTATACTATATAATTATGATTTACATATTTATTATTTACTGTACATTGGTTACAATATTACAAAATAAAACAGTGTCATATAAATATCAGTTATACAATTCAATGTACAGAGGGCGAGTTTATCGCTAAGATGCGATGTCTTCCAACTAACCCGGTATGATGAACTCAAGTGTCCCGTAAGGAACCTATGGGGAATGATTTACAATAAACAATTGACAATAAAATCAATCAGGTTGATCCTGACCTCGTAAGTCGAAAGACGTCTTTATCGCGCTCTTTAATCTATAGTAAAACAAATCGCTTGTTTTAATTTATGCAAGAACTATCTTAATGTAGAGGAAGTTATTTTTATATCTAGTACAGCAGATCAAATAACTGTTAAGTTCTCTCTATTTAACCCAAATTAATATAAAGATAGATTCATAGAACCATAATATGGAAGGCTGTATTGAAGAATTTGAATGCTGGTTTTTGTCTCGCTGTGCATACAAAAAAATAACCTACATTCCACGGACAAAATAAATATATATTTATATAGTAAAAAAACTAGCTTAATGTAATAAACATCCAAGCTGTCCTCCCCGTGTCAAAATAAATTAAAGCAATCAGCAAGGGTGACATATTTGAAATGCCGTGCTAATATGAATGAATGAATATAAAAAAAATCTTTAATAATATGTTGTTAAGTTTAACACGTGAATCTACCATATAAGGTTTAGAAAAGACAACGTCACCTCATCCGGTAGTGCCCTGGACGAGACTTGAACCCACATCTCTACATTTACGCGAGGAGCGCTTTGTCCAATTAAGCTACCGGGCGACTTGCCGAAGGATCCGATATTCTCTCTAACAAACCCCAATGACAGCTTCACATGTAGGTTGTATTTTAAATGAATATTATTTTTTAGTCTGTGCTATATTTGAACATGTAAATGGTTCGTGCCGTATGCAAATGTAAATAAATAAACAAATAAATAGTTCAGAAACGAAAATATAACGAAAATTTTAAAATGGAACGTGTTCAACATAATTTTTAAAAAAGCCAATCAAAGCGGAATAATGCGCCAGCATTTAAAATAAAAAGTAAATAAAATACGAGACCATAGCGGGGATACTTTTATTGGCGGTGTTGCCAATTCATAAGTAAACGAACTGAAGAGGATGTTAGTACTATCAATAGTAGAGGTGGAAATAACGGCTATTTAAATTTAACGGAACTGATGTGAATCCGCTATTTATTGATAATACGTTAATAACAATAATGCTTTCGTTATCACCATAATTTTTTTTCTATTTTTAATGAACAAGTTCTACCCAACAATCACTGCACATCCCACAAGTGGGGTATCCAACACATCAGTTTTATATTATGATAAACATGTAAGCGGTGTTATTTGCGACACTAAAAAAATAAAAAAAGCATTCAAGATTTGCAGCAAACGTCAACGCTGAATTTTAGATGTTAAATGTATTTAGTTTTTTGAACGTTTGCCTTATACAAGACACTTGAATTTTTGCGGAAAAGAGTGTGAGATTTTTTCTTTGGTGGGTGATTCACGAAACATTTTTTTTTTTTTATTTTTTTTTTTTATTTATTTCAAACTTAAAGTTACAGCTGATATTACATAATAAACATAACAATAATTGTACAACATTAAAGCCAATTACAACTTGATACAGAATGATAGCTAAAAAAGCGAGTTATGTAGAGCAATAATTGATATTCAAGGTAAAAGATAATTAAATGAATATATATTTTTAATGAATATATATATATATATATATATATATATATATATATATATATATATATATATATATATATATGTCTTAATTTTATATTGGCACGGAGAAGACAGCTTGCATGTTTTATATGCAGCTGGTCTGCTGGCTACCCCACTCGTGGGATATGCCGTGATGTTATAGTATAGTATAGTACTATAGTATATTTTTAAAGAGATATATGTATAAGAATATTAAAGAAAGAAAAAAAGCAATGATATTACTTCAATAGAATGGTAGGTAAAACATTGCGTGATAGAGTAAGAAATGAGGATATTAGAAGAATGAGTGGATGCAAGAGGAGTGTTGTGGATAGAATGCGTGTAAATAAACTGAGATGGTTTGGTCATGTGGAGCGAATGGATGGTGTAAGATTGACGAAGAGGGTGTATTTATCTGAAAGAGAGGGTGTGAGGAAGCGCGGGCGTCCGAGAACCACGTAGCTTAACCACGTGGATCAAATTCTCAAGGACGGTCGCGTGTTAAGTAAGAGGAATCGGCGTGCATGTATGAGAAACTGGATGAATGTAGAGGAAGCGAAAGAAGTATGTAAGGATAGAGCGACATGGCGTTCCGTTCTCTCTGCCTACCCCACCTGGGACACGGCGTGAGGGTATAGTATACTTCAATTGCTGGTGAGCATTTTTAGGACTAGGGGGAGGGAAAAGGAAGGGAATGGATTATGTTCAAAGATTTGAGTAATATTTATGATGATGTGTCATACTTATAATAGTTTATGTTATTTAAGTTAAATGGTGTATATTGTATTTTATTCTATTCTATAGTTGCATTGAGTTGTGTATTAACCGATGAAGGTGTTTTTACTTACCTGAAAAATGTCTATGTCGTTGAAAGATGTGTTGAATGTTTCGTAAATTCTATTTAAAAATGTGTTTCTACCATAGTTTGTTTTAAATGTGTCAACGTGAAATAGCGTGTTTGTTCTAGTTTGTTTGTTTTTGTGGTATTCGCAGTTTAATTGTGGATGTCATATAATTAGAGTCAATGTTGTTGTGTATTATATAGATTCATAGGTATTTAATTTAGAATACTATTTTGCGAACAAATACACTTCTGCTTATCGGGTAGGTTATTATTTAATAAAGCTTATATCTAAAAAAAATACCTATTTTGACCCAGATAACTCTATCTGTACTGTTTTGAGGTGAAAAAGGTGAAAAAAGTAACTCGTTATTTTTCACGCCATAAGTAATCAAACCTTAATAACTCTTTATAGTAAATGTATGTATTACAGCGCGATAAGTTACACTCATCATCATCATCATCGCCCTCAACGCTCCTCTCGGGAGCACAGGGCAGAAACCAGTCTCCTCCATTCAGAGCGTCTCTGTGCCAATTGCGTCACCTCTTCCCACGACATTCCTTGCGCTCTGATATCGTTGTCATAGGAACGGTGTATTGTGAAAGAGGGACGCCCGGGCCTACGGAACCCCTGCGGACGGAAGAACAGTGCTCTTTTTGGCCAACTATCATTGGGCATTCTCAAAACATGTCCCAGCCAGGACCATCGTCTCTCTTGTATTACGGAGATTACAGGTCTCTGCTGGGTGCGCCGGCGCACAGCATCATTTGTAACATGTTCATACCATCTGACATCCAAAATCCTTCTAAGACACTTGTTTTCAAAGCTTAGTATTTTTTTTTTTTTTTTAAAAAAGATATATCTGGGTTTTTGTTATAAATCCAAATACAACCTTATACCACCTTTCACAGTAAGCTACTAAAAGCTTGTGTCGTGAAAGGGGAGTTTGCCGGCACCTGGTATCGAACCACGGACCCCATGATCACGAGGCCGAGACTCTACCTCCAGGCTACCGACGAACTGAATCTTCTGCTATCTTCCGCTCTTGAGCCTTGGTTAAGTGCCAAGACTCGCAGCCATATAGAAGGATTGGGATGATGCACGCATTGAACAAGCGACATTCTGTCCTGATGCTGAGTCCAGACGCCTTCCAAACTTTGTTCATGTTGTTGAAAGCCCCACTAGCTGCTCCTATGCGGATTGGTAATTCCGACCGGAGATCACCCTCTGGCGTTATGGTTGCTCCCAGGTACCTGAATTTACTAACCTGAGATATTTGGGAATTGCCAACCATTTAGTTACACTATTGATAATAAAAAAATGATTGTCTGTAGCTTATTCCATAGAAATGTGATAAAAAGCAGAAGTAAATTTATGCTTTCACCGTAATAATTCACGAAGTTTAAGATAAAAAAGCGGATCTTCGTTAGAAATCACGATCACAGTGTGACTTAATAATATATAATGATATTCTGCTACTAAGCTCCTTACATCGTTATTTTTAAATATCTATATTTTTTATACCTATCGCAAACGATAGCTTTAACCAATATATAGCAAGAAGCTACTAAGCACTAAATGGTTAAAATGGATGTATCAAAGGAATTCAAGAGAGTGGAATCGAGAATAGATTTCCTTTTTTTCTGATGGTACCTATCTAGTAACTGTTGAGTTTTATCAAAAAGGTACACAGGATATCTAGGTAATTAGTTGTTGTACTCATATTGAGTTTAAAGCCTTTTGATGGAAATTCACGGCTATAGATTGGAATGAAAAAAAATACAGATTTTTCTGTTAGTATTTAAAAGTAAATTTTTAAATTATACAGAATTTATAAACATTTTTTTTTATATCTGGAGTTAGCCTGACTTTTGATTGAGAGTTCCTGTGTTAGATTTTTCCCGCTGGCAAACTAATCTTACTTTAAGAACAAGCAAATTTAATAACTTTATTGTTACCATATTTTAAATGTACCTACTAAATATACTAAAGATTGTTTATCATATTGGAATATGATGGTTGAAAAGGCTGCAGATGAGAATCTGGACATCTGACCAAAGAGTCTCTCTGCCTATCCTCAAAGACATGATGTGCAAGTATTATGTAGAGATGGGACAACTAATCGACATAGGCCGGTCGTGCCGACTATTTGGCTACATTTATAGTCGGCAATAAGTCGCCATAAAAAAACACTTAATAAACTATAAAAAATATAAAAATCAAGTTTATTTTTGGTACTTTCTTATTTTCATGGTCAAATCAATCTCGCAAGAACTACGCAGCATACTGGATACAAAAAAACTAAATAAAAATGTCAGAAAGATATAAAACATTTCCGATTCAGCGCTGGGGTATGAAATTCATTCAAAATGTCTTAATTTATATTAGCAAGTACAGGATGACCGCTACGTTCAATACATCTAGTTATTCCGCTGGGTACTCCTGTCTTGATCTACATGTTTAATTCATGCGGTAAAACTGCTGGCTACCCCATTTGTGAACGATGCTTTGGTATAGTAGTAGAACTTGTCAATATACAAACGCGTGACAAGTTAAGTGACGAATGAATAAAACGAAGATTTCCGAACATGTCCGAAGTCATTCAACCGAAACGAAAATAATTAACGCCATGGGGCCTATTCTCCAATCTCGATTGATGGATGTCACAAGCGAGATTTTATTACTTTCGACTGATTTCTCAAAAACCCTATTCTTGAAAGTCGTAGACGACAAATGTCACATGATTGCCGTTTATTGATCAAATAAATAAAATAAATAAATGATATCATACGAGAATATGTCGAGTGGTGTTTTACCCTTCGAGATGAATGTCACACCAATCGACATGTCAAAAATTGATAAGAATGACCGCCGTGAGTCGCTCAATGGTCGTTAACATTTTGCAAACGGTATAAAATAAAGTGATGCCGCATTTATAAAGTATTTTAGTTTAAGTAAAAATATAGCGAAAAATTTGATATTGATTGTGACTTCTCATATAAAAGCGCCATCTTTGTGCGTCACATGTCTCCCCACTCGAAAGCGCCATCAACGCCATCTCGTGAAAAAGAGTATAAATAAATGTCATTTTTCGATGACCACATACAAAAACATACGAAAAGTGCGACGTTGCCAGTAGCTTCTCGAATGTCGACCGTTTATATCTCGAATGGCGTCAAGAATAGGGACGCAGACTACCATTCGACTTTTCGTGCGAGTTTTTCAATCGACATATCTCACAGGTGACATTTATCAATCGAGATTGGAGAATAGGGCCCCATGTCGGCCAATTTATCGTCCAAGAATTGATAATGACCTGATAAGTCGAAAGACGTCACTCTCGGAATCAATAATCTATAGTAAAAAGAAACACTTAAACACTC
Organism: Athripsodes cinereus; assembly: GCA_947579605.1. Classification (NCBI taxonomy): domain Eukaryota; kingdom Metazoa; phylum Arthropoda; class Insecta; order Trichoptera; family Leptoceridae; genus Athripsodes; species Athripsodes cinereus. Next base: position 1,096,992 of record OX388327.1, read on the forward strand.
AAATTACATAAATACCGATTACTTGATTAGTTAGCTGGCCCGCCAAAACGCTTGTAGCCCATATCTAGAAGAAATATTTATGTAGATTTAATACAACAGACTTATAAACTTTTTTCTCAATGTATAAAAATCTATTTTAAATTTCACGAATTGAATAGACTCGTTCAAAGAAATAATTTTTGCAGAAGGATTATCGCATTCAACTGTTGAAATATGTTTTTTTTTCGTATCTTTTCTCCTTTTATTCAGAATTTTTCTAATTTAAACAACATAATAATATCTTAATTGAAATCCCTGGCGCGAATAGAAGTCGAGAAAAGAGAATTTATAATAAAATATACATAACATTTGGAGTGATAATAAAAAAAATGTAAAAAGTTATTTTACTGGTATAAATGGTTGGCTGATTCGTCGAACGTAGTATAATTTAGGATTATTCGTTCAAAAATATTTTCAATGAAATAAAATGAAATTATAACAAATTCTTTTATGAAAAAGATAGAATTAAAGTACAAACATACACAGATTATGCTATCAAAGAACTTTTCAGTAGGTAAGCCAGCGGACCAATTGCATGATTGTGATAATAAACATCTAGGTTGTCCTTTCTGTACCTAACAATAAAAGTTAGGTAAATTTTCAGCATGGTTGACATAGTCTTATACGGCTACTTTTACAAGACATTTGAAAACTTACAAAAAAGATTGAAATTTGCCGGGACTCCGTAACACTTGTAACCCTTGGAATTAGAATATTGGTCTTCGGCTCTTTTATTTGAGTTTTCTAGTGTCGTACTGCCCAAAACAGATTAGATTTCTCCCAAGTGATCGTCGACGTCGGGAAAGACCTGACAAGACACGTTAAGAAGAAAAAGTGTCCTGTATGGGGAAGGTATTCATGAAACTTCCTGATTGTGTATCTACACAGTACACATCTGCAGCATATTGAATTCATCGATGAGGTATACTACCAGTCCTTGAATATCTCCTTTCATTGTGACACGGAGAAGACGACTTGTATGTTCATTACATAGAGTCAGTTCTATGGGTATCTTACTTCTGTGAGAAGACAAGATGGTGAGGAAGCTTAAATTACCCATTCGTAAATTTCGCTGGCGTAAAAGGAGACGTCCAAATTTCCAATATTTTGTTGCACATTTTTTGCTGTTCCTTGGATTATCTGGCAACGAAGTGATCTCCCACTCTTTTCCGTAAGTTTCCGAGTGCGCTGTTAAGTGGCAGATATTAAAAAAATATTAATATATTTTATATTTTAAATTAAGGGATGAGGTTTGCTACCCATCCTGAATTTCTCATTGTTTTGTTTTCATCTAGAGGACAACAAGCACGTTTATTACGTGTAGTTGATCTGTTGGCTACCCTACTTTGTGGGATATGTCTTGATGGTACAATAATTGTATTCTTTTTTCAAATTTCATCACGCGTTCTTATAAAATAAGTTATACTAAATTAAAGTTATACGTCCTCTCTGCGCCATTTCAAATATATAAAATATTCAGAATGTCGACAAGGCATGTCACTATTTTTTTGATTTTGATCACGTTGAATTTTTCCATCCTTTTAAAAATAAATTTATAAAATACAAAATGGAAAAAAAATATTTTGAATTTTATTTAAATGTTTTTCAAGATATTTAGTTATTATTAACAGCTGAAAATTTAATTCACATTTTTCAACACTTATCTTTACTCAGTGGGTACTCTTTCTTTTTGTATATTGAATTAATAAATCGAAAAGTAAACTCGCCGGGAGTAAATGTATTTATTAAAAAAAACGTTATTACTGTTTTAATCTTTGTGATGTTGAGTAAGTATCTACATGCATATAATAGCCTCATTTACCTCCTTATTGACCTCAAATGAATTTTGTATGCAAAGGGTAAATATTGTTTATTTGAAATTTGAAAAAAAGTTCACCAAATAACTTTCATTTTGTTCCGTAGAGTTCCTATTAAAAAAATATTTCTCCCAATTTGTAAGTTTTCGAGTATCGTCTAAAGGAAAGGTGCTTCTAATCTATTCTTTTCAAGACCATCAAAGGTGGTTCTGAAACATTACGATTAATAATACACTTAACATAATATTCGATTCAGCGATAATGACGAATGGCACCTATTTTGAAAGTTCAATTTTACTTTTTAATGACGTGAAAAGAACAAGTCATGTTAATTACACGCAGTACAATAGCTTTAGCAAAGGCGCTTTTAATTTAATACAACATGATTAAGCATCACTGTTAAGAGCTTATCTCGTGTGGAAAAAATTTAGATTGAATTGTTTGTCTATTTCTTACTTACTTTTGTAATAAAGCTTCACTAAACATCATTTGCCTGACAATAAAAGGAGAAGCTTTCAAAAGCTTGCACGCGAATAAATCAAATCGCAAATGGAATAATGAAATATTGAAATTAAGAACAAATATTATTTTCACTATTATTCATATTGAGAGATACGTCTTTCAAGGACTTGATCTTTCATTGACAATGTTCTAGAAAGAGTAAAGACGTCAATCAAAAAAAAAAATTAATAAGTACAGTGGATATTTTTTTTTTAATTGCATCATGGAATTCTACTACCTAAACATCGATTAGGTTAATAATTAAATATTGTTTCATTTTAATTAATTTTTATAATGAATTTTCACCAAAAACCGTCGGTCGATAAATCAAACTTAAATATAAATGTGTTTTTTAAGTGCAATATCCCTTCATTAATGAATAGTAAAGAATACATAAATTTATTGAAAAAGTCTTTAGAATATAAATGTCGCAATGTTCAAATATTTAAATATTTTATATATAAAATATTTTCAAAAGGGTATTGGTTATATAGAGAAAGTATCATTAATTAATGAAATTATAGATTTAAAATTCAAATAACAAAAGTAAAGATGAAAGAATTCTAATAATTAAATTCTCTAACAGATTTTGTGTAATCTCTCAGCTTACAAACAAAAGAGGTCAAGTCTATTTGCTTGAGACATTGTTAAAAATAGGATATATTTACACATAAAACATATATAAGTAAGCCATAAAAAAAAGCTTTAAAATCACAGAATTTATGTGCAGTGGGGTTGCCAGAAGACTAGTTATCTGTGAAAATACTCAAATCATCCTCTTAGTGTAAATAAAAAATGATATTCAAAAGGGGTGGCATATCTCACCGTTGCTGATTTGAAAGTGTTAATTGTTTTATTTGTAATGTGTAACGAATTACAAAAAAACTAACAAAAAAGATAATAATTCCTTGTCTTCACCAAAATGTATTTTTATTTATTTTTTATTTGCCTTCTAACAGTGAATGTCTTATTTTAGTTTCAAGAAGACAGCTTGCATGTGTATTGCATGCAGCCTGTCTGCTGGTTTCCCCAGTTATGAGATAATAATTGGGATTAATGTAACTTTGTTGGAAATAAAAAAAATCTTTCTTGAATTATTAACGTGTGAAAAAATAAACAATATCTTTAATCAAATGAAAACCATAAAAAAATATTACAACTACGAGCTAACTGGATTGGCCACAACATCAGGCACCCAGGACTACTCATCGCCATCGTGGAGGGTAAGACCGAGGGGACAAATAGCAGAGGCCGACCAAGAGACGCATATATGGACCAACTGAATAGGGACATGAACTGTGGCTCATACGTGGAGCTGAAAAGACTGGCTGAGAATAGGGACGAATGTAGAAGAAAAATCAAACTCGTTGCAGACCAATCCAATGGATTGTAACTCATTATATATATACGTCTATACCATCACGGCATATCCAATAAGTAGTGTAGCCAGCATATCATTCGCATGCAATTAACATGAAAAATACTTAGATACTACTGAAATAAGTGTATTGGCAGTCAAAAAAGAACAATGAAATCAAAGATGGACTTATGAAGTACAATAATATTAATTATGTTGAATTTTTATTATATTGTTATATTTTGTAAAATTTTATTTGTATGTTGACCATTTTATAAATAGATACTTATAAAATGGATTAAGTAACTTATAAATAAAAAACTTATTTACATATTTATTATTATTTAGGCATTCCACCCAATTCTGAGTGATTTTGCAAACACTTATTTTGTAGGTATCTAATTCCATTTTGATTTTATTGGTCGTGAGCCGGTTTTCAAGGGCTTCTGCTTAAAATGGTCAGACTTTACGCTTGCCCGATGATGATTATCTTCTTCTTCTTCTTAGTCGGTCCCTCAACGCTGAGGATCGTGACCACCATGACCCCAACCAAGCGACAAGCTCCTCCACCGCGCCCTGTCCTCCGCCTGCCTAAACGCCTCTGATGATAATTATACTACTCCTAAATAAGTATTTTATGTAAAATAATTTCACATGAACTTTCACCAAGAACCGTCGGTCTAAGATATTGACTTTATCTTACTTGCTACTTGGTGACCTTAAATACTCTTACTTCGTGTTCTGATCCAATCTGACTTATAAAATGTAACGTTAAACTTTTTTACTTTGCCTAATGTCGCCAAAATGACAAAGGGTAAATTTCAGTACCGTGCATAGATATAGATAAAGATATATATGTATTATTACATTATATTGTAGAAGATAAAACGAGGTATCAGAGAGTATATTAGCACTTTTGAATGAGAATTGTTCAAATATTTGAATAAAAGTTCAATCTCCCTGTGATGATGGCGATGTAAAGCAGTGGTGTGCTTCCAACAGTTGCAAAAAGCTTACAGTCGAGTCCCTGACAAGGTAATGATCTCCCATTATTTTTTGTAATTATTTATTATGTCATATTAAAAAGTCAGGTATCCGTAAATCACCGCGAAATTTGATATCATCAATTCAGAAATGGTTTTGGCACTCATCTTCAATGTCTTCCAAATAATTGCAAAAATGCTTACCGTAAAGGTCCTGGCAAAGAATTCGTCGCCCATCCATCATGAAGTTCGACGTCTTTAATTCAGTCGTGGGTATGGCACCTACCATTTTGAATATATTTTAATGTCATGTATGGGACAATTTGCATGTTTTTTACATGTTGCAAGACTACTGGCTCCTCCACATTTGGGAAATCCCGTAATACCGTGAATCAAAAAATACCGCATGTATATAATAGCACGCTTTTCGGGTTAAAAATAATTATAAAAAATATTTTATTAAAAAATTGCTTAAATTACTATACTATACTATACCCTCACGCCGTGTCCCAAGTGGGGTAGGCAGAGAGAACGGAACGCCAAACAGATCTATCTTTACACACTTCCTTCGCTTCCTCCACATTCATACAGTTTCTCATACACGCACGTCGGTTTCTCTTACTCAACACGCAGCCGTCCTTGAGAATTTGATCCACGTGATCAAGCCACGTGGTTCTCGGGCGCCCGCGTTTCCTCACACCCTTTCTTTCAGATATGTATATCCTCTTTGTCATTCTTACCTCGTTCATTCGTTCAACATGCCCAAACCACCGTAGTTTATTCACGCGCATTCTGTCCACAACACTTTTCTTGCATCCGCTCATTCTTCTAATATCCTCATTCTTCACTCTATCTACAACGATCGCATTTCTACTGCATTTATTCCACTTTCGTCCTTCTTCAACCACGTCCATGTCTCGCTTGCATACATAACTGACGGTACCAGAATGGTATTGTGCACCAGCATTTTAGCCATGTTCGACACATTGTCATTGCTGACAATGGGTCGAAGTGCACCGTTTGATTAAATTTCTGTACTCAAATGAAAAACTCCTTAAAAGAATCAGCTAACAACGAGCTAACTGGATTGGCCATAACATTAGGCACCGAAGCTTACTTATCACAGAGGGCAATCAGAGGGCAAGAGGGCGAATATGAATTTAATTGGTTAGTAAAATTCATTTCCGAATTTGAAAACGCAATTATTGCTCAATTGACATACAAAATGACAAAAATCTAAAAAACTATTAATTTTTTATATGACGATAGTGTGAGCACTGTTAAAAGTCTTACTCCGCCACTGATGCACACTGCCAGTGTCGGGCTGAGAATCAATAAGTTAATACCCGCATAATAATATAATCCTATATTGTATAGGTACGTACATACAAATTACAGACCTTTTTTATTAATCAATTCAAATAATCCCTACGATGTTAAAACCTGTTGAAAAAAGCCAAAAATGTATTCTTTTTTTTTTAAAAAAGCACAAGGTTTCCAATGAACCTTTTTGACAATAATCTGTTTCTGTAGCAGCGGATTAGGATCATTAGAAATATTATGTGAAAAGGTGACATAATTATTTGTATCTATCTGTGCAATCTTGGCCTAGCCCGCAAGTGAGATAGCAGCTGGACTATTGCACGTGATAAACAACTGCTTATAATAGTTGGCCTCTCCGTGCCATTAAATGTCATGAAATTCAGGATGGTTGACATACCATATCGCTGAATCAAAGATGTCAATGTTTTATTCACGCCATTTTCTGAACACCAACCTTACTAAGGACATGCAATCACTGAAAAGAATGGTCGGCAAAGCGTTATTACGTGATAAAGTAAATGAGGATGAGGATATAAGAAGAATGAGCGGTCAGAAGAGAAGTATTTTTTTTTTTTTTTTTTTTTTTATTGAAAAAAACCATAAAATATAAACAAAATAAACAAGATATCTACTATAACATTTCTTATACTTAATTTGTATTTAGATCTCACCCGGCGAAGCTGCATATTGCTAGCTTGTGTCCGGGCGGCGGTCTATACAAAATACAAATATTTAAAATAACAATAATAGTATATAAAACCAAACTTAACATATTTTAAACTTAAATAGAAAATATATAACATATTTCATAACATACATAAAAAAAAATTACCTTAAATATTTACAGTCAATTTATTAGTGTGAAAAATATTCTTTCAATCTATTATTGTGGATAGAATGCGTAGAAGTAAGTTACGATAGTTTGGAAATGTGCAGCGAAAGGATGACAAAGAAGATAAGTGCCCATCTGAGAGAGAGGGTGTCAAGAAGCGTAGCCGTCTGACAATCACGTGGTTAGGTCACGTGGATCAAGTTCTCAAAGGCAGGTATGTAGGTACATGAGAAATTGTATGATTGATAGAGAAAGACATAAGACACTCCAAAATTTATTATAAATAGTAAGGGACCTATTTTTTTAAAATGATTATTTTTGTTCGACACAGAGGTAACTTAATTGACATAAAAATATTCTCTACTTTGTGTTTCAATAAGGAACGTTACCGGGCAAGAAGAACAAATATTGTAAAATTTATATTGGAATTGACTGCACTTACTAAGTTCTAGAAATAATGAAGTAACGATATTAGTATTGTTGAAGAAAGATATGATTTTTTCAGCGCTGTGTTAGCAAAAGGTGCGAAAAATGTGAAATGAAAATAAAATAAGCAAGTATAAAAATTTCTTCTGAAGCCTACCAACTTGTTTGCGAGTGATTTAAATATAGAAAAAATAAAAAGAAATATTTTGAAAATAGCGCATTAAAAACACGTTTTTACTGACATTTTAAATAATCTCCCAAATTGCCAGAAGTGGGAGCAAGAAATGAAAGAAAAGAAGGAAAAAAATAATGGGAAGGCTCTTCTCCACGAGACATCATTAAAAATTTAATAAAAAAAACTTTTCTCGAATAACTGTGCGAATATTAACCCTTTAATTTCCACGTTTCACTCCACACTTAACCTAGAAAGTACTACAAATATACAAAATTACAGCCCATCTCGCTTAAAGCGAACTTCATTATAACACGGTTGTTTTTATGACGAAAAATATAAAGATAGACTGATTTTTTTTAATCTGCTGCTCAAACTGCAATCTCTTGATAATTATTCATCTTATCGTATCTATGTACTATTACTTTTAATTTTTGGGGTCTAAATGATTTTTAATCTTATCTTTTTCTTATCTATTCAAACACTGTATAATTTTCACATATGATTTTGTATTAAGTCAATTAACAATGATTAAATACTAATTGCCGAGCGCTTTCGCCTTGTGGGATCTTCAGGGCAAGAGTTCTTTAAAACTAAAGAATAGAAGAAACTAACCTACATTACATATATAAAGTCTAAGGGTTTTATGGAACACATGGAACAAAAAAATCGTTGTGTTCCATCCAACCCTTAGACTATAATATAATGTATGTATGTAGGTTAGTTTGTTCTATTCTTTAGTTTTAAGTAGCTCTTGCACTGAAGATGCCGCTAGGCGAAAGCGCTCGGCAATTAATATTTACTATTTAGTCATTGTTAATTGACTTTATACAAAATTAAATGTGAAAATTAGACAGTGTTTAAATATAACATTTGAAAAGAAATATTTTGATATACAAAATTCTCGTGTCACAGTGCAGAGTTCGTCGGTAGCCTGGAGGTAGAGTCTCGGCCTTATGAACATGAGGTCCGGGGTTCGATCCCAGGTGCCGGCAAACTCCCCTTTCACGACACAAGCTTTTAGCTTACTGTGAAAGGTGTATAAGGTTGTATTTGGGTTTATAACAAAACCCAGATATAATAATAATAATAATAAACTTTATTGTACAAAATATTTTAACAAAAAGAATGAGATTACAACATGGTATATACAAATATTTTGCACAATGGGCGAGTTAATCGCAGGGACGCGATATCTTCCAACTAACCCAAGATATATCTTTTAAAAAAAAAAAAAATGTTTGTTATCATACTCCTCCGAAACGGCTGAACCGATTTTGATGAAATTGTGTGTTCTTATCGAGTACCTAAGTCTAAGATTCGGCTAACATCTATTTTTAATACCCCTAAAAGTTAAGGGTAGTCACTCCAAATTTTTATTTTTTGGACAATTTTTTTTATTTTTCTTATGGTGAGGTATTATAAAATACATACAGCCCTAAATTTTCACCCTTCTAACATCAACTTCTATTTTTTAATAGCGATATTAGTAGTCTTGAAATTATGTATATTTTAACAACGTTTGCCAGGTCAGCTAGTTTTAATATATTTTTTTTTAAATAAAATAAGACAAATCACTGATTTCAATGGTATCGCGTTATAACGAATAGCTTTGGACACATGAGTTAATACTCGAAACGAAGAAGGAGAGATTTGGAAAAAAAATATGTAGATACTTTGTAGGTTATGTCTGAATATAAATCTTTTTAATTGGGTTAAGAGTGACGTAATCACAGTATCTTTGTAAAGAGATTAACTTCAATTTAGTTTATGGTCTGTGAGAGTTAGTTTAGAGGAGGAATGTTAAGAACAAGAGTTGGTATTTTTTGTTATTGTCCATTCACACTAATGGGGAATTTTCACAAAAAAATACTTTTATATGTAGCACAAAAAAAAAAAGATTTTTTTGTGCTTTTTATTTTTTACATATGCATTTTACATTACGGCGCGAAACAGCTCCTCCACGGTTCTGACACCGGTCCACTGTCGAATGTTTCGAAGCCAGGAGAGCTGTCTTCTGCCAAACCCTCTGCGGCCCTCGATCTTCCTCTTCATGACGAGCTGGAGTATAGTGTACTTGTTACCTCTCATTACATGGCCAAAATATGATATTTTACGGAGCTAAACAGTGGTGAACAATTCTCTATTTACATTGGCTGTACGTAAAACATCAATGTTTGTTATCATATCGGTCCAGGATATTCTTAGCATTCTACGGTGGATCCACATTTCAAACGCTTCAAGGCGGTTAATTATATTAACTTTAAGAGTCCACGCCTCTACACCGTAAAGTATAACCATTAGAAAAATCAATTTTGCATATCGAATGACGAAACAAGGCTCGAAGTCAAACCACAATTTAGCGTTAGGTTTTATTGTCATTATCGTTCGAATATGGACGACGTTGCGAGAAGTGTCATTTTTCGTAGCTAAATTACACAATAGTTACGAAAATTGTCACTTTGGCGCAACGTCGTCTGTATTCGAACAATTGCGACACGAAAACGTAACGCTAAAATGTGTCAAAACACACACCGGAGGCCTGAGTCAAAACTCAGGCCTCCGGTGTGTGACGTCATCAATCGGTAAAGACAGACAACGAGTTAAATGTAATAAATTTCTATAAAATAAAATATATTAAAATGAATTTCTCTAATATCTATTATGTTCGAATGAGAAACGTCATGGGAGGGAGCGAAAGGTAGATTCCTACTTTGTATAGCTCTGTCCCACTTCGACCACCGTTGTACGAGTATATTATGGTATTATGTACTTGAACCTATTTTCTGATACATTGTTTTTGACTTGGTTTGCTTGCTGATTTTGTGACGAATATGATAAAAGGGTAAATTTATTTGACACTAAGCGTTGTGATGACGCATACTGCGTCCTGATTATTTTTTGTGAAATGCATTTTATTATGAAATTTAGGCATAATTCACTCGATTGCGGGTGCATTGTCGTAAAATGAAATAAGAAGAAGAAGAATAAGAAACATCACGTAATTTATTTATATATGGTTGAAAACTAAACACCAAAAAGTCAGCCCATGGCGAAACAGGTGTGTGACGTCATCAGAAGCTACAGACAGTACTACGAGTCAAATGCGTGCCAATACAACATAGCGCCTAACGACGTCACAACGAGCTGATTCATTGACATGGCGTTTAAAATTTTGACAGAAAATATGAGTTTTTAAGGATATTCGTGATTATCGTATATTAATTATCGATATAAATTTATCACATTTATTCATATTCCTCACACATGCACATTCTCCATTGTATAACAAAGTTGGCAAAAGAGTAAAAATCGCCATTTCATACTTAACTGTGATGGTTATTTCCATGTTAGCACTTTATCGCTTCTTTAAAAGTGCCTCGTCAAGGAAAGATAAGAAATGTTATTTTCGCTTCAGTACAAGATGCGTAGTCTTACGAAAAGTTTCAAAGCCTACGAAAATGACGTCATCAGCATCTCACACTATTATTACCAGGCACTTAAATTATGATATAACTATCGGGCAATTCAAAGACAGACGAAATATTATTATTATTACTGACAACGAGACGATTCTTACAGGGATCATTACAGCTGAAGGACAATGCGATCCCAGAAGAAAACCAACGATATCTAGACAATAACACAACTACAACACACCATCAATTTTCTTGACAAACTCCGCATACGTCACGCCAAATATATCAATGTATCTAGCCAGACTGTTAGATATTTGAATAACCCTTCCTATTGGGGACTTTGCCAATATGTTTGTTCTATTTATATAATATGTACATTATTTTATATGAGGTTTTCCACCCATCCTGAATGTCTTAATTTTTGTTGGCACAAAGAAGCATCAAACTTACTTCCACACTCCTAAATGAATCAGCAGGTACGCAGTAATCTCCCCCCCCCCCCTTTTTTTCCTTTCCCCTTGATTTTTTTTTGTTGTTTTTATTATTATGGGATAACATGGAACCTTACACATGGCAGAGGATCGCTCAACATGGAGACAGATGGTCTACAGAACGAGGCATGATGGTCACGATCCTCAGGATTGAGGGACCGACAGAAATGGATGGATGGAATTGATTTGTGTTTTTGTGCTAGTGTGATGATTGAGTGAGCGAGCGAGACTGTGTATATGTAGGCATGTTGAGATGACCGGAATGTTAGGTACCTATGTTTTTTTAATTAATTGTGGCGCGTGGTATTGGATGATAGCTGATCTCTGAAAGATTAACCTTTTTTCTAACTTTATATATGTAGTTATTGTCTGTTTCGTGCTTTTAACATTTATATAATAATAATAAAAATAAAATAAAAGAATTGGTCTCCCATTTTTTACCTTGAGTTATAGAGTGTCTGATAAAAAAGGCAGAAGCTTGATAAAATAAAGACATTTTTCTACTACTCCACCACGTGATATCCTACAAGTGGGATAGACAGCAGACCAACTGCATGTAATATAGATGAGCTTGTCCCAAACTACTTAATATATAATCTCGTTTGATGGATTCTACATAACGTGACGATACACATATTCAGCGTACCAAACACATTAACATGTAAAACCCCGGCCCAGGAGAATTTGAAAAAGGAAAGTTTTCATTTTGCCCTAACTGGGAATCGAACCCGGACCCTCGTGACTCAAAGGCAAGATTGTAACTTTTGCGCCACAAATGCAACCTATTTCATCGTTGGCTTTTAAAGAAATAGTTAAAAAATGTTATTGTTTGATGACCTCAATTACAAAGGAAATCATTTTTAATGTGTTCATAATACAAAGTAAATATTTTTTTGACGTGCTCGATTTACAAAGTAAAATATTTTTGATATTGTGTTCATTACACAAAGCAAGTATTTTTTTTAATGTTTGAATTACAATGTAAGTTATTTCAGATGTTTTTAATATTCAAAGTAAGTAGTTTTTTGATGTGTTCAACTTACAAAGTAAAATATTTTTGATGTGTTCAAAATATCTACAAGTTATGGTATTTTTGACGTGTTCGATTTACAAAGTAACTTATTTTTGATGTGTTCAAAATACAATTATTCAATTGACAAAGTAAGTAATATTTTGTCCTACAACATTGTATTACAAAATGAATCGCTGGTGCTCACTATTAATCTACTTTATAAAAACACATTAAACCAAACAGCACTCTAGTAATGAAACAATGAAAAATACATTGCTATCCTCTGGCAATAAAATATCGTAACTTTGTCTATAGTTGTTTGAAAACACTTTGTTCTTTTTGACATTTGAGTATTAATGGACGAATTAATGTTGCCCACCTGTCAATGGCGCTAGTGAACCTTCAGTTAAAATTAAAATGAAACGCAAAATGATTTGGAAATCACGATATTCATTATTTACGGTAGACAGTTAAGCTATGTATAGTATAATATTAACCGTGGAGCTCCCAGCAAAAACTGATCTCCTGCATTTTTAAGTAAGTTTTTGAAAATTCTGTAAAAGGCAGATGTTCACAATACATCCTTAATAAGAGATTTAACATCTCCAATTGTATAAAAAATAATGAAAAGGGTACTCGAAAACGTAATAGCCTGAGGATCAAATGGCTAAATCATGTAGGTTAGATTCTCAAGAATGGATACGTAGCATGCAGGAGGAACTGCATCAGCAGCGTAATAAGATGATAATAATAATGATTATATTTTAATATTTTATTAATGTGGAAAAAAATAGAAGAAGATCAAGAAAAATATTATTAAAGTCCGAAATTGTTGGAAGTAAAATTTACCAAAATTATGGTTGGACTATAATTATTATACGAGGCGTGACGATCGTTTATTTTAGTTTAAAATTCTCCCGCATTTTACAAAAAAAATAATAGCGCTCTCTGTCATTACATAGTTAAAGTATAGTACATAGATGACTTAATGTTCTTACTTACTATTACTATCTACTTTTCTACTTGTTTGTTGGCAGGGTGTGATCAATATCCGCATCCGCATAAAATAAGAAAATCATATCCCCACACTATTTTTTTTATAATTATTTTGAAAATGAAACACGATATATAGTTATTCCACTATTGACTTTATTTATTATTGCGAGCCTACTTTCAACAGCTTTCGCTCTTATCGTAAGGCAAAAGTTAAGTTACTTTACGAAATGAAGTATTCAGAAATAATAAAGATTTTTTTTATGTTTAAACATGATAATTAATTTATGAGAACAAATAAACTGTTGTTGAGTTTTACTGAATTTATTAAAAGGTATAATTTTAATTATAATATTTTTATATAATTTAAATAAGATTGTATTTTTTTTATTAATTATTATATTAGGTATATATGTTTGGGCCAATTCTAATTATGGTTGATTTTGGGTTGTCCCTATGTGGAGGTGAAGGGGTTTGAGCAAAATGTTTCATTTACCAAAAATTGTCACAATTCTTCCGATCCTTGCAGCAATCATATATGTATGGTCCTATCATTTTTTCATTCCCTTTCCATTATTCATTGTGAATCCGTACACATCGCTCCGCCTATAATTCGTTACCGCGTCAATATATTTCACCGCTTATAAATAATATATAAATTTACAAACCCGGATAAAATAATATTAAAAATTACCGCACATTAAATCAATTATTATTATATATATAAAAGAAGTTAATTTTGTGTGCATCTGCATCCGCATCCTTAAAAGGATTTACGTCAGATCCGCAAAGTGACATCCATTACATCCCTACTTCAAACCTAGTCTGTCTATATGAAAAAACTTTGGAATTTTAATAGCCACTTGGTAGTTAAATGACCCAAAAAAGGGTTCGAACCAGTTAAGCAACAATAAAGTACAAAATAGTCCATTTCATTTATTTATTTGGAAAGGTTTTAAAATAATATTATTGTATTTTTCCTGATACATACCTACAAACCAAAATGCGACTATAAAAGATGAAAAAATGTTTTTTATTGGATCATTTGGATTAAGGTAACAATAAACTCATATTGAATAGTGAATTCAATACAATAAATTATTGTCTATGGGAGTCATAGACAAATAAAAAGTACCTAATATTGACTAGAAACTCAAACGAGAACTTAGTAATGAGTCCAATCGAATTATAGGTCCAAAAGAATTTCATATCATTCTTTCGAATTAGTCTTAATACTACCTCAACTTGAAGGACATTGATTTTTTTTTTATTCCAAGTGTACTTTTATAACTTTGTCATGTAAAAAGTGAGCGTGACTGTGTCTGAGTATGTTAAAATTACTATATAATAATAATAATAATAAAAAGATGATTTGTATTTGGCGCTGTTTCATGGTCCGTGACCATCTCAAGAGCGCCGTGGCTTTTTAGTCAAGTTGGAAGCATCTTCTAGGTCAAACATGAAGTTCATGTAACGCTGCTGCCACTGCAGAGGACTCTCTATCTTTATTGGCATCAGTTCTTTGCCTCAGGCCATCCCATATCTTGGTCGTGGTGTCGTACATCTCTACGTTCTTGGGATGACGAAGAGTGTAGATTTTCTCAACAGCCGACTCGAAGTCCTTCTTTTCGAGCGTTCCACTTTGGTTGACATCAAAGAAAACGTTGCACACATAGAGAAGCTTCTTCTTACGGAGATCTGAGATAGGCATCGTGGTAGACAAAACAGTATTTTTGTCCCTTTCACCCGCTGTGTTGTTGCGAGTAGTCGGTGTTGTTATACTTCTCTGTTACACTACTGGACATACACTGATCACTACACGCTGGCACTTGTGAGACAACAGAGTGATTCCCGGAAGGGGTCGGTTTTTTTAACACGTGTTTTGGCAATAGAAGCGGGAATGTAACACAAAATGATGACTTGTTTAAGTTTTGAAGAGACAATCAACAATAATGAATATTAATTTATTTCGAGTTTTGATGAAATTTAAGAGATGATGAGATGCAAAAACTACGCGGTTTTGAAATGTTAGCGTGCACAAGAAAGTTCAGCACTATGGGACCGATATCTTTCGTAAAATCAAATTATTTAAATGAGCGGTTTGATTTGCGTGGTGGCAGCCAGACGGCGCGCAACCCACTGCTTGACATTATAAATTTGTGGCGCATGGTTTGGATGACAGCATCTTACGAATGAATTTTCTTTTATATTTAAAAAATATATTTTGTAATTGTTCGTTACGTGGGGCACCCGGCAAAGAATGGTACCTAATTCTTTTCCGTAACAAAATCTTTCAGTGAACATCTACGTTTTACAGAACACTCGAAAACTTACGGAAACGAGTGAGAGACTCTTGGGGCTTCAGGGGAAGTATTAAACCATTACAAGTATTTCATCATTAATAGTTACGTAATTATGTATCTTGTTGATGAAATAAAAAAACAAATGTTTTCTTTTAGATACTATATTTTCTTAATTGAGAGAGGCGTTTTTTGTCTTACTGATGTCCTTATTTTTGTCTTACTGATGTCCTTATTTTTGATTTACTGATGTCCTTATTTTGTCTTACTGATGTCCTTATTTTTGTCTTACTGATGTCCTTATTTTTGTCTTACTGATGTCTTTATTTTTGCCTTACTGATGTCCTTATTTTTGTCTTACTCATGTCCTTATTTTTGTCTTACTGATGTCCTTATTTTTGTCTTACTAATGTCCTTATTTTTGTCTTACTGATGTCCTTATTTTTGTCTTATTAATATTAGGCCAATGAAATATTTCTCAAGAAATAACGTATAGTGGAATTCCATTACCTAAGCACCGAAATAGCGAAAAAAATGTCTTTTTATTGGTTTTGGAACTTGAATTCTGAGAAAATTTGTTTTGCGTGACTACTCTATTACGACTTAAGTCCATGATGGGAAACTGTTTCGATATAAACTCGATACGTTTTAATTGCATGCCTTTGTGCTGCATTATGTTCATTCAACGTTTAACATTTAGTCAAATACTTGGACTAAATCCAATACTTTTTTGTATATGTACGTGTACGTGCACTTTAATACCAATAGAAATTGATAATACTCTCATTGTATGAAAATGAGCACAAATAAATTTAAGGATCAGAAAAAAGTTTAGAATAGGAAACACAATGAAAGTTCATTTTTAAATTTAGATGATAAAAAATGAAACACTTTAAAATTTCACTAATTGTTATATTGATTAGAAGCTTTTCGGACATACGTCCATCCTCAGTAATAATCATTAATAGTCATATGTTGTAAGATTATTACTGAGGATGGACGTATGTCCGAAAAGCTTCTAATCAATATTAGGTATAACGATTAGTGAAAGTTTACAGTGTTTCATTTTTTATTATCTAAATTTACAACATATAATATGCATAGTTATTCCACTGATGACTTTTTTTAATGTTGCGAGCCGGCTTCTAAGAACCTATTATGGAGCGTCCAGGTATAAGATTACAACAATTAAACGGATTACATGGAAGCAATTACATGTTATGCAAAGGAAATAAATGATATGTAAAGGTGTCTAGGGTTGATTCTCATTAACTATTAGTAACATTTACCTTTCTTCAAAGAATGCACAGATACTTACATTGAGTAGAGATGGTCCATCTTATTGTCCTTTCTGCGACCAATATACCGGAGTAGGTATATATTATTTCTTATAAATTTATAGATGTTATGATGTTTTCTCATTGAATTCATCAGAGTAAACACGGGACTCGAACCCATGTAAATGTAATGTAATAAACAAATTAGCAATTGCATGGTAATATGAAGGTATTATATTGTCTTGAAATATTATTCCAATGAA
This sequence comes from Athripsodes cinereus, assembly GCA_947579605.1. Classification (NCBI taxonomy): domain Eukaryota; kingdom Metazoa; phylum Arthropoda; class Insecta; order Trichoptera; family Leptoceridae; genus Athripsodes; species Athripsodes cinereus. The sequence goes on from OX388327.1 coordinate 1,114,197, forward strand.
TAATCACAGTTAATACAAACAGTTCTTCCAGTTTGCTCGTTATGTATTATTTAAATATTCAAGTACATAGGCAAGTATATAAATTCAAATATATAAGCTCGTGAATAATATTTTTTCTAGGGGTAAATAGATATTTGGTTTCAAAATACTGTGTGGTAGTTTTTACAATTTATTTTCTGTATGGTCACATAAGTTACATTTGGCAAAGTGTATATTTATCAATTGGGAAGAATAAATACTGAAATGTAATCTCACAATCATCCATCGTCACACACTCTTATATTTTAAAATCAAGGTTAAAGTTTAACAAATACAAATAGCGATTATTGGTACACATTAACAATTATGAATAGCATAAATAACTTACATACATTTGTAGTAATTCGTAGTATTGATGATGCTGATTTCTGTTATGGTGTGGGTGTTAGAATACGTACGTGGTTGCTGTTACATTTATCTATGATAACAGTTGATCCTTATGGGATGTTCAAAGAAAGTATTAAGACACGATGTGTAGGTGGGCAGATCCACGAAGCTGTTGCACATATTGTACCACTCAGCGGGGGTGGAAACCATAAGATATCGCCATCAAAGAGAAGCTTGTTCCTACATCCATCACAGAGAAACCGGCGATAAGTTGTTGCTTGCAAGATATCACAGGATTCAACGGATACTAATTCATTTAACTTTGTAGTATTGGTGAAAATATTAATATATTCTATTCCTGAATATTATGTTACATCATGGCGTCAATGGTTTTGGCGCGAACTCGATATGGGAAGTGTTTTATGAATTTACCACTACACGTTAAAGATAGTTTATGCATTAATTCACTATTTGTAAGTTCCACTTTTAACAAAACTATTGATTGAATTTAATTGTATTTAATGGTAATCTGGTGTTACCCGCGAAACGGCATAAAGCCGGAAACAATAATGATATTGCTCCTACATGATGAGAGATTCTATTACGACCAGGGCAAGAAGGCAAAAGCAAGGCAGGTGGCGTGCAAGGGGTATTTATAACCTTTCTTGACAAAAATGCATAGTTTGTTTCGCTTCTATGAGTTGGGTCGTCATTGGTGGATTTCAACAGTTCATACTACCATCCGCCAATCAAAACCGGTGTCGCTTACGACTAATTGATAATTGACAAATTATCACGCATAAAAGAAATTATTTCATATTGCATCAGCAAGAAAGATTATTATTATTCGCGATGACGTTACTGACCAAAACACGCATTCATAGTACGAATTTCTATTTCAATTTGCTCACCGTTACAATGTTACATTCGAATGTTACAAACCTTACCACTCCAGTATGCAACGATATAAAATTAATATTGTTTTGCCGTTTGTCATCTTTAGATTATTCTCATTACATGCATTTCGCATTAGCGGGCATTACAATAAGTGAGAATCACTCTGCTCCTCCCCACAGTCGCAGCTCGTGTCCTCCCCATCCAAGTACCACTACTTTTGCACCCAGTCACCCCGACCCTTAGTCTGTTCAATTTCTTCTTTGTTCAATTGATTGATAATGACTTCTTACGTTTTTTTTATCTATAGTAGAACAAAACACTTGTTTTAGTTTACCCAATTATGGAATTCTACTATTTCTGTACCAATATAAATGTGTACCAATTCTATGAATAAAATGAATAATAATAAGAACACTTTATTGATCAGAAAAATAAAATCATGAGCAATTGGCGAGCTTATTGCCTGGAGGCAATATCTTCCAGCTAACCAAAATAATGTGTGATACTATTTTATTTATTTATTTATTTACATAATAAACGGCTGTATCAGCCTTTACAAATAATACAAATAAAAAGGAACAGTCAAGAGAAATAATGCATGTTGACAATGTGTAATTAATACTAAATGTGAACAGTTGAATATCTAACCTTTAAATAAGAACGTAGAGATTTACCTGTATATTCAGTTTCGTTTTCAGCAAAAATAAAAAGAATATCTTTTAAAATCGAAATTGTAGCAAAAATTATAACTTTTTCCTTCTCATCTTTGTGGTTATTTGGGAACGACGGGAACCATAATATTTCTTCAAATATAATCCATACGTGTGAAACGAGCGTATATATTATTATTTCCCATCCGATCCCCATATAATAATATATAGCACTCAACTAACATTAATATCAAAGGAAATGATGCGCAGAGAAAACATTAACGCTTTTCTACAACCGGTATAATAGCAACCAGACCGACGTGTCATAAATTGAAATGTTTGTATGTGCATTGTGTTTTATAGGTATCAATTATATTTTTTTTTTTATTTAACGTGGAGTTTGTCGCTAAAATAATATTCATTTATTTATTCATACATCACTACTACAAAACGTCATAAAACACACATGGACAGAAACAATACACACAATCACAAATCAAAGACAATGCATTATCCTACTCAACCCGCACTCATCATCCAACCCCTTGCTATATAATACCACGCACACATGTTTGTCATTTATTACAAAAGTTATACAAAAAATTAAAAAAAGAAAAAACAACAAGACACCAATCCAACATGCATAACAGGCAGCCAAAACAGATATGTGACTGAGCGTGCGCGCCGGAACAAGCAAGTCAATCAGGACTATGCAGTCATAACCCGCAGCAACCTCACTAGGCGAATGCCTGTATCGAGGCAAGCCGCTACAAAACATCAAGAAAGTACCGTATCTACCAATTCACCTTGAAATCGCACAAAAAATTACACAACATGTAAAAATAGCCTCCTTTTTGCTTCCTCTCTACCCGTGTCAAGCAGCCAAACCTTTAGCCACCGGCTGAAGCATCTCCACCCACCGAGCAACTTTATTTGCTCGGGAACAGAGTTGTAGAGCCTCGGGGCAAGATACCTTGCCGAGCGCTGTCCCAAGGTTGTTCTCACTGGCGGAACAAACATAGTACCTCTTGTAACCGAGCGAGTACCACGCCGGTCCACCCAAGCAGCCTCTCCCGGGCAGGCTCTCCTGTAACGCGTAACAACATTTTTGATGTATGTTTGCCTGGAATCCAAGATACCATATTTCCTAAACAGTGGATCCGATGCATGCCTATAGGGCGCCCGGCTCATAACCCTCACAATCGCCTTCTGAGCCACATCAACAGGATACATGTGAACACCAGCTGCACTTCCCCAACACTCAACACCATAGCTCAGTATAGAGTCACAAAGCGCAAAATAAACAGATCTCAACCTATTATCATCCAAGACATCTCTCAACATTCTAAAAACATATATCAACTTCCTTAAGCGAACCGAAAGACCCTCCAGGTAAACATTCCATTTCAAATTCGAATCAATCGTCAGACCAAGGTATTTCATTGTCTCACAAGGTGAAATGAAGGGGCAGTCACACATTTGGCCCAGCGTACACCCGTGTAACCTCAGAGGAACAGGCAAGGCTGGTTTACCCGCCTCCGAGATGGAGAACGGTATATACTTTGTTTTATCAGTATTAAGCGTTAGCAGATGTCCACTCAGCCACTTACCCACCAGAGAGATACCATTTTCAGCTCGTTCATACACCCCATCCCAAGACACATCCCTAAACATGAGAACCATGTCATCGGCAAAAGAGACAATAGAGCCACCCACGCTGAGGTCACACAAATCGTTTATGTACACAAGAAATAATATTGGTCCCAGCGTACTGCCCTGTGGTACCCCACATCCCACATTCAGCGAAGCACTAGTATACTCACCCACCCTGGTAGATTGTGTTCTACCTTTCAAGTAGGTCTCAAATACACTCAGTGCAACGCCCCTAATTCCAATCAGTTCAAGCTTTTTTAGCAATAGGATATGAGATACAGTATCGAATGCTTTAGCAAGGTCGAGAAATATTGCTAGACACTTGTCCCTGTTATCGAGGGCCTCAGTCAAATAGTTTGTAAAACAGTTCAAGGCATTCTGAGTACTCAGTCCAGGTCTAAAACCAAATTGATGGGCAGAAAAAAAATTCAACTTAATGAGGTACTTCTCCAACCTTGACTTTATTGCCTTTTCGAAAACCTTGGATATAACGCTTAACAATGAAATTGGCCTATAGTTGCCAGCCACCCTGCCGTCCCCCGACTTGTACACGGGTATCACAACTGCATGTTTTAACTGACTAGGAAAAGTTCCCTGTAGCAAACACAAGTTGACCAAAAAGATCACTGAATGAATATAATACATTGAATGAATGAATATAATGAATGAATATAATTCATTCATTTGTCCTTTGAAGATCGTCCTGGGAGTATGCTATGATAGAAACCAGGCTTCTCTATTCAAATCGTCTTTGCGCTTAATTTATCACCTCTTAAGTAATTATGACGTTCCGTTCTCTCTGCCTACCCACTTTGGATACGGCCTGAGGGTATATATCTCAGCAACGAATAGGTCTCCCAGTTTTTCCTGTAATTTTCATATGTTTTTTAAAAGGCACGTGTTCGAAAAACATCGTAATAATAACATTTAAAAATCTATGATCAATTCAATGCTAACCATCCTTCACAATAATACCTTATTTTCATTGGCTTGGAGGGGTAAACCTTAATGTTTTTTACATGCAGTAAATCTAGTGGTTACTCCACTTGTAGTAGATCGTCATCATCATCATCATTGCCCTCAACGCTCCTCTCGGGAGCAGAGGGCAGTAACCAGCCTTCTCCATTCAGAGCGTCTCTGCGCCAATCGCGTCACCTCTTCCCACGACATTCCACGTCATAGGAACAGTGTATTGTGAAAAAGGGACACCCGGGCTGACGGAACCCTTGCGGATTGAAAAACAGTGATCTTTTTGGCCAACTGTCATTATCATTTATCATTTATTTATTTATTTTATTAATCTTGCACATCACCATACACATTACAAAATCAACAAAGCATTTTACATAAAAAAATGTGATGATATGCAGTGGCGAGATTATCACTTAATACTGATTTCTTCCATCTAACCACGTCATATTAACACTAAACAGAATTAAAAATAATAATAACAAAAACACAAATAAAAAAAACTCTACATAAATCAAAATGAAAGAAAAAAAAACTACAATCCACACACCTAACACTCCAAAGGGACCGGGAAATATAAGGAGGGGTTAGGGGATGGATGCTGAGTTAGAAGACAATTAATACTACTTGACGGCGTATTTAAATCCATTAAAAGATTGAGATATCCTATGAAAAGAAGGGAGATTATTCCAGCAACGAGCACCATATACTGAGAATGATTGAGAGTAAAAATTGGTATTATGTGCAGGAACTGCCAGAAGACACTCAGTGGTAGGCCATGGTTCGCTAGATACTCCAATTTTTTCATTCAAATAGTGTAGGAGATACCGTGATGATATAATGAATATCACAAGAAATATTGACTATCAACGTTGGGTCAGACTTCTAGTTCCAAACACATTGAAATCATTCATCGGAACATCAAAATACCGTAATAAAATTATTTAACCCTTACACTGCCCTCAATAAAATGGTCCGTCTAAACGGTGCGGTACACAAACCTATGTAGTATGTACTATCAAAAATAATAATAATTTGAAATTGCCCATCCTAATGACGCGTCTGATATCAAAAACATATTTTATAACACGTAACTCCACACTAATAATATATCAAGGTGAATGGTGTGAAAGTTTTCGTGTATTTTTGAGGTTATATTTTGACCATAAAGCAGTCGTAACTAAATTTAATTTATTTACTCGTTTACATCTTAAAAATGGGATACAAACAGTCATATCAAAAACAATATTAATATATTTAAAATATTACTAAAGAGAAATTTCATCCACGCAATCAACAGACTATGCGTACTCGCTAACGATAAATTGTCAATAGCCTCGGACACAATCATAAAGATGGTTGTTGTAAGTTGACATGTATGCTCAGCAGATGTAGAACATAATGGTTTGAAACGGAAATTGGTAGTATTGGTGAACGTAACATGAGTAAAAAGCATTTAAACCAGCTTAAGCTGATTCGTAAGCATCAAAACACTTTTCGTACTAAAGGAAATTTACACAATATCTGTTGAACAGGTGAAGTGTGTGTTGAGTAATATTCTCATATAGTGGGCTACGACCTTTTGGATTGGTCTGCAACAAGTTCGGATTTTCTTTTCCATTCCTCCTTATTTTCTGCTAGTGTCGCTAATTTTACGTATGTACCACAGTTCATGCCCTTCTTCACCATTTCTGCCTTCGGACACGCCCTGCACAGGCATGAATGCCTGGAAATAATAATTCGAAATGGCCCATCCTAATGACGCGTCTGATATCAAAAACTAATTTTATAACACGTAACGCTGCATTAAAAATATATCACGGTGAATGGCCAAAACAGTTTACTTGTTATTGACTGACCGTTTTTAGATGTTGCCTTTTTTCGCCTACTTCGATCAACACCTCTTCGTTTTCGACTTCTTTCGTTCAATGGATCGTCAGCATGCGTCTGTAACACAACACCTCGAACTATCTGCTTTCATTCTTGCCGATCTTCCACGTCTCAGTTTCAAAATGCAGAATGCTCCAGACAAAGCCTTCTTGAATAATAATTACAAAATTATGGCATACTTGTATAACTGGAAATATGACATGTTTCATAATATTGATAGGCAGATACAAAATATATATTTTTATTGGAGTCATTACTTTTTGTTTGTGTTTAGTAAACAAATGCCTATTATTTTATAAAGAGAAGAATAACAATACTGCGTCATTAACGCCTTCTTTACAGCCACACAATGAACTAAAATAACATTGTATGTCATTAACTGTTATTATAATACTAGTCACGAAACTCGAAGCTGCTCAGGAATTCTTCAATCAATTATTCGCAGGAATAAAAAATTACAGAAAAGTCCGTATATAAACGTGTATTATATTGACATTCTTTACGTTTAAATATTTGATTATTCTGAAGTGTAAATTAATTACTAGATTGGAGTTTATTATAATATCTTCACTTAATTATTATTTTTTTTATTTCATCACTATACGGCTAAAAGGCTTTATTTTTTTTTTTTTTTTTTTTATGGCGGCTCATCCCGTTGGATGTTATGGCCATATTTTCATCTTACATATAAAAAACATCATATATATATTTTAGGCGAAGAGAGAGAGAAAAAATAAGGGAAAACAAGAAAAAGCGAAAAACATTCAAATCAGAATCATATTCCTTTGGACGGATTCAAATATAAGATCATTAACTTGTCGAGAGTTCAGTCCAAGAAGGTAAACAATATTAACAGGGTACTCAACGTTTATGAATCTAAAATATATGTCCATAGCGTCCCTAATTGGACATCCTAGGATACTATGGTCCGGCGTTTCCTCGTCCCAACCACACTCGCAATCGGGAGATTCAACAAGACCGATTCGGAACAAGTGTGAATCCAGGCGCATGTGGCCGAAACGCAATCTTGAAATACAGACAATTTGTTGTCTGGACAATTTTTTGTTGTGAAACCAAGGTCGAGATGGGATAGATAGTTGAACTTTTTTGTAATGGGAACCTTTTGGGCTATTTTGCCAGGATAAATACCAATGTTTGAAGCTAATGCACTCCAGTTCGTTCAAAACATCACACTCGGGCAAAACGAAGTTATCAGGAGTTCTGCCGCAAATAGCGGCGTCCTTGGCTAACAGATCCACTCTTTCATTACCTGAAATACCGCAGTGTGCTGGGATCCAGGCAATTACCACATCTCTATTCATGTTCTGCAATTCCAGGATGAGCAATCTGATGTCAATTATAAGTTGGTTGCGAGAAAACAGTGAATGTGGGGATGCCAAACATTTCACCAGGGAAAGTGAATCTGAGAATACAATTATATTTTCCTCTGGTATAGTTAAACACTTGTGTAACGCTTCTCTTAATGCGAAACATTCTGCTGAATAGACCGAGGCCCCAGGGGGTAATCTGAAACCGTCATCTATGTTTAGCTTCGGGATAACGAATGCGGATCCACTAAAACCGTCAAGAGACAATTTAGATCCATCTGTGTAAATTTTCAAATGATCGGGCCACTTTTCATTCACACAGGCTAAAAATCTTTGGTTATAGTCAACAGAACATTGTTTGGGATTTTTGTTCAAACCTATATTTTCTATGATTTTGGGAATAGTCTGAAAAGCTTTAAGAGGTAGATTAAAGATTGATAAAGGATAAGGATACCTAGGTCCTTTGTACAGATTCTCAATAGAAGTGTAAGCAGCACATAATAGAGGAATACGTTTTTTAAGCCAATATCGATTAGAATGATATGATTGATTCAGTTTACCAATATTATTGAAGAGAGGGTGGTTAGAATAACCAAAGCGTTTAAGAATAAACCTTTCTGCAAGATACTGTCGCCTTATATTTAAAGGCATTTCGGAGCACTCAACCTGCAAGGCGTTTATTGGAGTGGACTGCATAGCACCAATCATAAGTCTAAGACACTTGGACTGAACCCTCTCAAGCTTAGTCTCCAGATGGCATGGAAGAGGATTCAACAAAAAACAAGCATAATCGAGATGGGACCTGACTAAAGCGTTGTACATGTTTCTCATAGTTGATGGGTGAGATCCCCACGACACTCCCGCCACCGCTCTTAATATGTTCATATTCCGCTCACATTTAGAAGTTGTGGTGTTAATAAAGGAATTCCATGCCAACTTTCTATCCAAAATAACACCCAGAAATTTGGTTTCATCAACCTGGGGAATATCATGATCATTGAGGCGTACCAAAATCTCTGGGTTTCTGTGTTTTCTGGAAAAAACCATAATCTTTGATTTTGTAGGAGATATTTGAAGGGAATGGGACAACAACCATGTATTGAGCTTAGAAAGAGAATCAGATAACAAATTTACAGCCTTATTAATATCTTTGTGTACAGAGTAAAGCGCTAAGTCGTCTGCGTATTTCAAGATTTTGCAATCTTCAGGTAAAGCAGATTGAGCATCACAAATGTATGTATTAAAAAGGAGGGGCGACAGCACGGAACCTTGTGGTAACCCTTTCCAAATCGTTCTAGAAATTTCCTCCCCTTCGTTCATAATAGATATTCTTCTTTCAGTAAGAAGGTTGAAAATTAATCTAGCTAGAGAGGCGGGGATACCTAGTTTAATAAGTTTGTTATGTAACGTGTGAAGACACACATTGTCATAGGCTGCGTCAATGTCTAAAAATGATGAAACTAGAAATTCTTTATTAGAAAAGGCCAATTGTACATCAGTGACAAAGGTACTCAAATTGTCCATACAACCAAGAGATCTTCTGAATCCAAATTGGCTTCGTGAAAAGATGCCATTATGTTCCATGAACCACTCTAACCGAATCTTGATAAGATGTTAAAGTAGTTTTAATATGCAGGATGATAGTGCGATCGGCCGATATGACGATCCAAGTGTCGTATCCCTACCTGGTTTCGGAATTGGAATAATCAGTTGGTATTTCCATTCCTCGGGAACGACGCCTTCAAGTAAAACTTGATTAAAAATATTTAGCAAGAAAGGGAGAAAAGGTTCAGGAAGTTTTCTAAGAAAAGAATATGGGATCATATCCAGACCCGGGGAGGAATCCCTGGTTTTGGACAGTGAAATTTTGAGCTCATCCAAAGTAAAGGGTTGAATTAAATAAGCGTTGGCATCCGGTTCTGAAAACTGGTCAACCTTAGACATTTGAGTTATGTTGGGGACATATAAAGGAGCCAAGGCATTGACAAAGTCAGTGAGCCATAAGTGTGTGTGCTGTAATCTGCGAGGAGGAACCATCGAACCTCTGAAACGTTTGATCATATCCCATACATATGATGGAGGAGAATTTGGCGACAAAGAAGAACAGAATTTGGACCAACCGATTCGCTTTTTCTGCCTAAGAGCCTTCTTCGTTTTTGCTTGACAAGCCTTAGCGGCCAAAAAATTTTCCATAGACATGTCATTTTTATATTTAAGCATGGCCTTTTTACGTGTATCCACTAATCTGTCGCACTCTTCATCCCACCATGGAGTGTATTTCTTTGGCCTCTTACTACTTTTTTTCCTTATGGGAATGGATTCATTTGCAGCATTTTGCAATATATGAAACCAATTGCTGTAATTTTTTTGTACAGATGCATTGCCATTGTATAAGTTTTCTTTCTCATTCAAGCTATCCTCAATAATTTCCCCAAACTTTAACCAGTCAGCTTTACGAATGTTATACATATTTCGTTGATTCTGAGGTACGTGCGAAATGGATTTACATTTATAAGTAAAAATAATTGGGAAGTGGTCACTAGAATGCGCATCATGGCAAACAGTCCAATTCACAGAGCCGGCCAAATCTCCCGTACAAAGAGATAAATCCAGAGCACTGCGCCCCTGACCCGCCGGTGACAGTCTAGTTGCCGATCCATCATTCAAAACACAAATATTATGGTCATCAATGAAATTCAATAGTTGATTCCCTGCTCTGTCTGTTCTGGAGCAACCCCAGGAGGGGCTATGAGCATTAAAATCGCCCAGAATAAAATAAGATGAAGGCAATAGAGGTATTATTGCATTCCAAAATCCAACATCAAAGCCTGTATCAGGAGGTATATATGTTGATACAAAAGCTACATCACCTATCCTAACTGCCACAACCTCCAAAAAGGGATTAAATGGTAAATCAATTTGTGAAAAAGGAAGGGACGAGTTGACTAGCAAAGCAGCGCCACCGCCTCTACCTTCCTGCCTATCACATCTTATACAAAAATATCCAGGAATATTATAGTTATAATGAGGACGAATCCAAGTTTCGCTTATAGCCGCAATGTTAACCCTATGGTGATTTAAAAGATAAATGATATCGGATCTATTACTCACCGCACTACGAGCATTCCATTGTAATACTGTAAAATTATTAAAAGAATTACTACCCATATTTTTAAAAACTATTATTTTTAAACGATATCTGCATATAAAGTCGATTTCAGCTGTGAGTAAAAATTACAAGTAGCCAATGGTGTATTTTAAATTGAAGAATCATGCAAAGGGCGTTTCGAAGGCATTAGCAGAGAGGACATTTGAGTAAGGATAGATTCATCATTGATATTTGATAATAAGTAGGTAAAAATCTGGAGCATCAGTTTAATATTGTTGGAATTCTGTGGCGACTCAGCAGTAGAAGGATTTGAAGAGGTGGAAGAGGAGGGATATGTGGGGGGGGAGATAGAAGAATTGGCGTTTGATTCAGTGGGCAGGCCACATCCATTTTTGGGATTCAGTGGTTGACCATTTGTGTATGACAAAAGAGACAAAGACAAAAGAGAGGTCGAGCGGTAATATTCTCGTGCGATGGACGTGTCTTTTGCTTGTCAGAATTTCGCATATAGATAATTTGTTCTCAATTCGGTGTTTTTTAATATTTCTCTTAGAAATTATTAAGATCAGAAGTGTTTTTGTTTATTTGACTTTTTTTTTAGTTAATTAACATAATTAAAATAACAAAATATAAGACATTATTAAAATATAAGTGCAAAAACCATTATTAGTATTTTTTCAAATATTTCTTTTTTAATATCGGTAATCTGCAACAATAATATAGTAAGGCCGCGTTCTCACGGAGATAGTTAGGCTCGCTCTCACGGAGCGGGCCACGGTAGGGTTACGGGTTTTTTCGTTCGCACACAAGTGAATATCAAAGGATTTGGTGAAACCATTTTATTTATATTTTCTTTTCTTTTTTTGAGCACATTTAAGTGCATTTTTGTTTATTATTAATTAAGAATTTTTTGTTTGTTCTTTTTGTTTGATATATAATATAATATAAGTTTTTTTTAGTTTTCTGTATGTTATATTATTTTCTATAATGGGTGATCCTCCTGATTGGGGTGACCCCCCCGATCAGAGTCCGCCTGCTAGTAAAAAGCAGAAAACTAATTCAGATGTACACAATGAGCCCGTTGTACAAATGAACACCATTAATATTAAAGAGCCTGAATATCCTCATTCGGCCTTACCTCCTTACATAGTGGTTGTGGAAAACCTGGAAAAGGGAAAGCACATCCACCCCATGGTTCTTGGTGGTTTGTTGACCAAAACACGGATGGAGGGAATAGTCCCTGGGGGAGTAAGAGCAGACGGAGGTCGACGCACTATTGTGACTTTCTCGACTACCAAACAAGCAAACGCTTTTATTCACTCAAATGTTCTTTCTTCTAATGGCCTTAAGGCCTACATCCCTAATTATAAATTATGTAAAAATGGCCTAATCAGGCGCATTCCTTTGGAATTGTCAGATGAGGATATCATTAATAATGTACAGGTTCCTTTTTCTTACGGAAAAATTATTAAATTGAGAAGACTGAATCGAAGAATTAACGTTGACGGGAAATCCGAATGGAAACCATCGACTACAATTCTTGTAACATTCGAGGGGCAAAGGCTCCCGGAGCATATTTACCTATATTACAACTCAATTAAGGTTGATTTATATATTCCTCCCTCTTATATATGCCACAAGTGCCTTAAATACGGTCATACGCATAACAAATGTACCAATTCGCCCAAATGTGCTAAATGTGGTGAAAATCACGAATCAAATAACTGCCCTAAAACTGAGACTTCTGTTAGCTGTGTTAACTGTAAAGGCGATCATATGCCTACAAGCAATTCTTGTCCAGAGCTACATAGACAACGAGACATTAGACGAATTATGGCTACGGAAGGAGTTTCTTTTGTACAAGCTTCCAAAAAGGCCATCGCCCCCTAAAAGGCTTTAACCTTATTATAAAAATAACAAAATGGACATTTCTATCATAAAACCAATCAGTAAGTAAAGTAGACAACAAAATAAAAAATAAAAAATGAATTTACAAGTAATAAAACAAATCTTGATAAATTTTGACATAATATGCAACATTCATAGACAAAAGACCACAATCAATATTTTTTAAAGATGATATATGAAGTAAATGTTGTACTTGTTTTTGATCTAGGCATCTTCAAAAAACTATTTTTGCAAGCAAATTGTTTTGTTAAATTGACCGTTTTCAAAGTATAAAAAAAAATTAATAATAATAAACTTTATAGTACAAATTATTTAGGCAAGAGTAATACGATTACAACATGGTATATACAAATGGTTTTTCAGAATGAGCGAGTTTATCACAGAGATGCGATATCTTCCAAATAACCCAATAAAATAAACCAAAATGTAAATTGAAAATGATGATAAAACAAAATAAATAAAAAATAAGCCAAATCTTTAAGATGATACATATAAACCAAAATATAAACCATAAATAAATATAACACACTTTTAATTAGTTAGGTACTCAAAAAATAAACTGGGAATAAATATACGTACATGTATATGAACATCTTAATATATTTATTTGAGATTTATTACAAGCACATTATTATTATTATCATTGATAGCCTCATCTCAACAGTGTCGTGATTTTATAGGAACATAATAATAATAATATTAATAAATTATGATGATAATAATAATAATAAAAAGATGTCGCCTCTAGTTATCATAACCGATACAATGAAAACAATAATGACACCAAATAATTAACCTTTCTAAAGTACGACATTAAACGTGAATAAAATTTAACTACGCACCGTGGTGGCAGTTAAAGGGTTTAACATTGTTCCCGGAAAAGATTTTGTTACTTAATTTTTTTAATATTGCTTCGTAGAGCACCCGGTAAAGCTAAAGATCTCACTTATTTTGGAAGGACTAACTAGGAATACAGTAGAAATCTTTAAAGAATAACAACATTTTACAATAAAACACTGCGTTAGATTATCTCTGATTTATTTACTTACGCTTTTACTCGGCAGAGCCTTTTACATGTTAAATTTAAAAAAAAAACATAAAAACAACAATAACAATTTGACAGATCAAAATAAAAATACAGCTGAAGAAAAATGATATACATAAATATTTCTGAATAAAACTTGATTTGTTGGTACAATTTTTTTTTATTGAAATTGAAATGATTTGTCCAACACATTAAAAATAAAAAAATAAGTAAGTCTGTTATACTAATAATAAATAGTCAAAAGAAAATGTCAGTTATTGATTTTTAGTCAAGCAATAAAATTGCAGGTAAGTATTGAATCTTGTATTATTTAAATTTATTTTTCATTAACAACTTGTATTTGAACATAATTTCTTCATTTTATATTAGCCTGATGATTAGAGCGAAAGCTCTTGAAATCTGGCTCGTGATTTATAAAGTCTGTGTGGAATTACTAAATACAAGTATTTTTTTATTAATTAACCTCAAATGTTTCTGGAAACTTTATCTCTGTTATCTGTACCAACTGTATAATATGTATTGTATTGTACTTAATTTTTGGGTATAATATTGGTTTAATTTTTTCTTTTAAGAATTTATTATAGTTAACATGTACATATTGTGTGTATTAATTGTGTCGGTGCACACGTAGTAGAATTCCATAATAATGCAATTTGAAACAAGTGTTCCTTTCTACTATTGTTTGTTAATTCGCAGAGAGACGTCTTTCGACTTATAAGGTCATTATCAATCTGCTTGATAATGATCTTAATCAAGATTGATAATTTTTTTTTTTTTTTTTAAAAAGATATATCTGGGTTTTGTTTGTTATAAACCCAAATACAACTTTATACACCTTTCACAGTAAGCTACTAAAAGACGTCTTTCGACTTATAATGACCTTATAAGTCGAAAGACGTCTCTCTGCGAATTAACAAACAATAGTAGAAAGGAACACTTGTTTCAAATTGCATTATGTATTGTGTGATCTCACTTTATTTTATTTTTTCCCAATATGGGCTATTTATTGTTTCTTTTTGTTTATTATTCCAACGAGGCGACCTACGTTGATCTGTTCTTCGGGTCGCCCGTGAGGAAATGAAGGTGAGTGTGCAAATTCGGCTAAATAGGAGTCCCCGACTCCTGAGATATCCGAGTGTGTATGTAGAGGTTCTTTCAATGTATAATTATTATAATTAACCTCAAACTAACACCAAGTACCTACCGTTCATAATTCACTCTGTGTTGGGTGCTTTGACTTGAAAAAAAGAAAGAAAACAGAAAGAAAGAAAAAAGAAAGAAATAAGGAAGAATAGAGAAAGAAATAAGAAAGAAAGAAGAAAGGTGTTAACCGTCTATTGACAATATTAACTACATTTATACACTTATAGACGTCGACATATTCAAATTGTCTCTAAACACCTTAACCCCTAACTTCTCCTTGGAACATAGTCGGTTATCTTATCCTATGCGCCTAAGGGGCATATATTGGTAAAACTTACAAAATATTAGACTTTTAATAAGTTTTCGCTTATAATTTAATATTATATTGATTGCATGTTGTATAAATATTCAAATTATCGAATTTAGCGTTAAGTTTTAATTGACTTTTTGTTCGTCATAACAGCATAAATACATTCTAGATTCTAAATAAATTATGAACACCTTGAATATACTCTGGATTCTAATTATATTATGGATAATATTTATGATTTTTGGTCAGTTTTTTATATCTTCTTCTGTAGGTGCCCTGTCAGGTCCCCCGACGTTGGCGATCACTCTGGCATAGGCTTCTCGGTCCCACACTGTCTGGAACAACTACTCTACATCTCTCATTCCAGTCCAATCTCGTATATTGCGCAGTTTTATATAAAGTTTTAAAATATATCTTAATGCTACATAGTTTTTTGGATAAAAAATTTGGTTTAATGATTCATGCAATGTTTTATTTCAATTTGTATAAATTCATAGGCACTCGGGCACAGATGTGCACCTTGGAATTTCAAAATGAGGACAAAAATAACGAAAACAAGTACATACTTACATATGTATTTATTAATATTATACATAAACAAAATATTATATTCCTATTTGTATGATAATATGGTTCACACAATTTTTCAACAATTTTTTCTCCGAGATTCGTTGCTCGTTCATTGCCCTCTTTACCCAAATATGGAATTCCACCAAGAGGGTAACCATTTTTGGAATCATCTAGCCAAAAAATCTTCATCCCTTATTTTTTTGGTTTTGATGGCATACCTATACTGTTTGAATGGACATTTTCCATCATAACCAACCAACTGTTCGTCTACAGCTATGTTAAAACCTGGCATATAAGATTTTTTAAGATTTTTGTTTATCATCTCCCATATATCTCTAATGCATGCCAATTTATCGGTTGCTCGTCTCTGTGATCGAGAGCTTTTGTCATCGAATCTCATAAAACTTAGGATCATCAGGAATCTTTTTTTTGACATAGTGGCACGAAAGATTGGAGGTCCGTACCTCAAACTCCACAAACGATGAACACTGACATCTTGAGATTTCAAATGCCCAGCAGTAAGAAATATTCCAATAAAGGCATTCATTTCGATATTGTCTACAGACTTCCAAGGTGCGTTAAATTTCTTCTCTGTGTATACTCTTTCAGCTTCCATATAAGTAAACTTAGTTATAATAGATATCACTTCTTCTGAAAATATTAGTTGAAATGATTGCACTGGAATTTCAATTGTCAAACCTGGAGGTAATAATATTTTATTTACTGACCCTCGAAATATGTTGTGAGCCGGTGTCCTTCCAGAGAGTTGAGGAAAAAGATACCAAGTACTTCCGTCTTTAGTAACAGGATGAGATTCACTATTATTAGAAGTATTAGCACATTCATCATCGTTGATTTCATCTTCGCTGACATTGTCACTACATTAACACTCACGTGGTCAGAATCTTCATCGGTTTCTCCATCAGAAATATTAAATTCTGTATCAGAACACTCCATTTCAACAAGCTCACAAATTTCATTATCGTTTAAGATTTTATTTGACATGATTAAATTGATAAAACACACGTGTGAACTACACAAGTATCAAGTAAATATTAATTGAAACCATGTGCCGATGTGACGCCATGGGGAATGTGACTGACTTTTGTAATTGATATTTAATTACTTATGACTCTCATTATTTTTTACGATGTTTTATATGAAATCTGAATATAAGTATGTAACTGGAGGAGTACTAAAAAGAAGAATAAAATATACTTACACTAAAGTGTCGAAATTGAGTTTTTAATTACGCAATGTGCCTATAAGGCGTCAAGGATAAATTAACGGTTAAATTCAATAATGAGATTTGCCACCCATCCTAAATGTCTAATTTTTTTCTTATGAGCCTTTGCTGAGACAAAAGCTTACATGTTTAATACATGCAGCTTGTTTGCTGCTGAGTACCCCACTAATTGTGAAGTATTCCATGATGCATTAGTTGTATCTAGTAGTAATGTTTTGCGATTATCTGCCATTTATGGGACACTTGAAAATGTACAGAAAGGAGTGAGAGATTTATTATTTTTACCAAGGACTCCACAGTTCATGAATATATATTTATACATCTAAAGTTATTGCTCTACGAAATATAAAACAGAATGGGTGTAAAATCATCAATAACGACATATTTAAGGCGATATTACAAATATATTACTATGATCGTTATACCAGAGGCGTATCTAGAGATTTTTACCGGGTAAGCTTAACCCCAGTGATGAATAGATGTGAATACGTCGTTTGATAAACACAAAGTATTAATTATTGTGTTGATGAACACGGAGTAGAAATCCATAATTAGCCCATAATAATAAACAAACAAGTTCTTCTTTCTACTATAGATTATTGATCATGAGAGAGACATCTTTCGACCTCTCAGGTCATTATCAATGGAAGTCAAAATTAATCTCTCTCACTATATATCTATACAGTAGATAAAAACACTTGTTTAAATTTTTCTAAGTAATTTTTCTAAGTAAATAGTAGGTACTTATATTTTAACAATTAAACGATTCAAAAAAGTTTTATAATTTTTTTTTTCCATTTAACTGCATGTATAATGGTAATGGTATCTAAAACATTGGAATCCCCAAATATCGATTTAAGCGTAAGGAAGTATCTTACTAAAGCCTTTGTATGGAGCATTCTGCTTTATGGTTGTGAGACATGGACCATCAGCAAGAGTGACAGCGGACGGTTGGCAGCGTTTGAGATGTGGTGCTACAGACGCATGCTGAAAATCCATTGGTCGGAACACGTCGAAAACGAAGAAATGTTAACCAGGGTAGGCGAAAAAAGGCAACTTCCTAAGAGGATCAGTCAACAACGAGCTAACTGGATTGGCCTAACATCAGACTCCCAGGACTGCTCATCGCCATCGCGAAGGGTAGGACCGAGGGCACAAATGGCAGAGGCTGACCAAGAGATGCGTATATGAATCAACTGAAGAGGGACATGAACTGTGACTCATACGTAGAGCTGAAAAGACTGGCTGAGAATATGGAGGAATGGAGAAGAAAATCCAAACTCGTTGCAGACCAATCCAATGGATTGTAACTCATTATATATAAAATGATTATCTAATTACTGATAGATTCTCGATGTTGCCTAACTCTGTGATTGGACAAGACGCGATCCAAACAAGATGCTTTGATCTACGAAACATTGCAAAAAGCTGTTCTTATTCCCGTCATTTTACATGTAGCTTTATCAGTACCATATCTTTAAACGTGAACAAGCATTAGTCAAATGCTAAGCAAAGAGGAACTTGAGCGAAACGATAACATAAACCTCGTGTGAAATTAATAATGCATGCAGTGCAACAAAAAATAATCTAGCGTGGAACAATCGACATATGGAATTCACCAATGAAAGTAATTGCCTTCGTCATTTGCGCGACTGCCGGTGATTTTGAAATGAATGGATTATTAACTACATGTAATTGTGTATTTTTTAAAGCCTGGTAAGTTCAGATCTGAACTTACCAGACTGTATCTGATAAAGCCTGACTTTTTAGCTTGTATGGGTGATACGCCACTGCGTTGAAGAATACTTGTGTTTATAAATTGGGCTGGATCAAACAATCTTCTTTCATTGTTATTGCCTCTCAAATCTTTTCACACTCAATAATAACCCCTTATTTTATCATCCACCAATTTGAAAACATCCATAAATATACTTTTACAATGTGCTTCCAAACTTTCATGTCAATTGAAAAACTTTAATAATAATTTAATGTCAAATTATGTCGTTTATTTTTGCTTCGTAGAGTTCACAGCATAAAACAGAACTCTCAATATTTTCTGTAAGTTTTCGAGTGTTTAACTGCATGCAATGAACATACAAGTTGCCATCTTTGTACCGTAAAGATAAGACATTTAATTTGCATTCAAATAAACATCGAACACTCTCATATTAAGCGATAGCTTGTGTCAGGTGTATGATGAAGATCGAAAGTGGAATATGAATCCGGGATCTTACTTTTAAAAATCTTAGACTACCCTAAGATATCTCCATCTTTGAAAGGTTTTCATTTATTATCTCCATAAAAACACACAAAAAAATTAAAATAAAATATTATAGAAAATATATAAATAAATTTAAGAACAATTATTGGTTGACGTATTTTTAGAGTCAATTCATTGCTAGTCGACCATTTGTTTTTACGGTCGCCCGTTTAAATATTTCCCGTTGAAACTATGTACTAGCCATATTTCGTAACCGATTGTTTTACAAGTTCAGAAACACACAGTCAAGACAATCATAGCAATAATGTGCCGAAATTGTTCGAAATTGAAGACAATTTCAAAAGATTTATAACATTTTATTTGATAGGTAAGAATGAATATCTATATATCTATCAATATATGCCATCAAGGTATCTTCCACAAACGGGGTAACCGGTAGACTAACCACATAAAATGTATATATTTTTTTTAAATATGTTCGTTTTCGTGTCCGAAATAAATCTCTCTAATCCAAACTGTGTGTCAAAATCAATCCGGTTCGAAGGACCAAATGGTTGATGTAGGGTGTTGGATGTTTGGATAATTTTATTGTTCTCTTTGTGGTCTAGACAGTTATTGCAATAAGGAGAGCATTCCAGTAATTTTCCTTTTTTCTAGCGGACTGTATATTGGTTGATTCCTTCCTTGTTCTCAAGTATGTTGAAACGGGAATTTGTAGTAAAATCACTATTTTTAAACTATTTAACATTTATTATGAAAAAACAACAATGAACACATAACACAACTTCTATGTATAATTTTATATAAACGTGGTAAGTACTGAAGTTACTGTATGCTGTATGATCGAACTACACTTGAAAGATGCAAGAAAGAGAATGAGAAGAATATTGAACAACACGACTTTGCTTATTACAGGATTTTTTTACAACAATAAATGATACTTGCAACAAAAGATTCTAAGCTACGGTCGATATCCGACACTGTGGCCAGACAAAAAATAGAATAGCATGACCGTATCTATACTTCAATTTGTCTATATGAACTTTACAAAGACTTCCATAGATGTCGGTATGCTGTCATCTTTCATTTATTTAAATGTGAAAATAATAATTATGAATTTATCCACTGCCCAAAACTGAGTTATTTAATTGTTCAGGCGCCATTTAAAAGGGAGATCGCGATCCATTTGAGATCTGAAATAATATAAAATCCCAAAAAGATGGTTTGCATAAAGCGTTTATCGATTGATGGACCTTACATCGTGACAGTGAGAATGGTGGAATTGGTGAATGTTGTCCATAGACACCGAAAGTGATCACTTGAGCCAGCCTAAAGCCAATTCGTAAGCGTTGGGACGCCTTTCTCACGATTACGTTTTGCAAAATTTTACATTGTATTAACATGGTTCTCCAATTGATTGGTGAGTTATTAACATCTTTTGTAAAAATACTCTCGCTTCTCCAACATTCATACAATTTCACATACACGCACGTCGATTTCCTTTACTCAACACAATGCCGTTCTTGAGAATCAATCCACGTGCCACGTAGTTCATTAACGCCCGCGCCTCCTAACACTTTCTGTATGGTCTAGCCGTTTGATCCTCGGTCGAAGATAGCACAAAGCTAAAAGCTCCCAATAGATAGTTTAGTAAAAATAATTCACACATTAATCTTTCCGTGAAAACACATATCTGTTTGTTTTTAATTATATTAGCTAGATTTTTTGTTTTTTGTAAAAGTTGTAATTAAGTTTTGGTTTGGGCATGTGGAAATAATGAATGAAGAAAGAATGACCGAGATATATTTGGCTGAGAGGAATGGTGCTTGGAGACGTGGATGGCCGAGGATCAAATGGCAAGATCATCTAGAGCAAAGCCTACAGAAAGGCCACGTGTTGAGTACATTGAACAGGAGAACATGCATGAGCAATTGTATGACAGTGAGGGGAGCGAAATATGTAAGCAAGGATAGAAGAAAGTGGTGCCCGATTTTTCTGCCTACCCCGCGAGGGAAGCAGCGTGATGGTATGTATGTATGTATGTATGTAATTTGATTTGAATTTTTTTCAGTTTAAGAAAAAATTTATAAGTAATTGCATATATATACGCACAAGTCATATATGAATATGATAGTCTTATATCAAAAGTTAACGACTATACACATAATGAAAATACAAAAAACCTACACCCAGATAATTTGAAAAAAAATATTGCTAATTTTGCCCCGAACACAAATCGAACGTGGGACCAAGAAATTAAATTGTACTTAAGAATGTGTTCACTTTTCCTTAACCTTATTATGAATATTTTTTTTATATATAAAAATCCCAAATTTATTATTATTTACTGAGTCGCAAAGTCGTGTTAAAAAGCTCGTATGATAATACAAAAAAATATTTTGTAGAAGAAGCTTTTCTTGTCAAAGTGTTATGAAATATTATTAAGCGATAAACTGGTCAAAGGCAGAACCATAAATAAATTCTTTATATCAAAAAACGTGTGGAAATCTTTAGTTTTTGTGTCTATAAAAGGAATTAGGCTTTCACATAACACTATGTTGGAAGAAAACCACACTTAATATTTATTTATTTATTCACAATTACAGAAAACAGATTAAGATGGTACGGACACATTTTGAGACTACCACAGGATAATATCGACCCTCCCTACGTATATGTGCGTAAGTGCACAAACCTAAATTTTACACGGCTCTAAATTTTGGGCTCTGAGCCCGTAGACAATTTGTACTTAGCGATCGTCTACTGGCGAACTTTTCGACAATCTACCTACACGTACCGTATAATTATGCGTTATTGTTGCAGTTATTGACGAAAATTCGTTTGTAGGCGATCGCCAAGTACAAATTGTCTACGGGCTCAGAGGAATTTAAAGTTTCTATGTAGTTTTTTTGACATAACTTTTTTTCTATTCGACATATTTACTTGAAAATTGGCAGCTAATATTCAATTAATGTGTGTAATAATACTGCGTATTTAATTTCTTTACAAATGCAATATTTTGAGAAATTTAGCACTTACTCACATATACGTCGGAAACAAAACAACATCTACCAGCTTAACAACCACTTGAGTTGTTATACGCCGGGATAATACTATTGTGTTTTTAAGGCATATATTGACATGATTCTAACTATTTACTTAAAATATTTATATTTATTGACAATACGAACCTATTTTATAATAAACCAAGAATGGTTGTTATTTCTGCACTCAGAATTAACTTAGTTTCTTCCTTGTTAGTATTTTCGTAAACCTTTATTTGGTCCGACGTATATGTGAGTAAGTGTCATACACTAGCAATTTAGTGAATATGTATGTGCAGATATCTTAAAGAAAATAAATGTAATTTGTAATAATAAAATCAAATAGGCACTCATATTAAATTTATACTTTTCGTGGCCATTGTGTACTTGTGTAATAATACTGTATTACTAGTTATCTTCCTTTATTTTGTGTATGGAATTGGATTTTGTTTAATAACAAAGTAATATTTAGCAGATTCTTTTCACTAAGGAAAGTTAGATCAAAATAATGAAACATTTTTTTAAGCATGGATAAAAGTACAATGTTTTATTAATAACAAGACTTCTAGAAAAATAACAATTTCGTCTTATCAATCAGTGAAAATAAATACCTTTCAATATATATGTATACTATACCAATATTATTTTGTCGGTTGCAATAACATTGGCATTATTTATGATGAAATACTTATTGTAATTACGGTTAGAGGAATTAAGGTACATTCATCTTTATATATTATGTATGTAAATCATACAATGTATATAATATTTTATGTATGTATGGTACATGCGCTGGTTTACACCAAACAATGCATCAGGATGTCCGACGTATATCGACTTAAAGTCACTTACTCAGATATACGCCGGCGTCTTTAAATTATTTGGTGCACTTACGCACATATACGTTTCAAAAAAGGGTCAAATATCCAAAATTTTGACCCAATTATTTCATCAATGAAAATATGCGATATTTTAAGATACTTAGTGTAAAAAAAGCGATTTTGTCAAAAATGTCACTTACGCACATATACGTAGGGAGGGTCGATATTATGATCAAAAGGACAATGGACGTAGAAGTTGGACCCAGAAGACCAGGCAGACCAGTGACCACTTGGTTGTCCACAATATTGTCAGGAAGCTGAAGGAGGCAGAGTTGCGTTCTGAGGATGCAGGGGACCGGAAAACTTGTAAGAGTTTGCAAGCGCTAGGAGAGCCGACCCCAAGTAAATGAGATAAATGTGAGGAGAAAAAGAAGATTCACTATTTTTACTTTTCATTCATCATTTTCATTTTGAAAATCCATATTTTCTGTCGAAATTTCAAATTCCCTGTCATTGAATAATCCCGTTGTGACGTCATTAGGTGGTAAGTCGTATGAAAACGCATTCGAATCGTAGTCTTTTTATACTGTCTGATAACGCCACACACCTCTTCCATCATGGGTGGACGATTTTGCGATTATGCGATTTTTACAATTTTGCGATTTTTGCAAAAATTGCTTTTTCAAATGGTAATAAAAGCATTTAGGTAAAGTTCATATATAAAAAAATAAAAAGTATCTACCATTCTTATTTTTTGTACTATTTTTTAAGATGTTTTTTTTGTGTAAGTACCCTACCCATGGCGCTAGTTTATTCTATCCTTATTCTACCTTCTATATCGCAACATGAAAATAGTTAAAAAAAAACAAAATAGGTACACCTAAATCAAAAGTGATCAAAGAAAAAAATTACTGAAAAATTCTCACCTGCTGAGATTTTTTATTCGTCAGGTTCGAAATTCTAAAAATAGAACAAAAGGTTCAATGAAACAAAAACACCATATTAAAAAAAAAAAACAAAATAACGACAACAAAAACAAAAAAAAAACACATTACAACGAACAATAGGTTCTTTCATTTTCATCATTCAAGTTAACCCTTTGAAGCCTGAATGGACATTTTCCAATAAATAGACAATAATGAAAAAAAAGAGAAAATCTTATTTATTTTAGTTAAAAGGTGACAAAATGAGAAAACAAAATCCACCTTGCGAACAAAATTTTCGAATCGAAGAAAATAATAATACCTACAAAGGGTCGAGCTTTCTCTGTTGTTTGGTTTGTTGAATATAGAAAGGGGCGTGAGGGTATTGGGGTAATTTTGGGGGGTTCGGAGGTATCTTTTTGTTTTGGTCTCTTTTGATGTCGTGTAAATAATCGGAGTTGAGAACAATTTATAATTGTAATGGTGAGTTAAAGGACATAAGGTGCAAATTTTCAAATCCTGTCATTAATTGTTGAAATAACCTCTTTGACCGGATAATTCAGGAGTCCGAGAACTTCTATCTATCTGTTGGGGTGACAATTTCTATTTTCTTTTCAATTGTTTGACCTTTTATCTTGGGTATGGCTTTAGACATTTCTCGACCCATCTGGTTTGTAGAAGTGTTTTTAAATGCCACGAAAATGTGAAAAAATGCATATCAATCTTTGTGAAACTCTTTTATACGTGAACTAATTTTTTGTTTCAAACGACTTTCACCAATGATGGTGTTTTGGTCAGTCTCAAGTAAACATGAGCTTTGAGTGACGCAAAGGTTGCAACTGTCATGTTGCTCATATTAGTTGAAGATAATAAAAACTTAAAACCAAATAAAAACAATGAAATTTTAAATGCTTGGGCTAGATGGCATACCACTACATTCTTTGTAATTGTGATACATTCGCTCGCAATCGAAGTCCCATCCTCGAAGGGATACTGCTGGACTGCGAGAAGTATGTAATTCTACTCGCACCAATACAAATCGTGGGTTACATGACGCACGTAGGTTTTGAGTGTGCTATATGACCACAATTAATAGATCTATTATAGTCGCATTGACACAAGGGATGCAACATCCCTTGACCTTTATAAATAATGGTAGATGGCATACTACTTCTTACTGTTGAATTGAGGATGGTAAGTGACATTCAAGTATTTTTTTAAGAATATTTATTTTTTACAGTAGAAGACACCCGGAATCTTCAAGAAAATATTCGGTTTTTTAATCTCTTACGAATAACTGTTTTTTTACGAGACACTCGATTAACGAGTAAAATTGCATTTTTGTCCATTAAGGTGTTTATGCTTTCACTGACTGTACAACTCTATTTTATTGGAACAATGCGAGTGGTGTTGATTTATTATATCGAAAAATTATTGCGTGCCGGCACACAAAAGTTAAAATTTGAAATGTTTTTAAACTTTGCTTTTTATTTTATTACACAGCGGATGCTGAATAGTCACACACACTACTCAGTACTTCTATAATAACTCTCCGACAGACACTGTGGAAATGATAAAATAGGAGCAATCAGTCGGCCTAGAGTTTTTTTTAATTTATTTTAAAGCACAAAATGTTAACAAAGCGTAGCATAGCATGCATAGACAATTCACACAGATTGAGATAGTCCCAATCTAAGATATGAATCTTGTATTATGGGTACTAACATGACGATACACATATATACCTACATACAATGCACTATATTCTGTGGAATTATTTGTAATACATAAATGTACAGAATATAGTGAGTTACATACAATCCATTGGATTGGTCTGCAATGAGTTTGAATTTTCTTCTTCAATCCTCCCTATTTTCTGCTTGTCTCTTTTATTATACGTTTGTGCAACAGTTCGTGCTCTATTTCACTTGATCCATTTAGATGTCTCTTGGTCCGCCGCCCCCATTTCTGCCTTCGGACTTATCCTCCGTGATGAAAAGGCAATGTGCATTTATAAAGAATAACGCACTGTTCTTCATCGTCCACAAGGGTACCGACAGCCAAAATGTTCTTTTTTCATAATACATCGTTCGACATCAGAACGCTGGGAATGTCGTGGGAAGAGGAGAGACTTAATCGGTGCAGAGAATATTTTAAGTTTTAATATTTTCCTATTCTATCTAATTGACATCTTCGGACTATGTATGCTACAATTTTTTATTCTTGACATATTTTTTTTATATATATTTATTTTTATTAACTTTTGCACTATTAATTATTGCACAATATTTTTCAATGATATTCATAATAGAATAATTTGATTTGAATAATTTTATAAATATTATACCTAATTTAATTCCTATAAATATTTTATACTTTGACACACGTTTTTCTTGTCATGATCCAACTGCGATGAAAATGGAAATTTTGATTTATTTTTATGTATTTGTAAAACATTTTAAAAGCTCACGTCGTAGATATATTTTAATAAATAAAATATAAATAAAGAAGTAAGGAAGATTTAGACAGTAGGCACTGTCTTGTTAATTTAGTCACGATGATGAAAGCTGGTTACATAATGTATCACAGCTTTTACGATTTGATATATAACAACTTGTACTTTATATTCTATATTATATTCGATATTTATAATATGAGCAGTGTCATGAAACAATGTATTTGTTTCGATATTTTTTCAAGGTTTATCTATTCTATCTATCTATAATTCCCTCACGCCGTTTCCCAAGTGGGGTAGGCAGAGCGAACGGAACGCCATATAAATCTGTCCCTACATACTTCTTTCGCTCCTCCTTTCAGGCAAGTGTATCCTCTTTGTCATTCTTTCCTCTTCCATTCGTTCCGCATGACCAAACCATTTATATTTATTAACACGCATTCTATCCACAACACTCTTCTTGTATCCACTCATTCTTCTAATATTCTCATTCCTCACTTTATCAACTTTCAACAAAGTCCATTTCAAGATAAATTGAAAAAAAATACAGGTTTATTATTAACTTCGCTTACTAGTATTCGGAGACTCTCGACTCCATCATCAGGCGATAAGAAAAAATTAAACAAGATACAGAGATAATTCTAGAATCTGTACGTTCATAGAGAAGTTATTAAGCAGTATTTTTACAATTTGAACAAAAGAATATTGGGAGAAGCCCGTGTTGATAAGAAAGTAATTATAATTCATTAATAAATAACTATTGGGAAGTGATCTGCTGTGGGGGGATTCGAAAAACAAGAATTCAAAGAAAAATAATAAATATCTACTTTCTCCGGTATTCACAATATTGCGAAATGGGGAAACCACAGAAAAACCAAATCAGAAAAGATCAAAAATTCTAGATACCTAATCTAAATTTAAATATCTTGTAAATGTGAATCAAAAGTTATAAAGATAACTATATGAAGGTATATTGTAATAGTGTTGTTGTCGGGATATTGTTAGTTTTCTTCTGGGATCGCAATGGCCTTCAGCTGCATTGATCCTTGTAAGATCCTATCTTATTGTCAGTAGTATTAATAATAATAATTACTATACCAACCCTGAACGAGAGAGAACAGCTTGTCTCAACAGTGCTTCTGCTGGCTTCCCCCGCTTGTTGGGTTTGCTGTGATTGTATATAAGTAGAAGTAGTTATACTAAAAGTAGACTTCACACATTGTTGCGTAACACCGTTCATTATATATTGTAATAATATGACATCATAATATTCCCTTGTTCTTCTTATTCAGATCATGCCCAAATTTTTATCACTCCTTGTCCCCGGGCAAATCTTATTAAATTTTACGACCCTCGCATAGAGATGAAAACGATCGTATCTTTTTCACAATCGATGCTCTACATTTGAGATGTTTTGGATAATCGAAAGAATAAATATTATGAAAATACATTAAATTTACACTACTACTTTACCATCGCGATATATTCCACAAGTAGGGTAACCAGAAGACAACCTGCATGTTGTAAACATGGAAACGGTCCTATCTGTATTAATTATAAATAAAACACTTATTTATAGTATATCCACTGTGAGTTTTATTGGACGCGAGCCGGCGAGTTCTATATGTGCCAAAATATACACATTCAGAACGGCTGACGTGCCTTATTGCTGAATTTAAGTTGTAATTTTTTTTTGATGGTATGAATTAATTATAAGTGGACTTTTTTAGTGAACTTAATAGGTTAATAAACAAAAAAAAGTTCAAAAAAACTAAACTAAACTTAAAGTGACTGCATATTTGTGTGTGCGTGCGAGTATTTGACTTGTTGAGTTTTTTATTGTTTTGATTTTTTGTGTATGGTTGGGTTATGTTTATGAAATTTTACGTGAAATTTCACTTGTACTAATTATACGACATTTAACATATATTCTATTTTGCAGTGATGAAGTAAACCACCCATTCTGAATATCCTAACTGCGATTGACTATTCCGTAGAATGAAAGAAGAAATGTTTTTTATTTCGAAAAGTCGATTATTTTTCATCATCGAGTGAATCGATTATTCGCTGTTATAAACGATTCGACACTACTGTTTCCTTTATGTGCTTATTTTGTTTAAGGCATATATTATCTACTTTTAGTGTTGATACTGTTATTATTATTACTACTACAAAGCTCATACTTAAAGCTACACACACAATAATAATATGACTAAGCTTTATAAAGTTATCTGAAATCATAATATTAAATAACAGTATATAGCAATGTCTTCAGCTGAAACCTGAAACCATGCAAGTCTTTGAAAATATAATAGTTAGGTAGGTATATCATCATCATCATCATCTCTAGCCATCTCTCCACTGCTGGATGTAGGCCTCTTCCATATTCTTCCATCTTTTTCTCTCCTGCGCGACTGCTGTCCACCTCCTACCCGCGACATGGATGATATCGTCAACCCATCTTTTCTGCGGTCGACCCACTCCCCTTTTTTGATCCCACGGTCTCCAGTTCACGATTCTAGGTGTCCATCTTTCAGTTCCCTGTCTAGCCACATGACCCGCCCACTGCCATTTCAATTTTGTGACACGTTCCACCACATCGGCAACTTTTGTTCGGCGTCTGATCTCCACAATTGGTACTCTTTCTCTAAGACTTATGCCTAGCATTTGCCTTTCCATAAATCTTTGTGCACATCTTAATTTGTGTATGGTATTGGCTTAGTGTCATTGTTTCAAGACCATATGTCATTACAGGGAGGATACATGTGTCATAGACCTTCCTTTATTTTTTAGGTAGGTATATATAACTTTAAATTTTGAATTTATTTATACCTTGAAGGCACCTCAACAAATGAAATAACCAAAAAACTTAATTAATTGGCATATATTTATTAGCAACATGGGCAGGGCATGTTGCTACACTCAAAGATCAAGGATGGACAAGAAGCGTAGTTGAGTGGATACCTCGTGAAGATAAAAGGAGTAGAGGAAGACCTCCCACATGTTGGTCAAACGGTATTAGAAGAATCTCTGGTGACTGGTTGCAGAAAAATCAGGACAGAGATGCCTGGAGACATCTGGCTGAGACTTATGTTTAGCGGTGGAAATGAATAGTTGCAGAAGTAAATAATTATTAGAATGCAATATAATATAGGTATATGTAATTTTATTTTTTTAACTGATTTTGTTTGATTTATTTTTTTCATTGTTTTATATTCACCGTGGATGTTTTATTTTACTTTATTTTTAATTCAAAATACGGCGTTAGCCTTTAAAATGTAAAAAAAATATTATGATAGGCATAAAAATTTCATTCAACAAGACAGGAGTAACCACGACAAAAAATAACAATACATAGGTAATCCAAAAATAATATGACACAGGTATATACATAATATAAATAAATTATTTAATAATACTTGATTATGTATAAAGGCAATTATTGTAGAATTATTTTTATAGGATTTATATATGTGTATGCTGTTAAAAGCTGTATTTTTGTAATCGTCTGTCAAATTTTTATTGTTTTTTGTTATTCTGATTTAACATGTCAAAGGCTCTGCCCTATAAAAATGTAAATAAATAAAATTTAATTCAAATTGTTTTTTTAAAAACCAACTTGATTGATTTTCAATTTCACTTTCATTGACTTTAAAATAAATTCAATTGAATATAATTATATTTACGCCATATATTTACAGATTTCAAATTTCAGCCCTATTATCAGCTTTAAATGACGAAAGTAAGCTCAATTTTACAAAAAAAAAATCATATACAAACTCTCGACCAAGTTATTATATCTAAATATATAATGAAACTTTTTTTCACAAATAGGTAACAATATTGTCGTGGTGACAGATGTTTCAGGCAAGGAAAAGGGTGCAGATCTTAAAATATCTGTTATGTTCGTGACGACCAAAGTGTGAAATATTACATACATATAACACAACCAACATGATGTTATCATTTCACGTACACGTACGTTATGTGTGCTGTACATACGTATTATCTTGTCACGTTATAAAATAATAAAAGTTCAAAATATCTAAAAATAAAGCAAAAGCTGTTTTAATATTTATATTTTACGTTTTTTTTCTTTCATTTTTTTAGGTAGGTACTAAAATTTTTAATGCCACATGCAAATAGTGGTCCTAATCCAAAACTCATTTTGTTGTTCAACTAATGATGTACAAAAAGAATAAAGTTGTACTTGGAGTAAATTTATGAAAGTTCATTTTCATTAAATTCACTGGTGTCTACCCGAAAGGCCTCTGAGTCAAATATTATTTGTAGTAAAAGAAATACAGTGTTTTATTTTAAATCTTTTTTTACTCTATTATGTATTGTGTTATGATGGGTGTCTACCCGAAAGGCCTCTGAGTCAAATATTATTCATAGTGAAAGTAATACGGTGTTTTATTTTAAATCTTTTTTTACTCTATTATGTATTGTGTTATGACGTGCCCATTGCACGTACATGTGCAAAAGGAGGCTCGCATGGCATTGATACGGGCGGCAAAGGGAGGTAGGAACAATTGGCGCTCCAGCATAATGAGAGGATTATATTCAGACCTCCACAAAGCACCCATCATGGATATGCCCACAGATACCATGAATGTGGCTTACAGCTTTGTTAAATACTACACAATAGACATACTTGAAAGAGAGACATGGCGAGAGAATGATCCCTACACCTTTCGAGATGGAGACATTGTATGGTACACAGATGGATCCAAAAAAGATGGTCGGGCAGGATCTGGAATCTTTGGCGTCCACCCTAAGTTGAGCAAATCGGTCTGCTTGGGAGAATATGCTACTGTTTTCCAGGCTGAAATGAGCGCAATTATGGAGTGCGCTCATATGAACCTTCACCGATCATATCATAACAAAAAGATTAATATCCTCTCAGATAGCCAGGCGGCGCTTAAAGCCCTAGGTTCTGTAGAGGTGAGATCTAAACTAACTTTTGAATGCATACAGGTTCTGAATCGCCTAGGCGAGAAAAACGCGGTAAGGCTGGTTTGGGTACCGGGGCATTGTGGAGTCATGGGCAACGAAGCTGCTGATGAACTTGCTAGAACTGGCGCTGAGGAGCCACCAATAGGTCCTGAGCCCATATGCGGATTACCGCTTAGCACTATCAAGCTTAGTCTAAGAAACTGGGCCATGGACCAGAGCCACGAAATTTGGTCCAATTGCATAGGGTTGAAACACGCGAAGGAACTAATGATAGGGTACTCGCGGAAGTTCACCACAGAAGTTCTAAAACTTAATAAAAAACAAATAAGGATTCTAACCAGGACCTTGACGGGACACTGCAGACTACGGAAACACATGACAAAAATAGGACTGTCAGATACCCCAGTCTGCAGATTTTGTTCAGAGGATAATGAGACACCTATCCACATCCTCTGTAACTGTGACGCACTCGCTCGCAATCGAAGTCACATCCTCGGAGGACCACTGCTGGACTCGGAGAAAGTGAGGCTTCTCACACCAAGACAAATCGTGAGCTATATGACCCATGTAGGTCTTGAGAGTGAGATATGACACAGAAGGATGTCACAATAGATCTACTATGGTCGCAGTGACACAAGGGATACAAGGTCCCTTAACCTTCAAAATAAAAAAAATAAAAAAAAAAAATTGTGTTATGATGGGTGTCTACCCGAAAGGCCTCTGAGTCAAATATAATTTATATTGAAAATAATACAGTGTTTTATTTTAATTTTTTTTTTACTATACTAAATAAATTTGTTACATCTTTGTGCAAGAGTCGTTACCGTTCAATAATGATAAACAAAAACAAATATTTTCTTCCACTATATAGCTGATGAGTGCACTGTTTGGTTGTAAGACTGTTAGAATGTTATCAAAGCTTACATGTTTGTATTTTACATGTCTTTCATCTGTTGTATACCATATTAAATCTAAGCCATCGTATTATTCTTTATTGGGAGAGACATCTTTCGTCTTATAATGACATTATATATATGACATTATGATGAAAGACGTCTCTCAATAAAGAACATATAGTAGAAGAAAATATTTATTTTTAATTTCGTTTTGGAATTTTACACATACCATCACGCCGCATCCCTCGCGGGGTAGGCAGAAAGGATCGAGTGCCACTCTTTGCTATCCTTGCATATCTACATCTTCTCCGATTTTCCTTACGACCGACGAAGTTAATTCAATTATGATAGTAAGTTGAAAATAAAATAAATAGATAAACACCTTTATCTAATCATTTGAACACAGAAATTGTTGGAAGTTGTGTATAGGTACTCTGGTACTACCTTTTTGTAATATGTGTGATGATAATAAACTCGCCAGTTCTCCATTATCATTTTCATTAAGCTCCTATCTACGTTGATACATAGTATTTGTTAGTAGGTACTATATAATAATAAATTATCTTTGAAGAACTTTCAAAGTAGTTACTTACCTTAAAATAGAAGGCAGGTACATAATATAGATAGTATTATATGGGTATAGGCATATTAAAATTATTGTCGTTACTTTTTAGTACTTATTTGACCCTTTCACACTTTAGAATTTCGGTCGAATACCAATCGGATACCATCAGATACGTAAATATTGTTTGTACTTTTTTGTTAGTCCCAATATAATGGGATTATGCCTATTGAGGCAACAACACTATTACATTGTGAAATATCGAATGATCATAAAATATTTTTAAATATATGTACTGCTTTCACAGAGAAAAAAATTGAGCTGAAAAAAATTTGGTTTTTCAATAGAATTAGGTATTAATTGAAGGTAGAGTCTACTGTTTTTTTTTTTGAATTTGGTAGATATTATTGTTTTTATATGTATAATTAGAAATATGTGTATTCTGTCCCACGCACAAGTTAAACTCTTTAAATGGGATAGAAACTTTTATAATTTTGAGTGTATTTTTAAGTAAATGTGTTATACATGTATAAGTATTTCGTATTATATTTTAAAAAAAATGTTCTATTATCAAACATGTATAAAAATTTGAAATTTCAATTAAAATTTATTGAAGCTGTTTGAAAGAAATCTTACTTTTTTATTGTATTTATTACCCCTATTTGCAAGCTGGTTTTAGATAGTTTCCTCTCGAATCATCATTTTGTGGAAGCACTCAAAAGCCTGCTCGTGAGCCAATAATTTCAAAGTTGAGTTTTCTTTCGATATAATTTTATCATCTGAAAGAAACAGTATTTCGCTCATAAAGAGAACAAATGAAGTCACTAAATTTCACGATTTATTTAAATTTTTTGTTGTTCTTTTTAGATCGCTGTGGTTGAATACTCTCATAATATGGCATGCAATATCGGATACTAGTCTTGTTGTACAAAATTGTAAAGTGTGAATCCCCCTTACTTTTAGGCAGTTATTATAAAGCGAACAGGGACTACTCTCCCCAATTTACTTTTGCTACTAAAATAAAATAGAGAGGAAATTTAATTTCCGCGATGAAATATCTATACAAGATACCTAATGAAGTATTGACTGTCTGACCTGGTGATGTCTAGAAAATTAACCATCTAAAATATACCTTTCTCGACCAAATAAATATTATTGCAGACAAACCGAATCTTTCATGAACAAACTAAAAGAGCCCACAATGCCACACACTTATAATAATTATGTCAGAGCCTTTTGCATTTCAGGGTCTGTGATTTGGATTGAGCTTTCTGTCGATCTGTGGCACCAGAGAAATATCACAAGTTTGAAAAACAAAATGAAAGCCGTCCATTCCAATGGCGCCCTTATAAGACAGTCGAAGGGTTGTGCGACATTGTCATCGCAATCATAAATATGGGGTCAACGAACCTTCAATTTGATATTCTTTGTGAACCGATGATTTTAATAAAACAACAATATAAAATGCATTCGAAAGCTTTCACTCTCCCCTTCAGGGATAAAGTAAAGGAACAATAAAAGAATTTGAATTATTATTTCTTGGCATTTTACAAATTATTTTACCAATAAAACTTAAATATTTATATATTTATGTAACAGATTAGTAATAAAATTTTAAATAATATAAAATAATATAGAATATAAAAAAAACACTGTTTTATGTTTCACATTAATGTATACCAATGCTTTCACCAATATATTGGCATCATCAGGGCGGAGTATAAATTAAATTAACAAGAGAAAACAACGTCTATATATATATAGGATAAAATTTTAAATAGAATCTCCTTTATCCAGTATCCCGTAGAGTCGCCGGCAAAAATAAGTTTCCAACTCTTATTTGTAAGTTCTCCAATCCAAAAACACAATTGGCATAATTGGTTAGCAGAGTGTTGAAAATCTTGGTTTGGAGTGGTTAAAGGTCCTAGAAGCAGTAATGGACAGGGATCTCTGGGGGACGTACATACCTAGGTGAAATAATGGGACCGTGACTCAACTAAGATAAGGAAATAGTGTGAAGTACCTACGTATGTATGCAATTCCGCCCTTGCCATTAGGGCACAAGCGCCCCCGAAATTCTAACATGTTTGCATAGATATAAAAATATTATATTTTTTTTGGTTTTTAGTCCCAAATATTTTAAAATATTCTTCAACGAAAACAAAGAGATCGTAGAATATATTTAATTCCTATAATAAATTGAAAATAGGCGACTAGGATGTAGAAATTTCGAAAGCAACTTTAAATATAAATTTGAAATACTGTAAAATGGTCACCAGTTCTGAAAAATTTACTGCAAAAAAACACCAAATTTAGATTTTCGTGAAAATATTCTTTAGTAAAACTGAATAGATTCAAACATTTCAAATTCTCATACCTTTTTGAAAATCCGGTGACGATGGATAGAAATTTTGAGTGTAAGTCAAAAATCGCGAGGTTGAAAACAAACTGCGCCATCTAGGGTCTCTATAAATGTATGTATGTATGTACAAACAATCAAACATTTGAACAACAGGTGTGTTTTATATTAATCTATTGTACATACATTAGAATGATTGACTTTACCAAAAATGATTTACTTTACTAAATAGAAGCTTGAGTAGCAATTGATAGTAGTTAATATTCAGAAATAGGTTGTTGACACAATTGATTTATGTACATTGATAGGAATTTTCAGGAAATGCCTGAAAACAGTGAATGACATTGAATGATAACATCATGTTTATTTACAACCCTTGTTGGGGTCTTGCTGACTCGAGATTGTAGATGTGTTGCAATGGAAAAGACTTTTGAATATTTCACTTATTATTTTATATACAAGTGAGAATCATTATTTGAGTTGAAAGAAAGTTGATATTGTAAGTGAGAAGAGATGAGAAATTGAAATTGTAAATTGTATAGACTTTTTAGACAAATGTTGTCAACATTACAAAAACAAAAACCCCAATAAACTGACGAGAATCTCGCTAAATTATAACATTTTAATGTACTAAATACTACCTTTTTTCGCCAATTATGTTTATTTTTATTTATTTATTTATTTTTTACTGTACATTGATTTCAAGCAAAATCACACAAAAATACATTTAAAGCAAAGACAATCATACAATCAATATACAGAGGGCGAGTTTATCGCAGAGGCGCGATTTCTTCCAACTAACCCAATTTCATGCTACATTCACATAAAGAAAATCTTAAAGGAAGGAAAGAGGAGGTAAAAAAGGAGAAGAATATGTAGGAAAAGTGACTAGGATGCAGAAGCCATATTTTGTGTCATTAAGTGGTCCTTGACCGCCCGCTTGAAAGCTTGAAGAGTGGGGAGCAACCTTATCCTGGAAGGCAAACTATTCCAACAGCGAGCACCATGAACAGAAAAAGAGTTTGTAAAAAAGTTTGAGCTATGAGCTGGTATCGCCAGAAGACGCTCGCTATTGGATCGTAAGGACAAGTCATGGCTCGAAAGATACTCAAACATTTCCTTGAGATAATATGGTGAAGACGTAGAGTATAAACAATTATAAACCAGTGATAAGACATGGAAATCTCATTTCATTTCATTTATGTCCTCATTATCTCGACAGTTGTAATACTTATACATTTTCAACCAAGGAAATACAGTCGGACCAAGTTGACAGTGCCGCATAGCGGGAAACATTTGAACTATTTACCTTGGCGCGATATTTTTAAAACTATTTAATCAAAACTCGATTTAAACAAAGGTTATAAGTATGAATTAGTTTCATTTTAACTTACCTATTTTAGTCCGTACTTGGCTGGCAAAGCGATCGGTGGTGTTTAGGTGGCTTTGTCTGAAAAAAATACAATTATGTATTGAATTTATTATTTCAATCTTTTTCAAAATATTTCCCAGCATCTCAATTAAGTCAAATATATACCAATCAGTTTTTCATTCAATACTGCATCATTATAGTCACTCAAGTGAACATATGCTATTTTATTGTTTATCGTCCTTAGACCAAAGTTTTTGGTACTTGGACTCGTCAATTTACAGAAGACAGGATAATATAATAGATTATATAATATATATACAAAAAAAATACAGAATCATAGATCAAAACACAATATCATTGCTAAGCAGAGTGTAAAGGGCTCTGTTAGCATTTCGTCAAACCGTATTCAATACAGATTCCATCATCAATCATCAAATATCAAATAAAAACAAAAAACATCAGGAAATTATTTCCATGCTGAAATGAATGTATATGGTTCAATTGAGCATTTCGTCGACACAATAAAAAGTCGTCGTCGACACAATATTCTATCCACCTACTATCAGAACCAATATTCTTGTAAATGTTTTGAAAAGTAGAAACACTACCTATTGTAAATGTTTTGTTTTCTCTCGGATCGCATTTTAGCCAAAAGCTGTAATGGTCCCAGTAATAAACAAATGATGTATTTTTAGTACCAACCTAATAAAAATAATAATAATTAAATTTATATTTTATATTTTATATGAGGTTTGCCACCTATCTCGAATGACTTATTTTTTGTTTGCACAGAGAGGACAATTTGCATAATTATTACAATACTCCTTAAAAAAAATCAGCGAGCAAACTGGATTGGACACAATATCAGGCACCCAGGCTTGCTTATCACCATCGCGGAGGGCAGGACGGAAGGCAGAAATGATAGAGGCAGACCAAGAGATCCCAATATGGATCAAGTAAAGAAGGACATGAACTGTGGCACATACGTGGAATTTAAGAGACTAGCTGAAAAAAGGGAGAAATGAAGATGAAAATTCGAACTCGTTGCAGACCTCTCCAAATTTACACCTAAATATCAAACCAGAAACATCAAATTATTTTAAATTTCTCCATAAATATACAGCATTGCAAATCTATGTAAATCGCAATGGAAATTGTTTTTCGAACGATGTTTCGTTAGAAGTGTTTGATAAAATTTATTGTCAAAAATAACAATAAAATCATTCGCCTTTCAAGCCGTATATATATTTATTATAATAAAATATACATATAACACACCATAGATTCCCAAATGGTATATTTAAAACGAGTTATTCCCAAACTGTTAATTCGATTATCACCATTCTGTGATTTTTTTATTATTTTTCATTTCGAAAAGATTAAAAATATATGAGAGAAATTATTTTTATCTGTCTGAAATAAAAATTTCCGATACGCGATAAAATATCATATTTTTTACAATTTTTTATCAATACGGCCGACCATTTTTTCAATTTTCATTCTATCCTTATTGTGCAGTCCTTTTTTGAATTCATCAATCAATTTGGACGCCTTGTGTTGCTTTTTCGTATGGATGCAGTTTGGTTTTTATTAATTAGAAGCCTTAGTTAAGCCTGAATTCGGAATTGGAACAAAATACCATATAGTCAGATTCTGTTTTTATTATTCTTTGAATCCTTTGCGTCTAACCAAGGCTCAAGAGTAGAAGATGCTTAATTTTGAATAAACGTGCCCTTTGGATGTGAAATTTGTGAATATCTATCTATCTATCTATACCCTCACGCCGTGTCCCAGGAGGGGTAGGCAGAGAGAACGGAACGCCATATAGATCTATCCTTACAAACTTCTTTCGCTTCGTCCACATTCATCCAGTTTCTCATACATGTTCGCCGATTTCTCTTACTCAACTCGCGGCCGTCCTTTAGGATTTGATCCACGTGCTCAAGCCACGTGGTTCTTGGCCGTCCGCGCTTCCTCACACCTCTTCTTTCAGACAAATACATCCTCTTCGTCATTCTTTCATCTTGCATTCGCTCCACATGTCCAAAACATCGTAGCTTATTTACACGCATTCGATCCACAACACTCTTCTCGCATCCGCTCATTCTCCTGATATCCTCATTCTTCACTCTATCCCGCAATGTTTTACCAACCAAATTTTGAATATGTCACAATTTTAATTGTATAAATGTTTTCTTCATAAAATAAGATCATTGAGAAGGATGTGCGACAAAAGTCTGAGAGATCGTGTGTTGGTATAGCAACTATTACTACTATGCCATCTCGGCTTATCCCACAAGTGGGGTAGCAAACAGACCATCATTCTAAGATATTGAAGAGAGACCCACCTCACACCCGGATATTTCAGGAGTCATAGACTCCTAAGACCAGCTGCATGTTATTAACATGCAAGCTGTCTTCTTCGTACCTACCAATATAACTTCAAGACATTCAGGATGGATGACAAACCTCATCGCTGAATTTAAGATGTAAAATAAATAAATAATAAATAAATAAATAAAATATCTCTATTTTCCGAACACCTGCCTTTTACAGAACACTCAAAAACTTACAGGAAACAGTGGGAGACCAATTGTTTACCGGGTGCTCCACGCGATTAATAACCAAGGTGAATGTAAATAAGTTACGACAGTTAAGGCATGTGAAAAGAATGAATGAGGCCAGAATGACCAAGAAAATATACTTGGCTTAGAGGAATGGTGCTCGGAGACGTGGCCGTACGAGGATCAGATGGAATATGTAGATATCTCCACGGGATATGTGTATACTATACTATACCCTCACGCCGTGTTCCAGGTGGGGTAGGCGAAGAGAACAGAACGCCATGTTGATCTTACATATTCTTTCACTTCCTCTACATTCATCCAGTTTCTCATGCATATATGTATCGAACGTCGCTCCCTCGCGGCGTACACGTACCTAACATCAAGTGGGTAGTGTCCGTCTGCAGGCACGATACACTGAGTATCGTACGCCGGCGACTCGCAAAATTGGGAAAAAGTTAGAAAATTCGAATATTGTTACCACGATGTCATGTGTGACATCATTTGAAAGCCCATTAAATTTCACGAATATGTAGACGTGATTCATTGTAATACGGGCACCGTAACGGAAGTTACGGAATTTAGTGTGTTTTTCCTAATTTTGCGGGTCCACGCGCGTGTGTAAGACACTGTCTTGCATGCGCGGCCGGTGACGACATAGTGCCACAACGCCTCTTACAAGTGACTGCGTATAGAGGCGAGATGTATATTAATGTAATATTATATATGAGTATATTAATGTGTAATATAATATCAAGTTTGGATATTTTGATGTAATATCTAGTTTGGATATTCAAATTCAAATTCAAATATTTTTATTAATCAAAAAAAATACATGCAATAAAACAAAACAATAACATAAGACAAAGTAATAAATTCAAGTACTCCCCAATTTGAGCATAGCTCGTGTTTTGGGGAGGAGTAAACTACATACATATAAACATATTTTGTTTTATCTCAACCCTATATCTTAGGGTAGAAACAATTCATATATACCCAATCAGTCCACCTATAAAATATGCGACAAGATAAATAAAAAAAAAAACACATAAATACACACAAAAAATAAAAATAAAATAATAATATGATCAATATTTAACCCGAACCAGCCCAATGATGGCCCTAAGAGGTATCAGGCAATCAAGATAAGGCGCTCACACACACAATGCAAGCATACTACTCTCTATACACACCATTGCATTCACACACACATATACACCCTCACGCATACATCTTATATACATAGTAAAAATAAAAAATACTCATATCTCTTTTAGGTATTTTTTAATAAGGTTTTTGACAGTAATTGGTTCAGCATGGATGTCATGTTTATACCTAGAGTATAGAGAATTATACCACCCAACACCCAAGAATTCGTAGTGATGCTGACCGGTAGTCGTACCTTTTCTGGGGACCCTAATCAATGTTGTCTCTCTTCGTGATCTCTCACTCGGAATCACGACATCTTCAGGGTTATATCCGTGGATAAAATAGTCCTTATGAATCTGATAAAGTGCTGCTCTCCTAAACAGTTTGTCAATCGTATGCACCGGGAAGTCGTTGAATACATCGATTGTGGGATAGTCAAAGGGCTTTTTCAGTATAATTTTAATTATCATGCGCTGTACTACGTTTACTGATTTGAGTGTCGTTTTATAAGTACCTCCCCAGCCAACTATCCCATACTGCAGTATTGACTGAACCAGTGCAAAATAGGTCGATCTGAGTAATTTCATTTCAAGCACATCCCTGATTCTATAGAAAATATAAAAGATTTTCCTCAATCTTTCTACTGTTGTAGTTATATGATTTTTCCATCTTACCCCAGAGTCAATCGTAATCCCCAAATATCTAACACTATCCACCCGAGAAATCAAAGGACAGGCACAAGCCACTATGTCACCCAAAGATCCCGAACAATTCTTATCGTGCACTGCTATATCATGCAACACTGGAAGTCCTCTATTATAAAGTGAGAAAACAATATAATTTGTCTTTTCAGCATTCAAAGACAGCAGGTTTTTATCAAACCAATCCTTAAGAATGGCTATTTCTATATTCGTCCTTTTAAACACCTCCTCCCATGTTTCTCCCCTCACGATCATAGCCGTGTCGTCGGCAAAGGAGAGTATTGTAGACATAATCGGCAGGGAAAATATTTCGTTCACGTAAATAATGAACAAGATAGGTCCAAGTACCGTGCCCTGAGGTATTCCGAATTGTGTAACCCTTTTGGGACCAATTGTTGTATTTATCCGCACATGCTGTGTTCTATTTTGGACAAAACTTCGGAACCATCTCCTAACACTACCACATATGCCAATCCCATTCAATTTGTTCAAGAGGCCGACATGACTGACGCTGTCGAATGCCTTTCTTAGGTCTATAAAGACACCCAAACACTTCTCACCGGTATCCAGTGCTCTGTACACTACAGAAGTTAGCCTAGATATAGCATCATCCGTACCAACACCCTCCCTAAAGCCAAATTGATTTGAGGCTAACAATCCCTCCATTTTAATAAAATCTATGAGTTGTTTCTTCACTATCTTTTCAAAAATTTTTGAGACATTTGATGTCAGGGTTATAGGCCTATAATTAGACATATTGGATGCATCTCCGGATTTATGTATTGGTGTTACCAATCCTACTTTATATACCTCCGGAAAAACACCATTATTCAAGCTGACATTGACTATGTGCGCTATTGGCCCCGACAAAGACGAAGAATTATGCTTTAGTATATTCACAGATATTCTATCATAGCCCGGAGTAGACCCACCCCTCATATTTTTAATGATCCCTGATACTATCTCGGAGTTTATCGGCTGAAACATACTAAACCCAGGCTCATTAAGAGAGTCAGGTTCCATCTCTTCACAAGTATAATTTGGATCTATCTGTAGAGCCAGATTTTTACCCACATCTGCAAAAAAATCATTGAAACACTTGGCCATCTCAACTGGATTTTCTCTATATTCTATTGTCCTTCCATTCACATTAATCTTTTTGATCTCAGTTTTTTCCTTTTTTCCATTAATGATTTCATTTATAGATTTCCAAACCTGCTTGACGTTACCCTCAGCATGGGCCACCCTACCAGAATAATATTCAATCTTAGCCTTTCTTATTAACTGCGTTAGCATATTACGATATTTTCTGTACCTATCTCTAAGATTCACATCATAAGGATGTCTCCTTACAATTTTATGCAGTTTTTCTCTATATCTTATTGAAACCACCAGACCATGAGTGATCCAAGGTTTCAGTCTATTATACTTTGACGGTCTGTCATTTTTTGTCCGTTCCACCCGCTCTACACTAAACAAATGACCCTGTAAAATATCATGGAAATTTTTCGCGCATACATTAGCATCAAACGAATCATATACACTCGTCCAACTCTCATTGTTCAATCTCACTTTCAACACCTCAAAGTCAATCCTTTGTTTCGATTCATAGAGACTTACTCTGTCGTTCTGCACAGCACTCATAGATTTCTGTAAGAATATAGATGTGTGATGGTCCGTGATACCGCTCTTCCAAACTACAGTACATACATCATTCAGTCTATTTATCGGTACATTACACCAAAAATGATCCAAGCAGGATGGTGTCTGCCCCTCCACTTCCCTACTATATAAGTCTGTGCACAATTTAAAATTAAACTCGATTAGCGCATTCATATATTCATTCTTAATTGGACTAATGCATGCCTTTGCCACATTCACATTAAAATCACCGACAATTATAACATTCATACTTCGACAGCTATTCAGTATTGTTCTAAATTCGCTAATAAATTCATAAACATCTGATTGATGCGTTCTATACACAGAAACTATGCGATACAATATATTATTCTTATAATAATCTACTTGCAGGCAATTAACATTATTCATTCTAATCTCATTCACTGTTGTATTATAGCTATTATCTCTCACAAACACAACCACTCCACTATTCTTATTTATATGATAATTGCTATGGTGAAATGTGTAATTAGGTATGTCAAAAGGTTCACTATATTCATTCAGATGTGCTTCACAAAGAACAATTATATCTGGTAATCTATCAAGCTGACTTAAATTCACTATAAAACAATCAAAATTTTTTCGTATGCTTCTGATATTTTGCTGCAATATAAACAAATCATTATCATCACATTTTGAATTGATAATATCATTACACTCCAATGCCGTGTGACATTCGTATTGATCTGGATTATATTGTTCATCTACATCACGTAAAAAGTCTAGATTCATAATATGTATTTATTAGAATTTATAGATAAAAATATCTTAACATTATTTTTATAACGCAGATACACTGCACAATTATTGAATACATAATATATTAAAACACCAATCAACTCGAATGTCACACCGCACACAATCACAGCAGAAGAAACAATGTCAAACAGGTAAGTAATTACTTCATTAACACAGCAATACACAAGTAAAAGAGTGAGAAGGCGCATAGCTCTATACGCATCGTAGTGAGAGAGACAACGCAGTGTATTAGTATAATTCGTTCTTCGCACTCTTTCAGTGTAATATTTGACTCCATATACCACAAAATAATACCGTT
Source organism: Athripsodes cinereus (assembly GCA_947579605.1). Taxonomy (NCBI): domain Eukaryota; kingdom Metazoa; phylum Arthropoda; class Insecta; order Trichoptera; family Leptoceridae; genus Athripsodes; species Athripsodes cinereus. The sequence goes on from OX388327.1 coordinate 1,158,047, forward strand.
TCAGCGCTATCATAAATACATTATAATTATCATAAACAATAGAGCACATTAATATAGCATTAGTTTCATAATCATAACAATATAAGAAAATATTCAGGCACGGTACACAATTTACCGGACAATTATAATCAGTTGACAGATTAATATTACGGCAATAATCATGTGCCAATCCAGAGTTAACACTGCAATCAGGTATTATACAGCATGTTATTTTAATCATTAACCTACTACCATAACAATAAATGCAGCATAAACTGTCGTTGGAGATGCAGTATAGAGAAAATGCCATATGAAAGGAAAGGCAAAAACATGTATTCGAACAATATTCTGTTATAAATCTCTTAAGGTGTCTATCGCTCTCTTGTAATTCATACTCCGTTAACTTAAAATACAATAATTTTACATTTAGGTAAACAAAAAGGTAGGTCATGCACTCAAACACTCTCACATAAATCTGATTCATGGAAGGACCACTACCCCCCACTAAGCAATGACAACAGTATATTATATATGAATACAGTGCACATAAACAAAAAGGAACACAATATTTATATGCATCAATTTCGCACCGCTTATAGTATGCGATCAATCTGCAACGCATGTAGTGTCCGCTTACCACACCAGAGAGAGCAGTTGACACTTCATCAACCAATGAATGACATGATACTAAGTAGATGCACCCACGTACACCACCACAATCGACATTACATTCATACATCCTGCCCACCAATACATCCTCACAGCGATACATTCTATATACACTAAATGTAGGAGTACACTGCAAAATACATTTTTTGTGACAATACTTTTTTAGGGCAAGTATCATCAATACACGAGTATAATTCATGTTATACACAAGTAAAGTGCACAATATATACACTGTTAATATTATACTATAGTAAGTCACAGTACTGCAAAATTTTAAGTAGGGTATTTTCATATTAAGAAAGAACATAATAATATTAGACAGTCAATAATATTTTAATGTTAAATCAAGTTTGGATTTATTGTATTATCAAGTTAGATATGTAATGTTAAATCAAGTTGGATATAATTGTTGCCTTTGTGTAGGGATAGCATTAGTTTGAAGCATCAAGCTAGGATGTGAAAATTATTGTTGTTTTGTATAATGGTAGCATAAATTAAATATCAAGTTTGAAATGGATTATTGTTTAGCGTAGCGGAGGTGTAGGCGTCGCACAATTTGTCTGCGACGCATGTTTCTTCGTGTGCGTTTTGCAAAAAATGACGCATCCAGCGTTTGCGGCCGCAGAGTGAGCTCTCCGGCATGCAATCGACCGTTAAACACGGCCGAATCACACTTGCAGCGCGAGGTTTATCGGAAGATATCTCGAGCTGTGGGTGTGATATGGTTTTGAAATTTAGATCACCAGGTAGAGGGTGAAAAGCCACATAGAGTGGAGATATTTTTAAGTTCCGCCAACAAGTGTTTGAGTTGGCAGATAGGAACCAAGCAATCATGTGTAACATAGAACTATAAAATGTATAATGTAATATGTTAATTTAAGGATAAAAATAACATGTGTCATATTAAATATAGTTTCTATTTGTAAATAATGTATATATGTAAGTGTCTCAATTGTATTTAAATATGTAAAAAGGTGTAAACATGTTTAATTAATGAATAAAGATACTTGCGTACGTGAGTGATGCGTCGATCGGTTGTGTTCCTGCGCTTAGCGCGCACGCTGTACTGGACAGGTTTGCGTCTCCACTTAGTATGTGGTGGGACGCGACTGTCTAGTATAAATAGGGGGACCCAATCGATCGGTCGTCACTTGCTGCCGAGCTCTACTACTGAACAGACGTGTTTGATTTACTGCCACCCTGCCTACTACCTTGCTTCTACATTGGACCGTTGGATACCTACCTTGCTGACTTGGATTGGAATATTGGACCCGTTGCTGACTACTCTTGGATTGGATTTGGATCTCTCTCTGGCCTTCCACGACGCAGCACCATCTCAGCACCGACGAGCTTCCGAAGTAGATCTGCATTGTAGTAGCTGCCGCCTCAACGCTTCTCTCGATACACCGCCGTACGCTCATTTGAATGCTCAAGACAGCCGGTGCACTATTGGTTTATTGCCCGTAGTGTGTGCGCTTGCGAGTATTTCATTGGGGTGTGCCTAGGTGTTGACAGTGAAGCTGCGAGCCGTGTAGGTGCTCAAGCAACTGCTAGGCGGTTTCCGACGTGCTTTGAAGGTGTTTGCCGAGTGGCATTCACTCCTGACGAACCGGAAACCCACCTACCTTTCCCTACCTCCCATCTCCCGCGACGGAAGTCGCATTCCCCGATCTACCTACCATCGAGATCGTCTACCATCTACCAAGCGTCAGTGCCTGCGAAGAACCAGCGAACCCCCACTCACCCCGACTCCAGCCCACCACGGAGATACAGTCTTTGTACGCGCCTTCTTGGAGTCGAAGTTGTGCCGTACAATATATGTACGTTGATTTCTCATACTCATACGCGACCCACTTGAGAATTTGATCGACGTGGCCGAGCCACGTAGTTCTTGGACGTTCTCTTTCAGATATATATACACCATCTTCGTCATTCTTTCATTGGGCATTCGCTTCACACGTCCAAACCATCGCAACTTATTTATACGTATTCTATCAACTTCTCACATCCACTCATTCTCCTGATATCCTCATTCTTCATTCTATCTCGCTATGTTTTACAAACCATTCTTCTCAGTGATCGCATCTCCATAGCATTTATTCCACTCTGGTCCTTCTTCCACAACCACTATGTATTTACATAACATAGATAACATACATAGACAATTCACACAGATCGAGCTAGTCCCAAACTCATATGTGAATCTTATATTATTATGGGTACTTACGCGACGATACACACATATACAATGCACTACATACATTTACATGTAACACCCAAACCCAGTACAATTTGAAAAAGGTCATTCTTCACTTTGCCCTGGCCCGGAATCGAACCCGGGACCTCGTGACTCAAAGGCAAGAGCGTTACCTCCGCGCCACACTGACCGACTATGGGATATGTATAAATCAAGCATTCAAATTTAATATTATTATTGACATTCATCATTTTTACAATTCACTCTTAACAGTGAATTAAAAACACAGTCTGATCATAAATATGCGAGTTTTTTTGTTATCTGTCGAGTTTGGAATTTTACTGTTATTTTATAGGTAACAGCAAAATATAACGATAATACAAATGAATGAATGTTATTGGAATGTATGAAAAAGGTTCATTACAATAATAATATATCTGAACGTACCTACATATATGTATTATATTCAAACAATCATGAATGTTTTCATCATAACCGATTTGAATTTGGAATTCCGTTACAGAAAATTATTCAGTGATTCTCAAACATAACAATCTACCAAAAAAAAATCTAACAAATGCTGTATCATTATGGTATACGCCACAAGTAGGGTTGCCAACAGACCAGTTGCATGTTATGAGCATGCGAGTTGACAAAAAAATAAGATATTCAGTATTAGTGGCAAACCACATCGCTGAAACACAGTTTTATCAATTCATCTTTTTACCCCAAATATTCTTAATGACTCCAATAGATTCCTCAGATTTGAATAGATCACCAACTCTTTGTGTAAGTTTTTTATTTATTTATTTAATTTAATATGGTGCACAAGAGATGAAAGACATATATGCAAACAATAATAACATTGCAACAGTCCTACATCCAAACAGCGCACACATCAGCAATAACATAGAAAATAAACAACACACAAATCAATCTAGTCGATCTATAAACACCCGTGTCAATGAGCATTTCAGAGCTTTCAGAGGACTGACTGAAAATTCGGATATGTCAGATCATTGTATAGAGTACAATCATTCATTTGATGTTTAAAATGAAAAGGTCTTACTTTCAGAGAACCGTTACAGTAAATTAATCGCTCTGGAAACACTCGAAATTTATAAACATAATTTAAATGGCAACATTGTAAATATTCAAATCCCTTCACCTTCTCCTTTATTAAAACCCATGAGTTATTCTTCCTAGTACAATTATCCCAACTCCACCCCTATCCACTAATCCTACTATCATACACGCCCCCCTACCCCCCCTCTCTTTTATATTTCTCATTGTAAGACATTTACTTTTGTTTTTTAATTTAGTTCTCTTGAAAATGTCAATTTCTTAACATTGACGAAAGCGCTCGAGATTTGAATAAATCTAAGTGAAAGTAAACTGTGTGTTATTTAAAATACATTCACACATTCATTGTGAAATATTGTCGTGTAAAAGCAGAGTGTTATCTAGTATTGAACATAACCAATATTGTCGTATTACACTTTGAAAATGTAGCATAACTGGATGAAGTGGCTAAGCAGCAATGAATGCAGTCGTTTGCTTTGAAAGGATTGTTATGAGAAAAACACAAAGAAATATTGGAGTGTTATTAACATTGCCATTTTATTAAAGCGCTCAAGCCAACCTAAGCCGATTCATAAACGTCGGAACACCTAATACACAACCTTTTTGTGCAATTGATGTTTATCTTGCGATTGAATCATACTTATCGTGATACATAATATCAAATATAAACATCTAAATGGAAGTTCTCCCGTACGATGAGTGACCTTTTTCAAAAACAAAATATATTTACATATATCTCCCATCTAAATGGCGCCGGAACAATTAAGTTCAATACTTTATCGACTGCTAGTTCGATCGGTCAGAAACAAAAGTTTAGAATATTTACTAATTTTTTTATTGTTTAACCGGCTTTGGGTGCAGATGACAAAACCAATCAGAAACCTCGATTGGAGAACCATGTCTACACAATGCAACGTTGTGTAGAATCTAATCGGAAGAAGTGAGAAAGGTGTCCCAACGCTTACGAATTGGCTCTAGGCTGGCTTAAGTGAACACTTTCGGTGTCCACGGACAACGTTCACCAATTCCACCATTCTCACTGTCACGATGTAAGGTCCACCAATTGAGAGACGCTTTATGCAAACCTTAGAAGCAACCATCTTTTTAGGATCTCATTTTTCAGATCTCAAATGGATCGCGATCTCCCATCTATAAAGGGCGCTATTTAGAAGGGAGATCGCGATCCATTTGAGATCTGAAAAAAGAAAATATATATAGCCTAAAAGTTGCATAAAATTGTATATAATTTGATCTTTCGTTTCCCCAATTTTAGCAGTATTTTTACTGCCTGATTAAGGTACCTGAATTGGGTGAAATTCCGCTTTCATTTTATTGAAATCACGCTCCGACAATTTCCTCTCGGCATGAATTGTCATCAGAAATACGACGTATTCTATACAATATAATTTTATGTACGTATACTTATAATATTCCGCTGTCACGTAGCTACGGAATACGTGACGTCATCGCATTCAGTAAACGTAAAAACGCCGAAAAGTCATGTATAAGAAAATTTTATGAAATACTTACATATAATACATACTTAGTAGGTACATTGAATGGTGTGCTTAAATCAAAATATTTTGACAAAGCATTTTTTTAAATAACTTCCGGTCGTATATAAACCAAATTCTCCTATCAGCAAGGCTATAAAATTATTTGATGATTTGTATATTTATGTCAATATTTTCAACATAAAATACAATGACTTTATCGCCAGGATAGAGACTCTCCTTTGATTCTTCTTCTTCTTTTTGTGCCATGTCAGGTCCCCCCGACGTTAGTGATCACTCCGGCGAAAACCTCCCTGAACTGTACTGCTCTGAACAGATCATCAACTGTCCGGATTCCGGTCCACTCTCTAATGTTGCGCAGCCAGGACATCTGCTTTCTGCCAACTCCCCGTCTTCCCTCTATCTTTGATTAACAATATCATTTATTTTAGAAGGATTAACTTTGTAACAGTTCAGAGACATTTTGAACGCTTTTAGTATTCTACGCTATTCTAACACTAAAAACGTTAAAAAAATCTCTTCTTCGATTCTGTTGTTACTTTTGATGATGTCTCTTCCGTGGGGTTTTTCCCCCTATCTCACCATTTTTTTTTTTCATTTTTCCTGCTGAAATCGCCTTGGCCAAAAGCTGTTGTGGTTATATTTTTAGGATAATAATAATAATATTATATTTAATCGACTATCCAGTTTCACAGGTCAACAACTTGATATTTTTCCAAATCTTGTTTTTTGGATTATTATAATATGTATTGATATGTATAGTGATATTTTTTTCAATTCCACAAACAAAGAATTATAAAATTTGAATTAAAAGCACATATTAATTTTGAGCTTTCGGTCGACCACTATACTGCTTTCAAACTTCAATGATATATATATCTTGGAATGCGTGCGTGTATGACAAACTGTAGGTATTAATGTGAAGAAAGCAAAAGAAGTGTGTAAAGATCGATCTGTTTGGCGTTCCGTTCTCTCTGCCTACCCCACTTGGGACATGGCGTGAGGATATAGAATAGTATAGTATAGTACAAAGTTATTCCAAGTAGGTACTATACAATCATCGATATAGGTATTGTGTTCTTAACTTCGTAATTTACTTATACAGAGATTAACTTATACACACTATACTAGGTATCGTTCTCTGGGAAGGTTTGAGGCTAAAAACATTTTGAATATCTTGTTTATTGACAGAGACTTAATTGCGAGCTCGCTCACTGACTCACTCACTCATGACATACAATATCACTCATTTTAACTATCTGCACAGACTGACATACTGACTCACTTGTTGTTTATTTTTGTTATTGTCTAACATGATAAATTTATTGTTTCTCTGCCACAACACAGCCTTATGGCTAGTGTGGCTGTCATATTCTTATCACTCATTCATGAAATACATAACTCATTTTAACTATCTGCACAGACTGACATACTGACTCACTTGTTGTTTATTTTTGTTATTGTCTAACATGATAAAAATTTATTGTTTCTCTGCCACGACACAGCCTTATGGCTAGTGTGGCTGTCATATTCTTATCACTCATTCATGAAATACATAACTCATTTTAACTATCTGCACAGACTGAGATACTGACTAACTTGTTGTTAATTTTTGTTATTGTCTTACATGATATATTTATTGTTTCTCTATTCTTATGCATATTTTAATGTCTTTTGTTTGTAAACTTATGTAATTGTGAACAATATTTTTTCAATAAAGAATTATCAAAAAAAAAAAGAGATAACATAACATGCATAGACAATTCATACAGATTGAGCTTGTCCCAAACTAAGACTGAATCTTGTATTATGGGTACTAACACGACGATACACACATTATATACGATGCACTGAACATAAATGCTTGTAACACCCAGACCCAGGGTAATTTGAAAAAGGTCATTCTTAATTTTGCTCTGGCCGGGAATCGAGTCCGGGACCTCATGACTCAATAACACAATACCTACTCAGAGATAATATAAGTGACATCAAAAACAAATGTTTTTTCTACTATAAACAGTTTTTTATTAAGAGTCTTTCGCTTTTCAAGCACATTGACAATATCATATTATTCAGTTTGTTTGAAAATTACATAACATAACAAACATGCAAAGACAGTTCACACAGATCGAGCTAGCCCCAAACTAAGATGTGAATCTTGTGGGTACTAACGCGACGATACAATACAATTTTAACAATGAATTAATGTCGTCGAAAGATTGAAAATGACAATAACCAGAGATTGTCAATTTCCTTGAAAGACCTCTCGCTAAATATAGTAGAACACAATAGTAAACAATGTAATAGAAAAACACTCGTTTTTTCCATTTCATAATAATAATTATATTGTTGTTCGTTCAAACCAGTCAAATCAAACGTTCAAAATATTATTATAAAAAATTTAATCAATACATTTCGAATATCGAACGTTTTCAAATTTATTTTTACTTTTGTTTTTATTTATCACGTATTGGTGTTGCCAGTACTAGTATTACCTTATAAATATATGAAACAAAACAGATATATCATTCGGTTTTATTGCCAGTATTATTTCTCTTATTTATTTTACTTGGTATCTTTACGATTTTCAATTCGTTATGTAATAAAAATATTCACACATTATCTGAGCAGAGGTGTTGATTTACTATACTACTATTGCTTAACATATCACGACGTATCCCTCAAACGGGGTAGCCAGCAGACCAGCTGCATGTTATAAATGTATAGAAACTCTCCTCTATATCCAGACAAAAAAAAATTAACAGTCAGGATAACTGGCAAACCCCATCTTTATTTCGAAAATCATTTTGAAAATCTGTCATTCGAAAACTTACAGTTCAAAATGGGAGAGCCTTTACTACCCAGCAGATCCAATATCTAAAGAAGTGTGAAAAAAATGCGTGAAGCATTTGGCAAAGAATAATATGGTCTCCCCCTGTTTTCCATAATTTTTCGAGCATCATTAACATCTTAAATTCAGCGATGAGATTTGCCACCTATCCTGAGTGTTGAATTTTTTGGTGACACAGAAAGACTTTTTTTCTAAAAAAGGTCAAGAGACCTTGCATCCCTTGCGTCACCGCGACCATAATAGATCAATATTGTGACATCCTTCTGTGTCAAAATATCTCACTCTCAAGACCTAGTTGCGTCATATTATTATTATTATTATTACTGACAAAGAGACGATTCTTACAGGGATCATTACAGCAGAAGGCCAATGCGATCCCAGAAGAAAATCAACAACATCTAGACAACAACACAACAATTACAACACATTCTCAATCTTCCTGACAAACTCCGCATACGTCACGCCAAATATATCAATGTGTCTAGCCAGACCGTTAAATATTTGAATAGCCCTTCCTATTGGCGACTTTGCCAATATGTTTGTTCTACTTTGAGGCTGATAAAAAAATCGTGATGCCGAGAACGTCCATATGCATCGGGAACATATTATGTTAAAATTTTCCAGTATTATTGGATTAAATATGATACCATTGATCAATTTGAAAAAGTGACGAGCACAGAATATATCTCGGCGATGTTCCAACGTATCGTATCCAAGACAACCCATTACGAACGAAGATGGAAACAGGTAGGGATAATATTCATATATCTTCCAATACAGCGACCTCAAAAATCTTTTTTGTACTTTTTCCACCATATAGCTCACTATTTGTCTTGTTGTGAGAAGCCTCATCTTCTCAGAGTCCAGCAGTGGACGGAAATACTTACACGGGTCTCTAAAGCTAACCTGATGATATAAATGGAAGCTTCCGAAAGCCGGGTATTATATAGGTACTTAATAAATAACCAAAAGTGTTAACTTAACATTACTGTAACGAAGTACCATCAGTTGGCCAAATCAATTAAGTATACAGTATTTCATTTTACGGCAATGCACCCGTAATCGAGTGAATTATGAATTATACAGTAATACATCCAACTAAAAAATCAGTAATTAATTGTAATTAACAAATTTTAATGCGAGAAATCAAACCTGAATAGCGAGTTTGTAGTAAAATAATAAAGAGCGAAGCATAAAAAGCACACTTTTATTTTTCCATTATCACAAAAGCTCAATAAACGTTGATATGCATTGCTAATTAATTATGACGGAAAACATTATGATGAATATAATATTGTTTTGTTGATACGGGAATATTTATTTCAAATAATAGAGTTCGCAAGAAAGTCTAGAAAAATCCAAATATTTATGCATCTATTTTTATGTACCTACCTATATATCTACCTGCACTTAGATACTATTGTATGTATTAGTGAAAGTTAAATAAACAATGGCAGGATTATAACTATCCCATATAACAATGAGAGTTTTGGTGACTACTCACTTAGCCGCTGGGTAATTTTATTTTGTTGTAACTTTTTCTACAAAAATATTAATGGCTTTATGATATTCCCTTTTGTTTAACAAAGTGTTTTGTTTTTACACCTGTTTAATAATAATGACAAATGTCCGCGCTAGGTATAGTAACATTTTAATTCTAATTTATTTTGTATGATTTTTGATATGATGTATGTGATAATACATTGGGTCGTATGAGAGATCCTAAAATATACCTAACCTGTGTAAATATTGCATATAGTAAATAATTGAGTAAAAGAAATGTTTAAAATAGGTAAAAATGTAAATAATATAGTAGGTAGTTAATATTTACTAGTACGGAAAGAATTAATTTTATTATAATTATATAGATGTGTTCATCCAATGATTAATTGTATCACTGATTCATTGTATCTAATAAATATCTATCAAGTCACACGACTTATGGGATATTGTCACTATATTGAAAAATATAATTTGGACTTAATATCTGGCATTGAGATAGGTATAAAGAAAGTTTTGCATATTTAAAAAAAACAATTGTAATTATAAATTTGATTAAGGACGTATGTAAATAATTGGATATTATAAGAAAAAATAGTGTTTGATATGTAAATAATTGCTTGTTGATAGACAGAGGTGTACACTAATAATATATAATGATTTCAATAATATATTATGACGATATGTTACAATTGAGATTTGTTTTATATTTAAAGTAGATCGAGTATGTAAATTATAAATTGATGTTGCTAAGTAAATTGTATCGGTAGGTATAGGATCAAACTTTATGATAATCTTAGAGTCATAACTATTGTTTTAAAATTCTACGATACCTATGTATATCAAAAGAACATGAAAATGTATTTAATTAAATAAATTGTTGTTTAGAGATGTAGATATCTAGGTGAAAATTGATTGTAAATAATTTTGCATATGTTAAGATAAGTTAAGTATTTGTTCCATAATTCAAATGTATGTAAATAATCTTGATTGATAATTATCTTCCGAAAAACGGCTGTAACTTCAAGAAAGAAAAAAACATCGCATTTTAATCATTTTAATATTCTTCATATTATGATAAAGCAATCAAATTTAAAATACAAACTATTTTATACTGCCATTGAAGAAAAGTACAAGGACATAGAAGGAGACAGAACAATTTTATTTCTGTCTCTGTCTGCCGCCCCGGAGAACTATATAAGCCAGCGCAGTTCAAGGACGAGGGTTCAGAAGTTTTTCAACATCCGTGCGCGTAACACCGATATACTCGTAGTACTCGCCTTGTCTGCTAGGTATTTACGATATACAAATACCTAAGTGAGAAGTGATTCATCGAAAGTGAGAAATAAATTGAAAAGTGAATTTCATTATTATCATCTGAGACTATTTTTTTAATTTGATTGCAATATCATATATTCGACGAGTGATTAATAGACTATTGATAAAATATTCCATTGTGAAGTTGTTCATCGGGAACTATATTTGTGCACTGCCACTGGATTCTTCGTGACACATATATAGACATTGTGTTAATTGTACTACAATCGCTGAGGGTCGCGCCCTCGCGGTTAGCCAGCGCAACGAAGAAGTAATTGTTTTTTTATTTATAATTTTTGTACATTACTTATATTCTATTACTATATGATAATAGTACTTACATGTTTTTTTTTTTATTGTGTGAACACGTCAGTGTTATTGTTTGTGTTTATTTTGCATTGGTCCAAGCATATAATTTATTCCCTTGAATAAATCGTATTTATAATTATAATTATTATTTTTTTTATTTTGTATATTAGTACCCACCTACTTAAGAGGAACTTTTCTTGTAACGTGGCCCCCAAGCTAGCCGTGGCAAAGTACTACCACGGGAGCTCACGTTAACGTATATCACATTTTATATATTTAGTTCACACTGTATACAATGCTCGTAAAATTGCTTATTTTATACAATGGATATACATTATGATATAAAACAATTCAAATCGCGAAAACAAATTCCAAAAATACAGTTGAAGCAATCAATCATTCTCAAAATGTTTATTTTTTATAACTCTCTCCCTCTCAAGATTAATGCAGGACAAATTTATTTCAGAAAGCTTCGCAAACTGAATATATACCTATAGATACTACAATTATATTATATGCAACAAATAGTTACTGTTCTTCTTCTTCTTCTTAGTCAGCCATCTCTCCACTGCTGGATAAAGGCCTCTTCCAAACTCTTCCAATCGTTGCGGTCCTGTGCCCTCTGTATCCATTTCCTTCCCGCGATTGGAGTAATGTCGTCAGTCCATCTCTTTTGTGGTCTGCCGATGCTTCTTTTGCTACTCCATGGTCGCCATTTGAGGATTCTAGGAGTCCATCTACCGTCGTTTCGTCTCACAACATGACCCGCCCATTGCCACTTAAGCTTTGCAACACGATCCATAATATCTGTGACTTTTGTTAGGTGTCTGATGTCTTCGTTTCTAATTTTATCTCTCAGACTCACCCCTAACATTCGTTAGTTACTGTTATTACATAATAATATAACGTTTGATTGAATATTGGAAAATTTCTATCTATCTAACTAACTATACCCTTACGCCGTGCCTCAATTGGGAAAGGCAAAGAGAACATAACGCCAAATAGATCTATCCCTACATACTTCACTCGCAATTTTTCATACACACATCAAGGGTTGCACCCTCCCTCACCCATGAATGTTTGTTCCTATGTATCCATACTCTACACGCAAGTTCTTTCTAAGGAAGGGCTCAAGGTTCGCCTGAAGGACTCCCTCTGATAAAATCCTTCCTGAAATTAAATACAACCGTTAATGTCCACCGACTCTTTACGTTACAATATGACTTAAAATTAGCTTACAGTTACGTATTTTCTAAGTACTAGTTGTTTGCTTAAACTTTTTCATACACATAGGTACGTTGATTTCTCTTACTTAACACACGGCCGTCTTTGAGAATTTGATCCACGTGGTTTTAGGATGCCTTTGTTTCCTCACACCTCTTCTTTCAGATAGGTTTATCTTTTTATCATCCTTTCCTCGTTCATTCATTCCACATGTCCAAACCATCGTAACTTATTTACATGTATTCTATCCACAGCACTCCTCTTGCATCCGCTTATTCTTTTAATATCCTCATTCCTCATTCAGTTTATTTAATATTTTCACGGTGTTTTTTTTAATAACTATACCAAAAAATAAAGCACTCGTTTCGTGGAGTCCCGGCAAAGACACAACTTCCACTATTTTTTGTAAATTTTCGAGTGTCCTATAACAGGCGATTTTTTTTTAAATAAAATAACATCTTCAATTCAGCGTATGCCACCCATTCTAAATGCATTAATATTTGGTGGAACATAAATGATTAATTACGTTTTTATTTCATGCAGTTGGTCTTGTGTAGCTACCGTTGTTATAAGCATACAAGTCATCCTCAGACAAGTTCTGGTTTCTCAAAAAGACATACATGTTCTGGATTTTGTTTACCGTACACAGTTCCTCCTGTAATATAAAATAATAAAATGTTTCTATTCCCTTGAGGAAAAAAGTGAAATACGATAGATATTCAAACGATATAAAACTCCAATTTATAATAAAATTATAAGTACAGCTGAGTAAAATCTATATAAATCATGTATATTTGTTTTTGTGAGTAAGTATCTTTAAATTATGTAAATTTATACATTCGTTTTTACTATCAAGGCATTTTCCACTAGCAGGAAAGTCGGCTAAGAAACTACTCCAAACACACATTCAAAATGTCTTCTCTGTGCCAATAGAATATAAATCATTCAGGATTGTTGGGATGTTGGCATACCAGTAGATGGTAAATATCTTAAACGTGATGTTTTACGTCTACAAGAGAGACGATGGTCCTGGCTGGGTCATGTTTTGAGAATGGCCAATGATAGTTGGCCAAAAAAAGCACTGTTCTTTCATCCGCAAGGGTTTCGTCGGCCCGGGCGTCCCTCTTTTACAATACATCGTTCCTATGACAACGATATCAGAAAGCAGGGAATGTCGTGGGAAGAGGTGACGCAATTGGCACAGAGTCGCTCCGAATGGAGGAGGCTTGTTTCTGTCCTGTGCTCCCGAGAGGAGTGTGCTATGATGATTTTTTATTTTTATTTTATTAATTATTTTTGGATCAAAGTGTTAAAACAATAAATACAACAATTAATAAACAACATTGAGCAAACCAATTAAGATCCCTTTCTTACCAACTAATAAGCTTAAATTTGAGGTATTTATAAAATAAAAAGATGAAGAAAAAAATGCTAAAACAAGCATAAAAAATGTAAAAATTAAAAAAAAAATGTAAAAAAATATAGGTACAAAAATGTAGAACACACATAAAAAAGATAACGATGTCTTAAGAATACCTATTTATTACAGGACACTCGAATACTAGCAAAAAAGAGTGAGAGATGCATTCTTTATTTGTAAATCCTTGGGAATGTATATAATAAATTTGTATATTAATGCATTATTCAATCATGATAAAGAGAAAAAACAAAATAAACTGTATGTTTAAAATGTAAACACTTCGAAACAGAATTTTAAATTATTGTGGAATATAAAATAACACTGGTTTATGTCGACAAACGTGTAGGTATACAACGTATACCACAAAGGCGCCAGAGACAGAAAAGATGAATACGTAAACGATTCGAAGGAGTCATATAAAATGCATGGCATGTGGTACGCAAACAATCATCAGGATATTGATCCTCGGAAGCCGTGGCTTGTTGGAACCCATTTGCCCCGCGGAGAGTTATTTCATTGTATTTAGATTGACACCTGAATATAAATTATTTCTGCACCAGCACACTGAGAAAAATGCTAACGAAATTTCACAACGAATCATTGGTACGTACCATCAGATTATTTTATTTATTTATTTATTTAAAACAGCATACGGCTCAAAGCCATTAATAACATAAACCATAAAAAAAACACATGAATATTATACATAATACATACTCTAACATTACTATCGTTAAAAAATTTGTTGTACAATATAATCCATAGTAACAAAAAATGGATTTACATTAAAAACAAAAATATGCACATTAAATATTTGGATATAAACAATAAAATCCATAATATGACAAATCATCATTTTGAACCAAATAAACATTTAAAATCTCTTTGAATTATATCACCAGATTAGGACCAGAGATAGTACAAACGATTCATTATTACGAATCTATAATATTAACTTTTCGCAAACAAATCTACAGATCTTTGAGTTCGTCGGTAGCCTGGAGGTAGAGTCTCGGCCTCGTGAATAGGGGTCCATGGTTCGAGACCAGGTGCCGGCAAACTCACCTTTCACGACACAAGCTTTTAGAAGCTTACTGTGAAAGGTGTTTGAGGTACCCTGATATACATAAATATATTAAGAAAAAAAAAAAAACGTTGGTAAATTTACCTAATCTGATAGTACGTCCCAATGATTCGTTGTGAAATTTCGTTAGTATTTTTCTCAGTGCAGGATTACTCTAGACACTTGATTCCAATCCTAAAATCCAAATTCCAAAATGGTACACTTGAAATGCGATGCTAGCGCCAAATTGAATTGAAATCGAGAGTCGATATGAAGAACATGTGAAATCGTGTAAATTTTCAAAATCGGTAGGTACTATTGACGTCGTTTTGACAATTACTCAATTTCATGGGATTATGTCGAAATCGTCTTAACTGTCATTATAAACAAGATCGCGAGAAAGTATTTTTTTTGTGATCACTTGAGACCGTCTTGATAAAATGCCTGCAGTATGTCTGTGCAGCAAGCATAATACAAGTGAATAAGAGAAGTTTAAGATTATATACATACAAACGTACCATCACGCTGCTTCTCTCGCGGGGTAGGCAGAAAGGATCGAGCGCCACTTCCTTCTATCTTTGCATATCTAAGTCTTTCGCTTCCGTTACTGTCATACAATTCCTCATGCATATTCTCCTATCGTATCCTTTGATCCTAGGACGTCCACGTCTCCAAACACCATTCCGCACAGCTTTATATTTCGGGATAAATTTAGTAAAAGATTACCTATTTATATTTCGGGATATTTTAAACTCAGACAAAATTTTATTTTAAATTAGTGTCTTTAACAAAAGTTGAACTCATGTGTTAAGCTACCTAAGCTTTTAATTTTCATCACTGTATATATGTAACTTTAAGGTTTTGGAGGGTAACTATGAAAACCTTAATGAAAACGAAAGTAATCGAAACATACCTACCTAGAATTAATGAAATTCTTACACATATACAAAAGTATATATTATTATGTAGTATAAAACTTTCCTAAGATAGAAACTAAGGGTCGATATTTCAATGTAGCCTTAAGGTTATCCTCATCCTGAAAACTACCCTTCATCAATTTATTTCACTTATTTATTTTATCTTTTACTGTAGGTACATTTTGGTTAAAATATTTCAAGTCGGTACAAAGTATCATTTTGGTTTATTAATCATGTAACTCATATTATTTTTGTTATGTATACTGTTTAACTGTATGTTTGTTTGCATAAAATAAAATAAAAATATCAGTTATACAATTCAATGTACAGAGAGCGAATTGATCGCTAAAATGCGATGTCTTCCAACTAACCTTTTTTTTTTTTTTTTTTTATTTATTGGAAAAATATCACAAAAATACATATATATTACAAATTTACTGAAATACACTTAAAAATCTATTGTTTACTATCCCATTGAAAGAGTTATACTTGTGTATGGGATAGATTTACAGTATTCTTAATTTTACACATCTAAACAATAATATACTTAACTAATACTTACTCTAGATATATTCTACTTAACAATTAACTTTTTTTTTCAATAAACCTATTTTATTTTTAAATACTCTATAATTCCCGACGTTTTTCAGTTCCTTTGGTAGCCCATTAAACCATTTTGTACCCTGGTAGATGTAATGATGTTGTGTAATAGTTTTCCTACACATAGGTACAGATAAATTACCCGCAATATGTGACCTTCGACTCCGGACTGTATCAGCGACCTGACCATCAAAAGTTTCTTAATGTATCTGTAGTACTGCTATATTCCTATACAACTGCTCCACTGTAGGTACCTCGAAAATTGTGAAGAGTTCATCCGTGGGGAATATTCTTGGTTTACGGAGTATTATTTTGATAATAAGTTTTTGAGTCACAGTTACAGATCTTATGTTAGTCTTGAATGTTCCACCCCAGGCAATAATACCATACAGCAAAACAGGTTGAACAAACGCATAGTACACAGATTTCATTGACTCCCTTGACATAATGTTTCTCAGTCTCAGGAATATGTATATCAGCCTTCGTATCCTATTTACGGTTGCCTCAAGGTGACTCTTCCACTTCATGTCCTGGTCAAATGTTAAACCGAGATATTTAACGGATTCCTTCTGTTTCAATTCCTTACATTTCCCATTATCATGTGAAGAACAACGGCAGTCATTATCATGGATTTTTATTAAAATGTTCTGTGGTACTCGTGAGGGTTGCACAGAGAAAGGTACAAATATAGTTTTTTTCAGAATTTAACGATAATATATTCCTATCAAACCATTTTTTAATTACATTTATGTCTCGATTAGCTTCGTCTATGGCCTCCGTCCACGTGTCACCAGTTGACAGAATAACGGTGTCATCCGCGTATGAGAACAGACGTCCCTCAACGTTGACTCTAAAAATGGGATTTATATATATTAAGAACAATAATGGGCCGAGTACAGTTCCCTGTGGCACACCATACAGTGGTGTCCCCGGGTCGCTGAAAACATCATTCAGTTTAACAATTTGTCTTCTATCGGTTATATAAGATTTGAACCATAGGAACGCCTTTCCATGCACACCGGTCTCAGACAACCTTTTCAACAACATTGTATGCGATATACTGTCGAAAGCTTTCCGCAAATCGATAAACATTCCGATGCATTTCTTATCGCGATCTATATTAGCTATTATTTCCGTTCCTATGGCATCATGCGTTCCACACCCGGTTCTAAATCCAAACTGATTTTCATTTAATATATTATTTTGGAATACCTTATTTGAGAAGTCTTTATTTTTTAATAATAAAGGTAAAAGAACGTTGCATCCCTTGTGTCACTGCGACCATATTAGATCTGTTGTAACATCCTTCTGTGCCATATCTCACCCTCAAGACCTACGTCTGTTATGTGTGTAACTCACGGTTTGTCTCGGTACGAGAAACTTCAACTTCTTGTAGTACAGCAGTGTCCCTCTGACAAAGGATGTGCGCTGACGCACCGAGCAGATATCAGTAATCTCCGTGATACAGGAGAGACGATGGAAAGAGAACTGTTCTTCCATCCTCAAGGGTTCCTACGTCGGCCACAGGCGTCCCTCTTTCACAGTGCACCGTTCCTCCCATAACAATGGCATCAAAGCTCTGGGAATGTCGTGGAAAGAGGTGATTCATTTGGCGCAGAGTCGTTTTGAATAGATGAGGCTGGTTGCTGCCCTTTTCTCCCGAGAGGAGCGTTGAGGGCAATGAATAATTGATTAATCGAATACAACTAAAAAAAAAAAGATTAAAACAAACTAATTTACACACAGATGAGTGTAAAGGCTGTATTGAAATACCTGACCTAAGAATCTATATAAGAAAGTCCTATAATAATATATACTTATTAATTTTACCCCTACAAAACCATATGAAGTAGGTACCTACCTATATTATATTATATGAAAAGTTTATTTTATATATTATATTACTATGTATAAAAAGAACTTTATATCACATACTTATAAACTTTGTTTCGGAATATATAGGATTTTATCCCTAATACCGATGCAACAAAATACTATGAAGGGTATTAAAAGAGATCCGCCGACCATTCAGATGGCGAAGAAGCATGTGGATTTTCATTCGTCTAATTTCAAAATCTATTTAACAAGGAAAATTTAATAATACACATTTGTTTATTTATTAATCTTACTACAGACGATATGTATACCTACAATAATCCAAGCAAAGAAGGTATTAAAATTTCTCCCTACTTACAAGGTGCACATTTTTACAGTTAAATTATGTTAAATCAAATGCCCATTGAGTTTTCACATTTAAATAAAAAAATAATATGTTCCTACTTATAATTAGTCAATTTATGCCGTGGGCCACTCGGTTAAGAATTGGTCTCTCACTTTTTTATGCAAATTTTCGAATGTCCTGTTAAAGGCGGGTGTTCGAAAAATAAAGACATTATACATCTAAAATTCTGCAATGAGATTTGCCACCCATCCTGAATGTCTTGATTTCATATTGGCACAGAGAAGACTGCTTGCATGTTTATTAAGTGTAATAGTAATAGTAAATTTTTGATTTAAGAAGGATGTCTCATGCTTTTATGGGACACTTTGAAATCTCACAGGATACAGTGAAACACTCATTCAATTCCAACAACTCCATGGACTATAATTGTTATGCATTTAAATCGGAAGAAAAATATTACAAAAGAAAACAAATGAATTCGTTTTTCCTGTCATCTCAAGTTCAACAACCTCCGTCGAAATATTTGTGATTTAACGAGTCCCCTTGGGGTGATTAATGTTTAATTCTGTTTTCAAATTCAAAAAAAAAGTTAATTTTGACTTTTTAATTTATTTCTGTGTTTCGTTGTTGTGTTTTTTATGATTTTCTTAAGTAATAAGAAAATTTCGCTCTAAGATTTATTTATTTCATAGGTATCCATTGTTTCAAATAACAAAACACACTACTGTTTTTATTATTTTTTACTAGTTATTTATACTCGATGTCGTTCAGAGTATAATATTAAATGTCTGTTTATTATTAAAACATTTCACAATACGAGTACCTACCTACTTTTTTGATTTTCTCCAAAATAAGCACTTTTTTACAGATAAGCCACACTAGCCTCTTTCATGTCTTTGATTAGGCTGCAAAACATACAATTAATAATAAGTTTATCAATCTGCTTTGGACCGTACTCATGTCCAGTAAGGTAGTTTTTTATTACATTTTATATTTAAAATACTGTGAAATAAATGAATGAATATATAAAATAATTTAATCTCTGAGAAGAACCATCAATGATCTAACAAAACAGAACGAATATTTATGAATTGAATACCCTGAAAATTCACGGAAAAGAGTGGAAGACCAATTACTACCGAATGCTCCATGGAGCTGAAAAACTGCGTGAAATAAATATGCAAGTCATCTTCTACGTGCCAATAACATTGAAACAATAAGGATGGACTGCATACACTGTTTTTTTTTAGTTAGAACGTAATGTTGATAATATGATGTAAAATAATTAACAACCTTCACTGGCTTGTGAATCTTACAATATTTAAGAAATATTTTATAATCTGTAATACCTATAATATTAATAAAATAAGAAAAAAACTTCATCATTAACATGTCTTAAAACTCGATATTGTTTTAAAAATACCTGTTGTTTTTTCAGGACACTCAAAACGTACAAAAAAGTGTGAGAGACCTCATATTAGACAAGAGACCACTGATAAAAATATAACTCACAAACAAACGTTAAACTTTATAATAAAATAGCTGTGTGGGGAGCTTCTACAAACTTTTTTCATTTGCACTCAAGTTTTTGAAAAAGTTTTTTATTCCTTTTTTATTATTTTTGTTATTACTAACAGTGGTAAGCAGATTCTCAATATAAATTGTATTTGTTTATTTATTTATTTATTTATACGAGTACGTATTTTATTTTTCCGTGGAATAATAGAGGCCTCCGAACTATTTGTGAAGAAAGTATATATTTTACTAAAAAAACAGTTAATTTATTACTCCTTATTGAAAAATCTCGAGTACTTTCATCGAAATTTATATCGATTGACATTTTCAAGAGAAAGTACTCAAGGTTTCTTCATAAATTTAAGTGAAACATCCACCGTGTTTTTTAATAAAAAGTAAATTCTATCATCGGTTTGGATTTTCTCCCTGTGAACTACCTATTATTCTAGAATAGACTCTAGAATTACCTACTATTTTTGAAGGTTTTCAAATATTCTGTAAAAAGCAGTGGTATTTATTAACCCAGGTATAGTATATTCCCTGTGTTCTTGGAAGGAACATTAAAGAACAAATAGAATGGAAGAGTATTATGTTGTTGTTTTACTATCTACATATTATCTATCTATACCCTCACACCATATCCCAAGTGGATTAGGCAAAGAAAACAGAACGCCATATATAGATCTATCCTTACATACTTCTTCTATATTCATACAATTTCTCATACACGCATGTCGTTTTCTCTTAATTGTTGGTGATTTTTATTTTGTGAAACTCCATGTCACTTCCGAAGAATTTCCGACAAAGGATTTATTTCTCACTCTTTTCGAAAGTTTTCGAGTGTCCCGTTAACGGCAGGTGTGCGCTAAAATAAAGACATTAATTTTATATCTCAAATTCAGCGATGAAGTTTGCCACCCATCCTGAATGTCTGAACTTTTTGTTGCTAGTGAGAAGACAGATTGCATGTTTATTATGTACATGCAGCTAGTCTGCTAGCTACCCCACTTGTGGGATATGCCGTGATGATACGATGGTATACGAGTATAATTATGCGGAAAACACTTCATTTTAAGCAAAATTTTGATAATTAAAAAACACAAATTACCCGGCCATCAAAATGCTCACATATAAATATATTATACATTATTGAATATGTCAAAATAGTTCGTGGAGCGTACCGACAGAGGGCATTCGCTTCGCTTTCTACGCATAATGGTGGTTTTCCCCTAACAAATTTGTCTAATATCCACACAAACAAAAAGAGAAACCGTACAGACTGGACAACCTGAATTCTGCCCTACTAGTACTTAGAGAACTTCAGGAATTTTTCATCACATAGAAAGGAATGTGAACCACAATATATGTATTAGGTATCTATTCACTGTTTTGTTCGACTCCTTTATCATCCTTTTTGCCTTGTAATGCCACAAAATGAACAAAACTTGTCAATACTGGTAAACAACTATTGTACCTTTATTTGATTTGAATTATTTGTTTGTATTTAAAGCATGCAAATGATTTACACAGTTCTTTCAAAAGTCGTAACTATATACATGTAAAAACTTTCTTACCTCGTACATAAGTACACCCATAAATCTGTGGTTCTTTTCTATTCTATACCCTCAGGTTGCATCCCAAGTGGGGTAGGCAGAGAGAACGGAATGCCATATATCTAGATCTATTCCTAAATACTTCTTTCGCCTCCCCTACATATATTCATGCAACCACTCATGCACGCACGTCGATTTCTCTTACTCAACACGCGTCCGTCCTTGAGCATTTGATCTACGTGTGATCAAGCCACGTGGTTCCCGGACTTCTGCGCTTCCTCACACCCGTTCTTTCAGACAAGTTAGTATATCCTCTTTCCTCTTTGTCATCCTTTCCCCTTCCATTCGTTCCACATGACTATAGACCATCACGGCATATCCCACTATCCAAGTAGGGCAACCAGCAGAACAACTGCGTATAATAACCACGCAAGCTGTCCTCTTCGTGTCAATGTGAAATCAAGACGACAACAACACAGATAAGTCACAATCCACCTCAATTTATATTCACGCGTTCTATCCTCAACACTCCTCTTGCATCCGCTCATTTTCCTAATTTATTCTATCCTTACATATCTACTTCTTTCGCCTCTACCACATTCATGTTATACTTCATAGATGCACGTCTTTTCTTCTTATTCAACACGCTATCGTCTTTGAGAATGTGCGCTATGTGGTCAAATCACGCAGTTCTTGGACTTCCACAGTTTCTCAAACCCCATCTTTGAGCTAAACACATCTTTATCGTTAAGCTTTCATAACTGATGTGAACATTGGTATTTGTCTCCATTTGACAAAATTACATAATTTTTCATTCAGAAACCTCAGGGAGTTTACACAACAAATAACAATTAATCATCAAATAATTAATTAAGGGCACTTAAAACATTACAAAAACACTTATCTTGTAATTATTATTTTTCAACCCGGAACTCTGCAGAGAAGGCAATGCTAAATATAAGAAATAAAAATAATATTAATTTAGAGATGCAACGAATACTAGGCAACTATTCGGTATTCTGTCTATTCGGCAACATTTTTACTATTCGGTCGAATACCGAATATTTAGTCTATTATTTGGTGTTCTGCCGCATAGTTTAAATGGTAAAATGGAAGGAACTAATAATAGCTTGTAGATTGTTGCTATTTTATTGTCAGCTGCAGATGCATAATATATTAATAATCCTCAAATATCTAATTAATAAATATTTAATTTGCTATGGAGTGAAACAACATAATATTTTTATTGTAATTATTAATGTTGGAACACAAAAATTTCGAAAAAGTATACCGCACTGCAAGGCTAGTAGGTACATAATAATGTCTATGATGTACCTACACTAAGATGCGCGGTCGGGAGTACCGCACGCTCTCACCATTGTTTTGACGAATATTCGGTTATTTGGCACACGATCTTGCATAATATTCGGTATTCGGCAAATAACACTATTCGTTGCATCTCTAAATATAAGGTATATCTTTTCGTGTAAATAATTATTTTTTCTTCCGTCCTTCATTAGTTTCTCGTCTCTTTCCGCCGCCGCCACTGCTGTCCTGTCTTGTTTTCCCCCTTCCGCGCCACGACGACATTAATCCCCTTCCGCCCAGAGGCCACCCCATGTCACTCCGACCATTTATATTATTTTTTTTCTGAATATAATTATTATTATTACTACTATTATTTCACGTCTTGACAAGCTGAAGTCATCTCTAAATTGTTTTACGCCGAAATACTTGCGCCGGTAAATCAGATTATATCTAAAAACTTTGAAAATAAATACATCGTCTATCTGCCGGTGTCTGTCTGCAGAGGTAACGCTCTTGCCGATGAGTCACGGGTCCCGGGTTCGATTCCCGGCCAGGGCCAAATCAAAAATGACCTTTTTCAAATTGTCCTGGATCTGGGTGTTACTAAAAATATATAATGTTTAGTGCATTGTAATAAATGTCGCGTTAGTACCCATAATACAAGATTAAACTAAACAGAAAATAGTTCTATCCCAGGGACTTCTTAAGAAATCTTTTTTTTCAGTCAATCAACAATATTTGGGTTAGTTGGAAGAGATCGCGCCTTTGCGATAAACTCGCCCTGTGTATATTGATTTTATCTACATAACTTGAATGCATACGTTTTATGTAAATGTTTGTAGTCAATGTACAGTTAAGAATAAATAAATTAATTTATTTTACAATCGATGATTTTGAAACTAAGAGAGCTTTTCGCCATGAGAATATTGCTGAAACGCGTCAACTTGCAAAATAAATCACTTTCATATTATTCATTCAGAAGCTTGTAGGTACTATCTCCCTCCAATAATACCATTAGCAGCTGTGTCAGTAGGCTGGTAGTATTTTGTATTGTATTGTGAACTAGCTTCTTATCTGGCTACTTGCTTTCTACTTGGTGTACCTACTTGCTTCAAATCCGATTTCGCTCAAGATTTATAATAAACACTTAATTGACAAATAGTAGATGGCAAAAACCACACGGCAGAATCTCCTCCACTCGAAGCGTGTCTTTGCCAAGTCAGCCATCCACTCATATCTAGTTCAAGAATTTCTTTAACATAGGAATTGTGTATAGTGAAAAAAAAACGCCTAAGCCATCGAGACACTTGAACAAAAGAATGCATGACACAGCATGCAGCTAGACTCCCCGTGACAACAAAATTCTCATGAGCATTCTCAAGAGTACCCTTGAGAATGGTCATTGAAGTGGGCGAAAACGTTTGAGTTTAAATAAATATAGTGTTTTAATTATTTATAAATTATTTAATATGATTTTTAACAGTGTGAACACAAATACCCTTCAACAATTAATTAATTAAAACGTGTTGAGTAAGAGAAATCGGCGTGCACGTACAAGAAACTGTATGAATGTGGAGGAAGCGAAGGAAATGTGTAAAGATAGATCTGTTTGGCGTTCCGTTCTCTTCATACCCCATTTGAGATAACGGCGTGAGGGTATAAGAGGTACACAATCTTCTCTTCTGGAGTCTTAGTTTAGTGCCAAGATTCATAAGCTATAAAACTCGTGGTTAGATGGAAGAAATTATTTCATAGTGATAATCTCGCCCCTGCATATCGTCCTAGTATTTTAAATTTTAGATTTTGTATTGCTTTATTTAGAAGACATTCTTAATTTTGTATTGTTTTGTTAAAACTGTCATATAATGATGATGTGCAAAAAGAATTAATAAATAAATACAAAGAAAGATTGGAGAAAAAACATACAAATACATAAACAAACAAAATTTAAATATTAATGATATGACTTCGATTGTCTTTTATGTAGATTGGTTTATATTATTGTTAGTGAGTAGGCTCGACAAGGTACTGTAGGGTGTAACGCAGAGTATATGAAATGTATATATTATTATAATGTATAGAGAAAGTAAGAAAATGTTGTGTAATTCAACTAAACAAGATTAAATGTCAACTCTTCGTTACTGTTGACAAACAACTTAGGGAATCATCACTAAACAACCACTTATATGTACATCAGATACTCTTTTTATGTTACTTATACTATAATATATCTATACTATACCCTCACGCCGTGTCCCAAGTGGGGTAGGCAAAGAGAACGGAACGCCAAACAGATATATCTTTACACACTTCCTTCGCCACATTCATACAGTTTCTCATATACGCACGTCGGTTCCTCTTACTCAACATGCGGCCGTCCTTGATAATTTGATCCACGTGATCAAGCCACTTGGTTCTCGGACGCCCGCGCTTCCTCACACCCTTTCTTTCAGACAAGTATATCCTCTTTGTCATTCTTAGTTACTTATAATATATATCTTTGTATTTTAATATTACATAGGTTTACATTACCCCCTATTCTTTATTGATTCAACACTGAGAAAAATACTAACGAAATTTCACAACGAATCATTGGTACGTACTATCAAATTAGGACCAGAGTTCGTACAAACGATTCACTAGTACAGATCTATTGACTTCGCAACCAATTCATTGGTACGTTTACCAACAACTTCTTCACAGTGACGTCATCAACTTGACGTTGGCTGCAGAATGAATCATTGGTAAGAATCAATTGAATTACTTGTCATACTTACGTAGGTACCTATACATGACCTTACTCGTAACTGTCAAAAGTCCAATAATATTAATCGTGTTTAGTTGTAAAATGTGATCTATTTTTCTAATAACACTATAATTATTATTTGAAAAAATCTAACAAAAATAATAATATTATTAGAATAATTTTTCACATTTTACAAATAAACATTGTGATTAATATATAAGTAAAAAAAGTAGCAAGGAAATTAAAATGATTTTTTTCTTTTAAGTTCTTATGTAATATAATCATTTATTAAAAATTTCAATTGAAAAAATATAAAAATAAGGACAATTTATAAAGACATAATAAATATATCAAACGCGTATTATAGGATTAGGTATTCCAAAGGTCGTGCAGAAATTACAACTCTTTCTTCAGGGATGTTGAATTTTACTTATTATTATTATTCACAGGCATTCCACCCGGTAGGAGTGAAATTTTACTTATCATCATTGCCAAAAATCAACGGTGCTATTTCTAGATCTCTTCAGGGTTCTGGTTGATGATTGTCTTGAATGTGGTGAGGTTCCCCTTCCCCAGTTTTTATTCAGAGAGAACTGATCCCCCCCCCTGAGCATCAGTCATTGCTTGTGTTTACTTGTAATAGCCTATTCATTTCACGACTTCATGTTTTTCTTTTTTCTTTCATTGTTATTGCCTCGGTCGGTGCAATCGAGTTCATTTTGTTTTATTTCTTTTTGTTGTTGGAACATAGCTGCAACATTATAACTGAACTCCATTATTTGATATAATGAAAACAAAACTGTTCTTGGTTTTACTAAGATTTATTTGTTAAATAAGTTACCAGGTTTCAACCTATGAGGTCATTGTTAAACTAAATTTACTATAGGCCGTTTTGTTACTTAAATACTATGTCTTAATAGGTAGGTATAACAATATATTCTTAGAGCTAAGGTTTTATATAATGCAAAAATTATTGAGGGAAATTCAGAAAGAACAGTTGGTTGTGTTGTATGATTTAAATTATATTGATTATATATAATGTGACATTTTATTGGTGAAGATTAAGGAAGACAGTTGGTTAGTATTGTGTAAATAAATGAAATAGGTTTGGGTATTTTGACTTCAACTAATAGATTGATGTAACAGATGTACCTAATATTATTATCAACAGAGGAATATTGACAAAAAGCATCCATTTAGGAATAATAACATGTACAACATCTAGATTTTCAACTAGTTTCAACAATACCCAATACTATTTCATTTATTTACACAATACTAATCAACTGTCTTCCTTATTAATCTTTACTCAACCAACTGTTCTTTCTGAATTTCCCTCAATAATTTTTGCATTATATAAAACCTTAGCTTTAAGAATATATTGTTATACCTACCTACAAAGACATAGTATTTAAGTAACAACACGGCCTATAGTAAATTAAGTTTGACAATGACCTCATAGGTTGAAACCTGGTAACTTATATAACAAATAAATCGTAGTAAAACCAAAAACAATTTTGTTTTCATCATATCAAAATAAATTAAAAAAACACAAGTTCTAATTGTACCACTTTGTTGCTCTACGGGAGTTATTTTATTTGGTATTCTTCTCTGCAACATTTTTCTATGGGAACAAAAATTTTTCATGCTGACAGTTGACCCTTTCTGTTTGAGTACGAATGCCCCAATTCTACTAATTTGTTTTCTTCTAGCCTTTTGATAATTCCATTTGACCTTTTTTCTGTAAATGTAAAAAAAAATATATACCTATAACTAAAAGTTATTTTTGAAAACGAAAGAATAGAAATTAAAATAACAGAATTTGAAGAATACAAACTTTTGCTATTGTTGTAGGTGACACCAAAC
Source organism: Athripsodes cinereus (assembly GCA_947579605.1). NCBI lineage: Eukaryota > Metazoa > Arthropoda > Insecta > Trichoptera > Leptoceridae > Athripsodes > Athripsodes cinereus. The sequence continues at coordinate 1,185,860 of OX388327.1, forward strand.
CCAGTGCAACAGCTTCACCAATTTGTTAACGTTCTGCAACATTCTGTAAAGTACAAATTTTAGTTAATCTTCAATAAAAACTCAAATTTGGCTTGTTGATAAAACAATTATTGCAAATTAAACATCTCATACCAACTCATCATGGACTGGACTTTATAAAGATTCATTATTTGTTGAGCTGTAAATGCTTTTGATCTTAACATATATTATGGCACCACTTGTGTGGACAAATTTGTTAGCGTAGAAATTTAGTCAGATAAATGTAAGTCCCCAGATTTCTGAACTATCCAGGTGGACGGTGGGTCTCCTTCAATGTATATACTCAATCACAACCTCATTTGTTTCCTCCACAGTCTAAAAGTACAAAAATGATTTATTAAACCAAATGATAACTAATAAAGTTAGTTCATTAACAAACAAAATCAATTTTAGTCCAATATTACATACCGAATTGATGGTTGAAGTTTTACTTTCATTTCATCACATGGTTTTTAACATTAAATTCTGTAATCTGTAAAGCAAAAAATATTCATTAAATTAAATAACCTAATTAGTCCATCCACAAGCACTCAAGGTTAGAACAATGTTACTCACCAAATGGTTACTTGATGGTCCACTTTCATTCTGTAATTCCACGTTATTTTCCACATTGCGTTTCATCTATAAAGTAAAAACATATATCAAAATCATTACCTAATGCTTTAAATCATACAAAAATAATAGTAAATAAGAAAAAATTTCAAAGGTTTACCTTGCATTTCCATGACAGGTGATTCTTTCATCCCATAATGCAATATTATGAGGGATCTTGTTTTAAATGTGAGTAAATGCACGGTCATATTTTAACAATTATCCTCAATCCACTAAAAAAAAACACCGAAATACGAAAACAGCTTGACAGAAATTAACACAGAACAAAACACAACGGAGAACCGATAAATGTCATCGAATACTAGTGTTGCCATTAGAATAATTAATAATGACCAAAGTATTGTTTTTTTTTTTATCAAAATATAACACATTTTACAACCATTTTAGTGTATTCTTTATATTGAATAACAATAAATAAGTATTAGGTTATTTGTATAATAACGAAAATACTACAAATAAATAAAACAATATTGTACTGTTAAAATACGTTTCGTCAATCATAATGTATTTTTATGCGTGTGGCAATTTCACAAGCCATATGTACTTACCTGAATATTATTTTAAACCAACTAGCGCCATACACGGATGTTTGGGTAACTAAAACTACTAAAAGATTGGTAAAGGCCGAACAAATCATTGTGCAGAAAAAGTTATCGGTAAATGCGAATTGATTTCATGTTACGTAATGTTGAATTTGATCTTTATGTCATATTATATCAATGGTAAGGCGAGCAAAACAATTTATTGTGAAATATCAATTGAATTTGTAGATGTACCTTTTCTCAGTGAACCTAAAATAAAAACGTTACAAAATTTTATAATTAAGGTCACTTAAGGTCACTTGAACTAACATTCGTATTCTATATGATACAAGTTGTATATAATTCTAATTAGGAAAAATTTGTGAATTTGTAGAATACCAATGTAGACTAGAACTAAAATTGGAACGTTTCTATTTTAGTTAGTGCACACTAAAAATTAAATAGAGTAGGGGGTATTATGCACAAGTATATGCAAATCAAGAACTAAAAACTTGGCCGTTAAAAAGCAAGGTTTGCCCAAAATAAAAAACCGAAACATTTAAGAATGGAAAGACTCGATCTTCAATTCTTTTCCGTAAGTTTTTGAATAACCTGTAAAAGGCAATTATTCGAAAAAAATAAAGACATTTTAACCACTTGATGAGTTTTGCCACCCATCCCGAGTGTCATATTATTTTGTTGTCACGGGGAGTCTAGCTGCATGTTTATGACATTCGGTTGGTATGCTGGTAGCCCCACTTGCCATGCACTGGGTGATGGGATAGTAACAACCGGGTTAGTTGGAAGACATTGCATTTTAGCGATAAACTCGCCCTCTGTACATTGAATCGTATAACTGATATTTTCTATGATGCTGTTTTAATTTGTAATATTGTAAACAATGTACAGTGAAGAATAAAATCACTAAATCATAGTAGCAGTATTAAATTCCATTTTCTTACATTTCTCAGGGATTTTTAATTAAATATTTAATAATGATTTAACTAAAAATTAATCAATAGTTTAATGATTGTTTCTATAATTGTTTATTACACGCAATTTGACTGCTGGCTACCCCACTTGTGGGATATGCCATAATGTTATCGTAGTAGTAGTTCTTTTCGACCGATAATACTTGGTGGTTGCTGGATGATTTCTGGAATTTATTTAAATTAAATATTTTTGAATGAATATGAATGTAAATAATGATGAATGTAAATAGGTTACGATGGTTTGGGCACGTGGAAAGAATGAATGAGGACAGAATGACCAAGAAGATAATATATTTGGCTGAGAGGAATGGTGCTCGGAGACGTGGATGTCCGAGGTTCAAATGGCAAGATCATTTAAATCAAATCTTACAGGACGGTCACGTGTTGAGCACATTGAACAGGAGAGCAGCCTGCATGAGGAATTGTATGACAGTGACGGAAGCGAAAGATGTATGCAAGGATAGAAGGAAGTGGCGCTCGATCCTTTCTGCCTGCCCCGCGAGGGAAGCGGCGTGATGGTATGAATGTATGTATATATTTTTGCTCAATACTTTCACAAGACTTTTTATCAGACTAGCGTAAAGTAGGTGAACAATTCATCACATCTTTCTCACTTTATCCTTCACCAGTTTTTGTATTAATTTGAGTAAGAAAACAGTTTTTTTTTTTTTTTAACTTTTTCATCCATTGTATGTAGACTTTGTAGACAGAAGCTACCTTGAAATATCGTTAATTCACATAAATATATTTGCTTTTCATCAAAATATACGATAATTTTATTTACATAAATTTATTGCAAAAGTTATTTAATATCCTAAAATCAGTTATAAATTTCATCGCCGATTCTCATAGTTTTTTTTATGATAAATACTTAAACTAATCATATAAATTTATTGACATACATTATCAACAGTAGGCGTGCCACAACCCCCCCCCACCCCCCCAATTATGCGAAAAAACAATCTCAAAATAGTCTGAAAACAAACAGAGAAGAAAAGGAGATCAAATCGTTGCTGGAGACTCACTTAGTGCATGTTTGTCTAGGGGGACTGTAGACTTGGCGATCGACTACAAACGAATTTCCGACAATAACTGCAACAACAATTGTATGGAGAGTAGAGTAATGATATGTTTTGATGTAAAATGTATTAATTTAGGATTTTATTTTGTATTTAAAAAAGGCAATAGCCGTTTAAAGTTTAATAAATAAATAAATAAACAATAACGCATAGGTAATTACACGGTACATGTAGGTAGATTGTCGAAAAGTTCGCCAGTAGTCGATCGCTAAGTACGGTTTGTCTACGGCTCCAGTCCATGTTATCATTTTTGTTCAATCTTTATTTTATAATTTTGGTCTATTCAAAAGACATGGAAGGTGTGATTGCGATTGGCATCGAAGGAAGAAATGTTGCTGGCAACAATGTAATGGTTTGACGAATCGACCAATAGTTGCAAATATGTAGGTATGTATGGTTGCCATGATATTGTAATGTTGTTCTAAAGGGCTTCGGCTATTGATGTTAATTAAAAGAAAAAACAATAAAAAAGACATAAATATTTATATCACAGCTAAAAGGTTGGTGCACTCGGGTATTTTCGTGCCAACACTGATTAGGCAATAGATGAAAAAGGAGAAAAATTGCATAAAAGCAGTTTTTTTAAAGGTGTATCTGGGTTTGTGTTTTAAGCCCAAATACAACCTTATACATCTTTTACAGTAAGCTGAAAATTTGTGCCGTGAAAGGGGGATTTGCTGTCACCTGGGATCAAACCGCGAACCTCATGTGCACGATGCCGAGACTCTACCTCCAGACCACCGAAAACTTAAAATTTCATTTAGAAGAACGTGTGGTAAAGGCCTGAAAGACAGATTACATTATAACGGTATTTAATTTTTGTTTTTTTTTTAACAACACAATATTAATAATAGGTAAATACATAAAATTAAAACAATCGACTACTATATATTAGTAAACCATAAGAATTGTCCCAATTTGAATTTCACCTGGTAGGTATAAGGGGTATAAACATTGAAGTGTGTTTCTTGAATATTCTGGAATGAAAGCAGAGATCAAAATAAGATGAGGTTTGCCACCCATCCTGAATGTCTTCATTTTTTATTGGTCGAACACAACAGCTCGCAAGTTATTGCATGTAGCTGGTCTCCTGGCTACCCACTTCTATCACATGATATGATGAGATGGTAGCAGTAATAGTTACGATATTCAGTATGAATCATAATACATACCTAAATAAACAATATCTATATTCTGAAAAAGGTTTTCGTGAAGTAGGTTTTCAATATTGCACAATTAATTCTTATAAATTCATTATACATTACCTACGTAATATCTTCTAGTGAATCAGGGTCGTATTAAGCACCCATTAGGAGAGGTAACATGGAATTTTCAGAGAATTACAACATTTTATTTGTTTGAAACAACATAATAATAATAATTTGGAATAATACAAATAAGCTTTATATAATTTAATTGGGTTTCGGACCTATGTATATGTATGTGCGAATGGCGTCCAAATGAGGGTTTTTCTGGGAATCATTCCTAACACTTAGTGACGCGCAATTGCTTGTATTACTCACCACGGTTTTTTTATTTTTTATTTATTATATTGTTCACTTATTCATATTGGCTTCATCACAATTTATATCTATTTTTTGACATGTTTTGAGAATAATTGTACCGTTATTATTGTATCCTTTTGGAGTTTATTTGAGTTTGTAGCTGCGTCAAAAAGAAAACACATTTTACCGTTTACCTACTGAAATTTAACGTTTATTTTGTCTAAAGTTTTTCTAATGATGTCAAAATTAACAGTGTTTCTATTTTGTAGTTAATCCACTTGTGATTAATAGCATGATGGTATAAATGAATGAATAAAAACTATTAATTGTATCGGCATTTTTGTAACACTTCATTTTAAATTATCAAATAAAATAAAATAAATATTTATTATTTTTGTTTTATGTTACTGTTGAGTAAGACTAATGTATGACCGGTTTCGCGGACTGGCGGTTAGTATATAGATCAGCACCTGATGATGCGAACTCGAAGTCCGCGAAACCGGTCGTGCATTAGTCTTACTCAACAGTAACATAAAACAAAAATAATAAATATTTATTTTATTTTATTTTATTTGAATAAAATATATTCTTATTCAGTTCTAAAGCATTGAAGAAATTACACTGTCTAACATAATACAATAATTTGTTCAGTAGCAGAGAAATCAGTGTCTTTATAAAAAAGAAATAATATTTTTATAAATATTTAAAAAAAAAAGCATACTAGCAGTTATGTAATTTAGATGAGACATTTCTGTAATAAATATGTGACAGTGAAAAATCGTTTGCGCATCATAGAGTTTTAATTTTATTAATCACATGCTTTGCAAAAGGGTTGTATTAAAAATTTATTACACTTTTTAGATACCTGAATTTAGCTTACCCATAAAGTATAAGGTTTTTTGAAAAATTAGGTTGTATTATTTGGATTTATATTTGAATTTTAATAATATAAAATATCATATAACACTGTTTTATGTTTCAATGTAACGTTATCAAAGTGTCAAACAATTACGCCCAGCGCTTTCACCAATAAAATGTTTTTTTTATTTAAATTTAGTTTTCTTTAAATACAATATAACACTGTTCACTATAATGTTTACAAAGTACTAAACAATTACGCCTTGAGCTTTCAACAATAAATTGGCATCCTCAACGCAGAGTAAAAAATGAGCAAATACTCATTGATGATGCCATTTAATTAGTGAAAGCAGTATGCGTGATTGTTGTGTACTTTGTATATAATATACATTATAGTGAGACATAAGACAGTGTTAAATTATATTTTGTGTTTTACACTTGAAAACTTACGGAAAAAAGTGAAAAACCTTTTTTCTGCTGAATGTTCCACGGAACATGGAGCGATTTACCTTGTTAGGAAACACATTTTTTATATTAAAGATACGTAGCGCTTTTTATTGCCGTGTGGCAATTTCTTCCGCCTTATTTAAAAAAGACATTTACATTTATTATCATGTTTATGGTGATTTGTACCAAGGTGATAAAATTATATATTATGAAGCAAGAAAAATAACGAAGATACAAAAAGAAATTATACATAACAAGTATTTCTTTTTGTTCCGTGCCAAGTTCCCGGCAGTGAATAGTTTCTCAGTCTTTTATAAACTTTCAAATATCATTTATCAAAAAAGGCATCAAGTATTCGTAAAAAAGTTTCAGACTTTCGATAGATCGAGAGATCCTGGGTTCGATTCCTCAAATTCTTCTTTCAGAACATAAGCATATTACCCACTGCAAGGGTGAAAATGACTACGTTTAAAGTAACCAGCAGAAGTGTGGCTTTTTGGATGGGGGGGCACACTAGCTGCGACTGAGGGGATGTGTCGGTGGACATTAACGGTTGTATTTAATTTCAGGAAGGATTTTGTCAAGGGGACTCCTTCAGGCGAACCTTGAGCCCTTCCTTAGAAAGAATTTGCGTGAAGAGTATGGATGACATAAGAATTGACATTCCAGTAACATTCATGGGTGAGGGAGGGTGCAACCCTTAACGTGCGGAGATGTGCCGAGTGATTCTCACTTATTACACAAAAGAGAGATCATCAAAAAGAAATATCATGCCAGCCAGTAGAACGGCTGCATGTAATAAACACGCAAGTTGTCTTCTCCGTGCAAACAAAAAATTCAAGCATTCAAGATGGTAGGCAAATCTCATCGCTGAATTAACCTAAATATGCTATTTAATACACCATTATGTATCTATCTATGTGTTATGATATGACAGTTAGTTTCTTTATAACGAGAAATATCGTTCGGTATAATTTTCGTGTAAAAACTTACGACATGTTTGCTCTACTAATATAAAATAATGTATGATATAGGTACCCTTTCCTCTTTATAAAGATACACAATTTACATGCATTTGCGCCAACACGAATTGCGACCATGATTGAATATTCAAAGCGACACCAATGTTGTAATGTTTTTGCAGCAGATCCCGCTGATGCAGATAACCTGAAGTAATAATTCTACTTTGTTGAACGTTAAATTAAATTAAGTGCTCACATACAACTGAATTTTTACACCTGTGTGAGTTAAAATATTTATTAAACATTGTTGTTTTGTATTTATTTATTTATTTGCTTTATAGAGACACGCACATGAGTTGATAAAACATACCTTAATGTGAGAATAAAATATTGATGGCAAGTACTTTCGTCAATATATAATATATATTGACGAAAGTACTCGAGGTTTCAAATAAATTTAAGTGAAAAATAAACTGTGTTTTTAATAAAATAATACTATAATCAGTGTGAATTTTCACTCTGTGAATGTACAGACTCTAGAATTATTAGAGAGAATATTATTGATCTGATCAGATCAACCCCCTAATTAAGCATGTCTACAGCATACATATTTTGAATAAAATTTTTGTCTTAGGTCTTAAACCATCATAATATCCTTGATCTTAGATTTAATGTCATGTTTTCACTTTTTCTAATTATTCATTTCAAATTAAAAGTGACACCTTTCGTTGAGACGCCTTTCTCACATCTTTCTATTGCGACTATTGTGAACCTTGTAAATGAAAAAACATAACCTTCTTTTGTTATTTTCAATACATGACCCATCATCTTTCCAAAATTTTACATACAAACGAAAAATTCATGGCGCAAGACATACTGGGCGTAAAAAAACAATAGTGACACACGCACACGTTACAAAATTTACTTGGTCATAATATTTGACTTACAAATTACTCCACACTCACACACATAGCGATAGTATAATAATAATAATAACGTGTTCCTCTAACGTACACGTAGTACAGGCATACTCTAATAAATATTTCAATCCGTTTGTATGTTTTAATTTATTTAAAAAAAAAATAAGCAACTGATGAGAGTCTCCGAGTTGAGAGTCTCCGAATACTAGTAGATAAGTGAAGTTAATAAAGTCGTTTGGAAGACAACTAAATAATGTTTTTTTTTTCAAATTTATCTTGAAATGAACTTCCAACAAGTACCTTCTTAAGAATACATATAAAGTAACTACTAATGATATCTGCAAGCCCTATTTTTTTTTTTATTGTTTTAATGGATCCACGGTATTTAGCCTCTTAGATGTTACATATATGAAAGGTGTATAAGGTTGTATTTGCACTGAGAAAAATACTAACGAAATTTCACAACGAATCATTGGTACGTACTATCAGATTAGGACCAGAGATCGTACAAACGATTCATTAGTACAAATCTATAATATTAACTCTTCGCAAACAAGTTGTTGGTAAATTTACCAATGATTTGTTTGCGAAGAGTTAATATTATAGATTTATACCAATGAATCGTTTGTACGATCTCTGGTCCTAATCTGATAGTACCGTACCAATGATTCGTTTTGAGTATTTTTCTCAGTGTGGGTTTCTAACAAAACCCAGATATATAAATTGAATACAATCATATTTTTTTGACAACACAGCTTGGAACAGGACAATAGATACTTATTGACAAACTGATGGACTAGAAAAAGTTAAAAAAATAATGAAATTGTCACCCAAACTGATAAATAGCAGTCTTTGGACTAGAAAAATATCCAGGTTATTTCAATTAATTGATGAAAAATGAGGGTGGAGGTGTTCAAGGCGTGATTAAAAATCCTATTGTTCAGGAGTTGTTATGATTCTTGAATAGGCCACCGCAGTGATTATTTTAACACAAAACGACTTATGTCAAAATAATTGTCTAGTTATTATTATTTCCATACCTATCTCATTTATTTAAAAAAAAACAATATTAGATTCTACATTTTGAACACAATATACATAAGATAAACAATAAAATTTAAATATAACATTAAATAACAAATAACCCATAAAATATTAAAATAAATTTATATTCAATATGTAGAACCCCAACATTATTCGAGTTGATTCATCCATGATGTTCTATGAAATAGTACAATCATGGGAGATCACTTACAGAGCTACAGGGACAAAAACCTTCTTACTATCCTGGTGGACGATAGAAGTACGGCCTTCTGCATGCTGTATTTGAGCCTGTCTTTTACTCCCAGTTTTCTGAGATTGCTTGACAGACTTTTAGGTATTAAACCATTCACAGACAACACTATAGGCACGATGATTGAACACCTCCACCTTTATTTTTCATCAATTAATTGAAATAACCTGGATATTTTAGGAGTCCAAAGACTGCTATTTATCAGTTCGGGTGACAATTTCATTATTATTATTAAAAGTAAAGAGACACAGGAATCAACTTTACATTTTTAAAATTAAGACGAATCAAATATTACTACCACTATGGAAGAGAAAATGAATTTAAGTCGGTTATAGATAATTTGATAATTTTATTGAACATAACAACACATAGACTATTTTATTAAAACTTAAATCTTAACATCCTCCTTATAGAGACAAGTCTCGTGTAAAGGAAGGTTGAATAGAATGTCGATAAATTTATTATTTCATAAATTTGATGTTGTTTTTTTCTCAGTGAAACTGAGTAGGATTACACTAGTCGTAAACAATATCATGTCGAGGACTCTTAAGACAATAAACCTAATAATAATACGTTGATAACGTCATGTGCGATTAGTGTCGTAACCAGTCGAAGTGTTAGGGGGACTTAAGTATTGTGGTAGGTACTGTAGACAATATTGTTACAGGGGATGGGCAAATTAATGTACTCACTCAAATTTTTTTGACATTGGTACATTTTTTCATCCAGTAGTGTTGATATTTCAAGTAATATCAAATTGTGTCTATCTGTAAATGATTACTGGTAGTTTAACTCATATTTATTACTAGTGACAACTCATATTTAGTATGATTCGTATGTAGTGCACATTCATTTGGTAAGTGAGAAGACGGCAGGTTTTTTTTTTTAAAAGATATATCTGGTTTTTGTTATAAACCCAAATACAACCTTATACACCTTTCACAGTAAGCTACTAAAAGCTTGTGTCGTGAAAGGAGAGTTTGCCGGCACCTGGTATCGAACCACGGACCCCGTGTTCACGAGACCGAGACTCTACCTCCAGGCTACCGACGAACTTGTTGCTCGAGATAAAACACACACACACATTAAGAGTTGCACCCTCCCTCACCCATGAATGTCACAGGAATGTCAGTTCTTATGTCATCCATACTCTGCACGCAAATTATTGCTAAGGAAGGGCTCAAGGACTCCCCTGGACAAAATCCTTCCTGAAATTAAATACAACCGTTAATGTCCACCGACTCTTTATTTTACAATATGACTTAAAAAAGCTTACAGTTACGTATTTTCTACGTACTAGTTGTTTGCTTAGACGAGGAAGAAAGGTGTGAAAAGTTTTGAAGAGTGTCCTGCAGTGGTGATAAGAAGGCTATGCCGGGAATCCCACGGAATATACATAGGGAGGCCAAATTAATGAACAAAACATCAAATTTCTTAAGATATCTTTTTTCGCAGTTTTTTTGATATTTCAAGTAAAATCAAGCTGTTTCTTTCTGAAATAAATTGATTACTGGTAGTATGAGCAAGCAAGTGGCAACATTATAATGTGTTCGTAATGAAGTTTTCTACTATTATTTTATTTATTTGCGTTTTGTTCATGAAAGAGATTAAAAAGCTTTTGTGGCTATGATGAAAAATGACACCAATGGTCAAACTTTCATAGAAAAAAGATAAACTGATAAAAAAAGATTTAAATAGCCCGTGAAAAAATTATATGTTTATATAAGTACATTATTTTGTCCACACTTAGTATGTTTCCCAATTTTTTTTTTTTTATTATTTATTTCCAAATAGAGCATGCAAAATTAACATAAAAAACAATATAATGGAATATATTGCCCCACTAGATTAAAATCTGTTCTGTTCTTCTCTCAAATATCAAAATACAATTTTTCAAATATGACTTAGAATACAATTCTTTCATGTAAACTTGAATAAGAGTTAAAATAATTCAAAACACATAATAAAATAGCATGTCATACGTTATAATTATAATCATGTCATAATTGGGTTTACATTTAATAAATATTTAATAATAAACAGTTCTATTGAACTGCTGTTGGTATTGTTTTGTTATTGGTGTGATTTGTTTTATTTTTAATTGTAATGTATACATTTTTTAATGTTTGAAGACTGTATCATGTTGTTAATTTATCATGCATTGCAAAAGACAAATGCCGTTTATTGTCCGAAATATGTAAATAAAAAAAATATTTGTTAAACATTTGTGCTAAGAACTTCCACATTGACTTTATTAATTGCGAACCGGCTTTCAAGAGCTTCCTATCTCATCATCAGGCTAACATAACAGAAGAAATAGCATTCAAATACATTTTGTTAATGAGAAAAAAATAATTAATATTCTAGAAATAATGTGTCACCAGTAATGAACAATGTATAAATTTATATTAAATATTGTTGTGAGCAGATTTAAATGAAATAAAAAAAACCTTTATCAATATTTGCCTTTGTGCGAAACCGGCAAGACCACAAAAAAACCATTTCAGAGATGTGCAATATTTTTTCAAGAGGTTGTTATACTTAATTCAATTAAGACATACTAAAACTCGATACTATTATCGAGGACGAAAACGTATCACAATATAAAATTATGCCCCTTTTGTATTATGGAAAATAATTGTATAAGCTTATTTTTAACAACGCCACATGTTTTACAACAATAAGTTCGTCCGAGCTCTTACACGTGCTAGAGCTTTGAGGGTTGTATTAATAATTTAACAAATATGTATCTTACCATTTGTAGATATTATTTATCTATATGAGAAATTCTTATTTTGGTTATTGTTTTTTGCGAGTCAATAAACATTGTATAAATAATATTACAAGCCGCGTTTCGAAAAATAAGGTTATAATTATTATTATAACCTTATTTTTCGTTTTTGATTTCGTTCGACATTCGACAATCCTCTTATTATTAATAAACAAAACTTTATATTTTTAGATATATTTGGGTTTCGTTATAAACCCAAATACAACCTTATACATTTGTCGGCCGGTGTGGCGCGGAATTAACGCTCTTGCCTTTGAGTCACGAGGTACCGGGTTCGATTCCCGGCCAGGGCAGATTGAGGAATGACCTTTTTCAAATTGTCCTGGGTCTGGGTGTTACATTTGTATGTGTTTAGTGCATTGTATATGTGTGTATCGTCGTGTTAGTACTCAAAGTACAAGACTAGCTCGATCTGTGTGAAATGTCTATGTATGTTATGTTATACAACTTTCACAGTAAGCTAAAAGCTTGTGTCGTGAAAAGGGAGTCTCCCGGCACCCGAAATCGAAACACGGACCCCCTGTTCACGGGGTTGAGACTCTACCTCTAGGCTACCGACGAACTCAAAATTCATTGTAAGGAAAAAAATCAAAAAAAATATATGCACTTACATGATATATATGTAATATCATCGTGCCGTTTTCCATTATCAGTGAAATAGCCAGCGTACTTACTGCATATCACAAGCATATATGTTATTATTGTCATGCCAATAAATGTTTAAACATTCAGGATGGACTACACACCTCATAGCTGAAGTAAAGATATGTAAATAGTCTTATATGAAATGTTTTATGAACATTCACTGTGTCGGTGTTAAGGTAGTAGAATTCCATATCGAAAAAATAAAACAGGTGTTTTATTCTACTAAAGATTATATTTTGTGAGAGAGACGTCTTTCGTCTTATGAGGACATTGTCAATCCTCATAAGACGAAAGTCCGACGACGAAGACGATTAACAATGTCCTCATAAGACGAAAGACGTCTCTCTCACAAAATATAATCTTTAGTAGAATAAAACACCTGTTTTATTTTTTATGAACATGTTTGAAATGGACACTTGGGTGGGACACCTATATTATGTTTATCAATATTGTAATTGAGGTGTTGAATGAAAACGACAAACTTCCCTTTCATGACAGAAGCTTTTAGCTTACTGTGAAAAGTGCTTAAGGTTGTGTTTGGATTCATAACAAAAACCTAGATAATTTTTTTTTTTAATTATGTCTCGAACAAAATGTATCTCGACGGTACATCAACATAATATCATATCCCAGACATCCCAGTGTGAAAGCAGATGGGAAAAATTAAGGGTAGGTAGTACCTAAATGTATAGAAAAACATCATAGTTAAGCAATTTTTCATGTAAGCTCATACAATGGTTATTTGTAAAAATAGCACCAGTAGCATATGTGTAATTGTTAAAATTGAAAAACAAACTAATTCTTGGATGTAACGCAATTTTTATCCATTTAATTTCTCACGCAATCACGTTGATTTCTTTTATTAACAACTCGTCCGTTCTTTTCAAGAATAAAACATCCAATTTATTTAAAAATCAATTAGTTGGGTTGGAGTGCCTTTTCATTCAAAAAAAATTATTTCGTTGTCACACGGACATAACTCAAGAGAAAGTTATGTATTGTGTTGAAAGCGAAAGCAGTTTTAACAAAACAGGATTTGTGCTCTTTTTGTTGTTAAATGGAAAAAGCTATTAAGGGTAAAAGGAAAAGTTTCGCTAGAGCTTTTATGTCCAATAAGTTTTGAGGGATGAGATGAAACTTATATTGACTGAAATTCAGGGCACTATCATAAATAATTATTCTGAAAAGAATCCCAGAATACAACAGAAGCTCTCATTTCATAATTTATGTATTTTCATGTCATCAAAGTGTTGAAAATGAATAAAAAATATTGGCATATTTTTGTTTAAGAAACTAAACATAAAAAAAATATTTTTGATTATTATTTAAGACTACTTATATATAAAAATTGGAGTGTAGAACGACAGGAGTCTGCGAAATAAGAAATGTCTCCCAATATTATCTGTGTGTTTTCGAGTGTCCTGTAAAAGACATGTTTTCAAATCACGCATGGACAAATATGTAATGCTTAAATCGTACCTATTTATTTCTCTATATCCCTACTATAACTGTGTACTCAAATAAAGCAGCCAGTCATTCCATTCATTAACGCGCTGATCATCTTTTCCGTACCATGTTAATATAAAGAAGGAAGGAAACTTCAGAAGAAATCAGAAAACACTCCTTTTTGCTGGAAGTTTCGGGCGATAGACGCACAATATGCACCTTGAGCTCATATCATGAGTAAACGGTGCTTAGCAAATTTATTTATACTATACTATACCATCACGGCATATCCCACAACTGGGGTAACCAGCAGATCAGCTGCATGTAAGAAACATGCAAACTGTCCTCTTCGTGCCAATATAAATTTATTTATTTGACAGTTAAACAAAATACATCATAAAAATCCAGCTAATGAGCCCGTACCAAGGCAAACTGAATCAGTTTTCAACTTGTCTCAGCGCTTCAACATTCTTTACTTTATTTTGGCTACCACCCCCACTTACATTCAACTACACAATCCTATAACACAATACACACGCTCACGCACCCACGCATACATTTATACACACAAACACATCTTATTGAATGGCACATCTCATCATTTCTGATGTAAAGATAGTTAATGTCTTTTACATGAAATCGGACGAAAAGCTGCCATTCACAGGAGACTCCAATTATTACAGAAAAAAGAGGGATTCTATTATATACCAAGCAATCCAAAGATAGACAGGTTGACAGAACAAAGATATTGAAATAATATTAAAACAAAATTATTGCCAGTTCAGATAAATTACAAAGTTTTTATATTATTTTCAGTCGCAGAGAGCTTATAGTACCTGAAAAAAATAGGTAGTATGTGGAAAGAGTAGATCGAATTAAAAGTTAGTATGATCAATTTTTCATCTCTGTATCCTCCCTAAAGACAGGGATGTTTGTAAAACTAACTGAATTGCTTTAGTTTCGGTGATTTTCCTTTAAAAGCTATTTTATAATAGAACTTTATATATATAAGCAGACAATAATAATATTATAAAGTTTTTTATTTCAACTTATCAGCCATCGGTTCAAAGTGAAAATTCAGTATTTTTTTATTTCATTTATTCTATATGGATCAAACAGTTGCAACAATCAATAACAACAATCGATTATGACAATGAGCAAACCAATTAAGACCCCTTTCTTACCAACTTACTAACAAAAACAGAAATTTGAGGGAATACTGGAGGGACGATGGTCCTGGCTGGGACATGTTCTGAGAATACCCAATGATAGTTGACGAAAAAGAGCGCTGTTCTTCCGTCCGCAAGGGTTCCTTCGGTCCGGGCGTCCCTCTTTCACAATACACCGTTAGTATGGCAACGACATCAGAGCGCAAGGAATGTCGTGGAAAGAGGTGACGCAGTTAGCGCAGAGACGCTCAGAATGGAGGAGGCTGGTTTCTGCCCTGTGCTCCCAAGAGGAGCGTTGAGGGCGGTGATGATGATGATGATAAGGTAGGTAAAGGAAGAATTAAAAATGCTAAAACAACGTAAAAAAATATAGTACAACGACATATAATGAAATAAGATACCTATTTTGATTTTATAAATTTGCTTTCGAGAACTTCCGCTTTCATCCTCGGGTGAATATTTTTAAACTTCAAAAAACCGGCACGCAAAATACACAAATAAACTACAATGGAATAATTAAACATTGCTTCATTTCATTTCCTTATTTTAAAATATTCAAGTAAGAAATGTGTATACTACTTAGTATGAAATATTTACCCTTTAGAATATCGAAGTGCTTTTTTTCTTCTTTGAGTGGCTTGGCAGGTACCCACAATATTAGCTATCACTCAGACGTTAGTAGGCCTTCCTTTACTATGCTAATTTAAACAATGCCTCCCTTCTCTAGATTCCTGTCTATATAATAATATTTCCCAGCCTTTTTCCTATACCATATTTGCCTCCTTATTTCGCTTTTTATAATTGGATACACAAGATTGTTCTTGTCGTTTAGTATGAAATGTTCCAAACTAATTGACTACTTAAGTGAATGATAGAGAAATCTTTGGGTGTCCGTAAAAAAACATCCATCAGAATATGTTTAGAATATTATGTAATTATTTTTTTTATTGTTTAACCGGATTTGAGTGCAGATGACTGACTGGTCGAACTAGCAGCCGATAAAGTATTGAACTAATTGTTCCGGCGTTATTTAGACGGGAAATCGCGATCCATTTGAGATCTGAAATATGAGATCCCAAAAAGATGGTTGCTTCTATGGTTTGCATAACGCGTTTCTCGATTGGTGGACCTTACATCGTTACAGAGTGAGAATGGTGGAATTGGTTAACGTTGTCGATGGACACCGAAAGTGATCACTTAAGCCAGTCTGGAACGAATTCGAAAGCGTTGGGACGCCTTTCTTTATTCTTACGATTAAATTTTGCACAACGTTGCATTCTGTTGACATGGTTCTCCAATCGAGATCGCTGATTGGTTTAAACATTCATCAGTTTAACTTTTTTCACTATCATAGGAATTGTGTCCAAGAGTTAGAGGTAGGACATTGTCCAAAACTAGACACAAGAAAAAGGTTGGAGGTGAGGGTGGTTAAGTCAAAGTATGGTTTAATCTACATAACTGGTTTTGAATCAACATGTTCCTATGCACCAAAATTAACGACTGGAATTTACCAGTGGGGACAATGTTTATTGGCAGCATCACTCATATATTGGGTGCAATGCCAAAAAAGAGAGAGAGAGAGAGAGAGAGACAATGTTTATTGCGTAGTTAGTTTGATTTAATTTATGTAGTTTAATTTGTTTATTTTTTTTACACAATAACTTGTACAAAAAATAATACGACTAATGATTTACATCGCCAATCGTACAATCCTTGATCTTAATATTTGACAAGCATAATATTAATAAAATAAATATTGATAGAGGAAGGGAAGGAAGAAAGTAATAGAGTTTAGTTCAATACACAATGTTTAAGCACATTGTAGCTTACCTATTACTGAATTTATTAGGAAAGTAGAAAAACTATTGTATATGTTTGTTTTCTCTGGGATCGCATTAGACGAAAGTTGTAATGGTATCAGTAGAATTTAATGCCTTTTCGATAAAAATAATAATAATAATTACATAGATAAGAATACATTAAGTGTACAATGTACTGCAGCTACGACAAAAATTAAATAATTTTTAATTACTATATTTTTATTACCTTAATAAAATAAATAAATAAAGCTACACAATAGTAAAAATTTTAACTATTATTTCGCTCGTCAATGACAACGGTTTGCTAAAAATGGATCGCGATCAATATACAAGCAAGGAACAGAAGTGCATTATCGAATACTCCTTTAAAAACATTCAAAATCAAACTCCTTCTGTTTCTAAGATATTTGGGCATAAGTTGAGAGCTTTAAATGTTTCAAGGCGTACGCAACGATTGTGTTCCTACTTACTTCTGTTCATTTAAACCCATAATTTAAGATAGACGTCAAACAAATAAATTATTTAAAACAAAATAATTATAATATTAAATAAATTAATTAATTAATCAAACAAATTATTTAAAACAAAATAATTATAATATTAAACAATTCAACACATAGTTTCGGGTTGTTCCACTCTCGCTCAATCTGAGTATACTTATAGACATTATCATGTAGCAAAAATTATACATTAAAATTGAGCTATTAAACATAATCTTTTAAACTCAAATAATGTAATACCTTATTATAAATACAACCCGGAACAGGTATTAGAAAATCAAAATTATAGGCTCTATTATGATAAAACCATAATAACAGATAGACAAATACATCATAATAGACCCGATTTAGTATTACATGATAAACGTAATAAAATAACGTACCTAATAGACATCGCTGTCCCAAATACACATAATATACTGAAACGATTTTATGTGTTACCTATATCCTACTGCGAGGATATGGTGAACTTGTGTAAGACAAGTTCTAAGAAGGAAGTTAATTACTAGATTTCTCTCACCTGAAAATGAGTAGGCTACAATTAAAAGCTTTTCCACCAGTTTGATGTTTCACAATACGATTTAATGCTCTAATTTTAGTTCTATACTATTACAAATTCAGTGAGTATATTAATTGGTTGAATAAAATATTAGAACGCGTGAGTACAAGAACACAACGAAAATAGCAAACCACCGCGAGTGAGCGACCAGTCGAGAATGGCTCGCTGGTTGGCAAAACCAATCTCTCCTCACTCATTCTTCCTACATGCAACAATACTATGGAACTTTCCATACACTGCTACATGTAGGAGTCACAAGATCTACTACGGAGGCATCACACCTCCACATAGATCTCCCCCTTTCAGAAAAATGTTCACATTTTTCTTTTTAATTAACTTGAATGTGGTGCTGTGATGTCCTGTACTCTCGTTTCACTAAGACTAATACAGTAATGGATACTAAAGCTATTTTGCAAAATAATTTAAAAATGTACATCTTGAATCAATGACTGGATGTGCTCGATTGTGAATGTTTTGAGAATTGAGGTGCCAACGCCTTGTTACATGTCTGCTCCAACCCTGAAAGCAAAATCAAAGTTAGCACCATGCTCATCTTTATCAGCCAATACATCCTAATGATTCTAATGTGCATTGCAATGACATCCATATATTACATCTCTACTTTATACTATTTTACATTTGCTCCATTGCAACATCACCAAAAGTATATATTGTATTTTGCCATGCAACTCCAAAGTATTGTTTAAATTATTGAAAACTAAATGATATTTGCAAAAATACACAATATATTTACATAATTACATTTATATAAAAATTTCATTTACATTTATATTTATCCAAAACATATTCACACATTAAATTAAAAAAGTTTATTTTCTGTGCAATTTTCCATATTGGATGCATTTGAAATTTACTGAGAAAGTTACTTTCTTCTTTTTAATTACTTTACCAAAGCTTAAAACAAACAATGTTTATTATAAGACTATTCTTTCTGTTGATAGTATGTTTATTTACATAAGTCATATTCTATCACAAATAATATAATAAGGTATAATAATTAAAAACATGCTATATCTATACTCAATTGTGTTTTGCTTAATGGTGTTCACATAACCAAAATAAAACAATAGATAAAGAAAAATATTCAAATAACATATATAACTATCTTCCAGGCATTAACAGCATTGCCTAGATATACTTACAAAATAACAATTTAAGTTTTAGTGTAATAATTTAATAATTAAGTGATACTGACTTTCCAAATTAGGTTTGTACAGTAAACTTTTTAATAATAAAAAAATGAGATTTTTCAAATTAAATCTTTCTAAGCATATAAAAAAAATTAAATATTCAATTGCATTATGTGATCTTACATTTTTTCTACATATTTTGAAAATTATAAACTAAGCAAATAATAATAAATTGTAAACTAACCAGATAATATGAACATAATGAACATATATACCTGATTCAAGGGTTGATTGCATAAAAAAAAATTATAAAAATAATAACATATATACATAACTTAAGAATATCCTCTATAGGATGTTTCTTTCTCTGGTGTCATCTCTCCCTGAACGTGACTCTCCGTCCTGATCTGGTGGTCATGCCGGTTGGCTGCTCGTCGTCTTTTTTGGTGTCATTAGTCAGCATCCTGTCTTCGTTGGTCTTGACACTCCTAGTCCCTGAAGTAGTAGCTTCACTCTGCTGACTTCTGGGTGTGCATGCTGACTGCGTATCTGTAACACTTACATATGCAGGTTTCAACCTACTTAAATGGATTACTTGTTCTTCTCCTTTGATACTAATTGTGAAACCGTGTGTGCCTCTTCTGATGACCTTGAACGGACCTTCATAAGGAGTATCTAAAGGTTTCTTGTGTTTATCCGTCCTTATGAAAACATGTGTGCAGTCATTTAGATCTTTGTGTATAAATACATTCTGGTCTGTTTTTACCTTTGTGGGTACAGGTCTCAACTTTTTCATGGCAGTGTGCATTTGTCGTAATAGCTCTTCTGGGTCTTCTAATTTGTTGTCTTGGAAGAATCCTCCTGGTAACCGCAGCGTAGTTCCGTAAACTAATTCTGCAGGTGATGCCTTCAATTCTTCCCTGTAACTTGCTCTTAATCCTAAACTTACGTAGGGTAAAGCGTCACTCCAGTTAAAAGTATCGACTGCTTTGAGAGCTGCTTTCATTACTCTATGATGCCTTTCTATTAACCCGTTTCCTTGAGGGTGATAACTCGAAGTCTTAATGTGTTCAATACCCATGTTTTTTGTAAATTTGCTGAATAATTGTGAGACAAATTGTCTTCCTCTGTCGGTTGTTACTTGAACTGGTGTGCCAAACCTGGCTATCCAGTGTCTCATAAAGGCTCTAATGACTGTTTCGGCCGTTATGTCTCTCATCGGAGCATATTCTGTCCAACGAGAGAAACGATCAATCATGGTTAGTATATACCTATATCCTTGGCTCTCTGCCATGGGTCCGACTATATCCAAGTGGACATGTTCAAACCTGCTTGATGGAATAGGAATGGATTGTACTGGGCACTTAGTATGCTTGTGGACTTTGGTCTTTTGACACAATATACAGTTTTGGACGTACTTCTTGACATCCTTCTCCATCCCTGGCCACACATAGCGTTGTTTCAACATTCTGTAGCTAGCTTTGCTTCCTGGATGACTAATTTCATGGATAGATCGTATAACTTTCTCTCTCCATGTACTCGGTATGTATGGACGCCAAACGCCTGTGGAATGGTCGCACCATATTAACACACCTTCATCGCCATGAGGCGCTTGTAAAAGTTTTAATCCGGAATTCTTTTTGAATGACTGAAGTTCTTCATCTGTTTTCTGTGTTTCTGCTATATCTTTAAAATCTATATTCACTCTATCGTATATTACCTCGATTCTTGATAGTGTATCTGCTACGACGTTGTCCTCTCCCTTCGTATGTATTATATTCGTGGTGAATTGGGAAATAAAATCCAGTTGACGTCTCTGTCTAGGTGAAGCAGTGTCTGCCTTCTTGGTGAAAGCGAATGTAATAGGCTTATGATCAGTATAGATAGTTAAGGGTCTTCCTTCTATATACTCCCTGAAATATTTTAAACTGTCATGAATAGCAGTAAGTTCTCTATCATATGTACTATAGTTAAGTTGGGCTTTTGATAATTTTCTTGAGAAAAAAGCTAGGGGTAACTCGTCTGGGGAATCCTCTTCGACTACCTGTTGTAAAACTCCCCCTATGGCAGTATCACTCGCATCCACTCTCAGGATAAGTTTTCCGTTCTTATGGTGGTGGGTGAGTAATGTAGTTTTAGCCAATTGTTCTTTGCTTGCTTCAAATGCAGCTGTGGAAGCTTCTGTCCACTGTATAAGTTTCTTGTCATCCTTCTTTGGACAAGCAGTGATTTCAAATAATGGTTTTTGGATCTCAGCTGCTTTAGGTAAAAATTTTCGATAAAAGTTTAACATACCTAGGTAACGTCGTAACTCTTTGACTGTCCTAGGGAGTGGAAAATCTCTTATGGTTTCTACCTTCTCCGGTATTGGTCTGATGCCATCCTTGTTCACCATGTAACCCAGGAACTTGACTTCTGGTTTCCCAAAGACGCACTTCTTCATGTTGAGTTTCAGGCCATACTCCTGTAATTTTTCAAAAAGTATTATAAGATGTTTTTTATGTTCTTCAGCGTCTCTTGACGCTACTAATATGTCGTCAATGTAAGCAAAGGTGAACGGGAGGTCTCCTAGGATCTCATTGATGATCCTTTGAAAGCTCTGTGCCGCTCCACATAAGCCAAAACTGAGCTTTGTGAACTCGAAGAGTCCCAGTGGGCAAATGATCGCCGTTTTTTCAACGTCGCCCGGCTCTACGGGTATTTGATTGTAAGCCCGAACTAGGTCTATTGTGGAGAAGATCCGTGAGTTAGCCAAATGATGACTGAAATCGGGTAATTGTGGTATAGGGTATGCGTCTTGTTTGGTGACTGCATTTAGACGTCTGTAATCACCACAGGGACGCCATGAGCCATCGGCTTTCCGTACCATATGAAGTGGGGACGCCCAAGGACTTTTTGATGGCCTGCAAATGCCCTGCTCACACATAAGTTGAAATTCTTTTCGCGCTGCCTCATACTGTTCTGGACTTAATCTCCTAGGTTTGCTCTTAATAGGTGGACCATAGGTGACAATATGATGAGTGACATTATGTTTAATTGGATCAGTACTTTTCATGGGTTGAGTGATTTCTTTATACTTCTCTAATAATGAAAGATATTCATTATTTGAATCTATTGTGCTAATGGACATTGATCCGATTTTATAAGCTCTGCCTGTGCTACTTAAGCCAGTAATAGTATCAATTAATTGTTTATTGTGTAAATCTACAACAAGAGCATACCGTTTTAGGAAGTCGGCACCCAAGATTGGTTTCTCTACTTCCGCTATAATGAATGTCCAAGGAAAATTCCTTCTTAAGTTTAATGAGACATTTATTGTTTTGGTACCAAATGTATTGATAATTGAGCCATTAGCGCCATATAAACATGTTGTGGGATCTTTGCTTTTGGTATTTACAAACTTTCTATGAGCTGGTATAACTGATACTTCTGCTCCGGAGTCAATCAAATAATTCAAGTGGTTTACCTTGTCGTAAATATGCAGCCTTGTACCTGTAGATCTCTCCATCGCTGCTGCGTCACAATGGAGGGCAGTTAGTTTTCCTGGGTTTTGTTATATTTCACGCCCGTCTCCCTGCATTTATATGCCTTATCGCCAAACCTCTGATGCCAATAACACAGTCCTTCTGCATTTACTTCGGTGTTTGATCGTCTTTGGCTGTTGCTTCTGCCTCTGAAAGGTCTGTTGTTTGATCTGGAACGAGAACGAGAACGGAATTGTCTTACCTCTGTCTCCAATTTTTCGACTTTCTCCACCAACTTCGAGATCATGTTTTCCAAGCTGTCTTTCGATTCATATTGGCGTCTTGATTGGCGTGAGTCGACCGCCATCACTGTTTGCGGTTGGTAGACTTCCATTATTTTGTCCGCCGTCTCTGCCATTTTTTGCACTGAGGTATTGTCGCAACCTGCCAATACTGCTTGCACATTGCCTGGAAGTTGCTGTAACCACAAAGTTTTTAAAATGTCCGAATCAGCTAGCTTTTGACCGGCTAGCTCTGTCATTTGTCTCAGCAGTGTTGTAGGACTTCTGTCGCCAAGCTGTAAATTAGACAATAGTTTAGTTAACCTGGCATGTTCCGATTCGGTGAAACGTTTGATTAATGTTTCTTTTAGCACACTATATTTATCTTTGCTCGGAGGGTCTGTAACGATGTCAGATACTGCGTCTAAGGCTTCTCTGTCAAGCTGGCTTACTACTATGTAGTATTTTGTTTCGTCGTCCTTAATACGAGCTAATTTAAACTGCGATTCTAAGTGAAATATCCAAAGCTTGCACCTATCTCTCCAGAACGGTGTTGGTTTGACAGATACCTTGTATAACTCCGTCTCTGGTTGTGTTTCTTCTGGTAGCTGACCTTCTGCAGAAGTGTCTTCCAAGTACAAGTTATCTTCTTTAGGCATTTTGTATTAATCTTACAGTGTATGCAATAACAATAGGTTTCAATTATAATTTACAAGGAAGGTACACTTTCGGCTCGCGTCTATATGTCACAAGATACGTGGTATATGGATATTAATCAAAAGTTTATATTTTAGTAGTAATTTATGAGCAACGAATAATACAAAACGTTAAATAGGATCACGTACCTTGTTTTCACTGTTCACAGAGCGAGTCGAATGTGACACTTCGATACTATAACCTTAAAATATAAGGTTTGACACTAGTTGTAAAAACGTTGGCACCTTACCTCGGCAATGGTGAGTTCAGTTCGGGATTCTTTCCAAATTAAAAACAAAAATGAAACAAAAAAAATGCAATTCTTTGTAATAAAAAACTATTGACTCTATATTTTATTGAACTGAAACACCATTCCAAGACCGGACTCTCGAATGGTCGCTGCGCTCTGGTTGTTTGGTGATAATAATATGTACTAGGTGTGGGAAAAAACTGCTTTCTACGTTTTATTTCGCGACCTTTTTTTTTCCTTCGCCGGAGGCGCTAAATGTTAACTAGAATATTATATTCTGTGGTAAAAATCTTGGCTATTATCTTTCCGTCGGTAAATTACACGACAATTTACTCAACAATGAGAACTTTTACCTTGTATCGCCAGATGTTTTATGATACACCATCCTTACGATAATCTCGGCTTAATAGATTTATTTTGTTCTATCTGTGAAGAAATTCGAAAATCGCGACTTTACTTTTGGTATGCTAATCGCGCGACGTTCTGAACACAATTTTTGTTATATGATCTGTTAGGAACAATAAGCTGGTAGAAAATTGTTATTACTGGTATGAAAAATAGAACCGATGAAAAGGTCTTTATTTCGATATGAAAAAAAGGAAAGGTATTGTTAACCTCAAAAAAATGTCGTCGATCGTTCTGTAGCCTGAATCTTTAGTTATTTTTTTTTTGTATTGCGCGTTTTTTTCTTTTTATTTAACACGAAAAGGGGTCACCACTGAAACGATTTTATGTGTTACCTATATCCTACTGCGAGGATATGGTGAACTTGTGTAAGACAAGTTCTAAGAAGGAAGTTAATTACTAGATTTCTCTCACCTGAAAATGAGTAGGCTACAATTAAAAGCTTTTCCACCAGTTTGATGTTTCACAATACGATTTAATGCTCTAATTTTAGTTCTATACTATTACAAATTCAGTGAGTATATTAATTGGTTGAATAAAATATTAGAACGCGTGAGTACAAGAACACAACGAAAATAGCAAACCACCGCGAGTGAGCGACCAGTCGAGAATGGCTCGCTGGTTGGCAAAACCAATCTCTCCTCACTCATTCTTCCTACATGCAACAATACTATGGAACTTTCCATACACTGCTACATGTAGGAGTCACAAGATCTACTACGGAGGCATCACACCTCCACAATACAAACAACCGTCGCAGAAAAAATACGTAAATATACAGAACTAGCAGGAGAAATAAAAAATATTTGGCATTCTAGGTCCGTTTATATAATACCTTTAGTCATGTCAGCTACAGGGGTAACTCCGAAATCTTTAATAAATAATTTACAAAAATTAGATTTACCGGTTAATTTGTACATTAAAATTCAAAAATCTATTGTAATAAACACTTGTAATATTGTAAAAAGGTTTCTGAACACAGATATTTCAGGCACAATGCTGGTATTTTGATCCTGCGTTTTGAGCCTAATTCTTTGATATCCTGTATATCTGAATAGGTGAATTTTTCCCGGCATTAGACTGTTAAGTTTTTGTGTGATCATGACTGATCATATGGAGACTTATCTGGTTGTATAATGCTGAGAAGTGTGGATGGCAATTCTGCCGCCGCGTAAAAAAAAAACAAAAAGTAATTATTATTACAAAAACGACGATGTAGTAAATAATTAAAATACTTAATTACACAATAACCATCATTATAAACATCATTATTATAAACATCCCTTTCTCTGTAAGTTAATAGGAGGTGTAGAATCTGAAAATCTAATTAAAACGAAAACATTTAACCAAATAGAAATAATTCGTTTAATGTAACGACATTCATATCAACCACAAGGAGTTAACCGGTTAAAGTTGGATTATTATTACTATGTATGTAATATATAAAATTCTCGTGTCACGGTTTTTGTTATCATACTCCTCCGAAACGGCAGGACCGATATGGATGAAATTTTATAAACTTATCGGGTAGGTCTGTGAATCGGCATACATCAATTTTTCATGCCCCTAAAAGTTACGAGTGGTCCATTCCGATTTTTTTTGAAGAAAATATTTGTTGGACAATTTTTTTTATTATTATTTTTTTTATGGTGAGGCAATAAAAATATATACAGCCCTAAATTTTCATTCTTCTACCATCATTCCCATTTTTTTAATAGCGATATAAGTACATGCAAATCAATGTTTGCCGGGTCAGCTAGTTATTATGTAAGTTTCTGCTCCATTTATTGGCAGTGTGTTATCTAATCGGCAGCATAATTCACTCGATTGCGGGTGCATTGCCGTAAAATGAAATAAGAATATCTGATCGGCAGTGTGTTACCTGATCGCCATTCACTTTTGTCATGGTGTTTTATGCAAAAAATAGAAAAGCTAGGATTAAATACTTGAAACAAATATTTTTATTTAACGAATTTTTTTTTTAAAAAAAGATGTAAGTATCTGGTTTTTTTGTTATTAACCCAAATACAACCTTGTACACTTTTCACAGTAAGCTACTAAAAGCTTGTGTCGAGAAAGGGGAGTTTGCCGGCACCTGGTATCGAACCACGGAGCCCTTGTTCACGAGGCCGAGACTCTACCTACAGACTACCGACGAACACGACGAATTGAAATACATATAGATACTTTTTTTGTTTGATAAGGTTGCACAACTATTTTTGAGCAAAAAGCTTAACTATTATTACGCGATATCATATTAATATGAATAAATACTCGTAACTCAAATGAACATTTGTTATTGATTCCGCTCGTTTTAATGAAGATGAAAATTTGGAGGAAAACTCTAGGGAAATCTAATGTTAGTAGATAACAGATTGAGTAAGCGAGAAAAATCCTCAAGAAAATCGTACACACATTACGTTTTCAAGCCGAATTACGTATAAAAAAAACATAATCGATGGTGAAATTAAAACAAATGTTATCTCTACAATATTGATTTCATCAGTGCCAAAAAAGGTATCCAAGACCATAAGGTAGACGTTTTGTCGGTAAAACCAAACTGTACGTTGGATTTTAGGCGTACAGAGGGATGTAGTCACCGTTGGCATCAGGGATTGGAGAATTACATTCCAGGATAGAGAGAGATGGATGCTAATGTTGTAGGAGGCCAAGGACATTGTCAATCAAAATTTAACAATGACATACAAAATTTGGGTTCGTCAGTAGCCTGGAGATAGAGCCTCGGCCTCGTGAACAAGGGTACCGTGGTTCAATATCAGGTGCCGGCAAACTCACTTTTCACGACACAAGCTTTTAGCTTACTGTGAAAGGTGAATAAGGTTGTATTTGGGTTAATGACAAAACCCAGATAGTTATATCTTTTTTTTTAAAAAAAAACATACAAAATTAAGATTGAAAATGTCCTTGAAAGACGTCTTCTTTCTCAATGTAAATCAATGCACTAGAAAAACAAACATTCAATATAAAGGATATATATTATTTGAATATGCATATGTACAGAATTCATTTTTTCTTTATATTCTATGACAGTAGAGTTAACGTAAAAGGTTAATGTTATTAAAATAACAAATTAGACTCCACTCTTGTGTGAAATTACATATAATGTTGAACATACATACAAACATAGAGATTGTATATACGTTGTTTTGATACTATACCCTGTGCAGTTCACGTGAATTTGAACTAGGTACGTCATATTATTATAAAGGACAAGGCTACTGAATATGATTGCGTGGGCGTAAAAATTAAATAACGTATACACATTTTATTAAGTATATATAATTTGAATTGTTTGATTTGACATATTTTATAAATTTTAATGTTATGGTGAATTATTATTTATCGTGTCGAAACCCAGAAAAAAACCTATCAAACTGATCTCCAGTACTGTGCAAAACGAACGCCGTTGAGGTGTAATTTTTTCACAAAACGTCGCTTCATAAACCATCCAAATAAAAGTAATAAATTACAGGTCAAAAATATCCTCCATAGTGCATGTGACAGGGCACAATGGACACTTTTTTTTTTTTCGCGGTGGCAGAATTGCCATCCACACTTCTCAGCATTATACAACCAGATAAGTCTCCATATGATCAGTCATGGTCACACAAAAACTTAACAGTCTAATGCCGGGAAAAATTCACCTATCCAGATATACAGGATATCAAAGGATTAGGCTCAAAACGCGGGATCAAAATACCAGCATCGTGCCTGAAATATCTGTGTTCAGAAACTTTTTTACAATATTACAAGTGTTTATTATAATAATTTTTTGAATTTTAATATACAAATTAAAATATTTATTTATTATTATTATTATTTTTTATTATAATTAAAATTAAATTTTAACTTTTAATTAAAATTAAATTATTAAAATGCAAAATTGTGAATTAAAAAGCAAACACCAAATAGAATACTTAACTTAAGTATTATTTAAGATTACTTATATTCGGAGACTCTCGACTTCATGTTCAGAAAAGTGAAATAAGAGATGAAGTTAAGAGTTTCCAAATACTAATAGTCAATTGAAAGTAAACTAAATAGTGTTTTTTTTTTTATTTCACCTTTTGAAATGGGCTTCCAAAAAATACCTTCGGTCAATAAAATCAAAAAAAATTATATAATAAGTGGCTAAATGTGCATTAAAGACGTTTACAAAATACTCTATTCCACGTCTTCTCCCTATTATTTAAAAGAAAATTTCGAGTATTTAGCGAGCCATGGCCTACCATTGCGATCCAATAACGAGCGTCTTCTGGCAATTCCTACACACAGTATCAATTATTTCTCGAAATCGTTCTCAGTTTATGGTGCTCGTTGTTGGAATAATCTTCCTTCTTCGCATAGAGTTTCACAATCGTTCAATGTTTTTGAATCTTATGTTAAGGAAAAAATGCTATCTTCTAACTCAGTATCCGTTCCCTAGCCCCCCCCCCCTCCTCTGATCCATAATCCCTACCACATGTTGGGTGTGTCAAATATATTATTTTAAATTTTGTTTTTTTTTTCTTTTGTTGTGTTTTGATGTTTTGTATGTTTTTTTTTGTAAGTAAATTTGTTTTTACTAGTTTCATGTCAATGTGTCGTGGTTAGATGGAAGAAATCACTTTATAGTGATAATCTCGCCACTGCACATCTTCCTAGTTTCTAAAATTTTATATTATTTTGTTAACACTGTTATGTAATGATGATGTGCAAAAAGAATAAATAAATAAATAAATAAAAAATAATTTGATTCCTATGCATATTTTATTCCTCGTCAATCGTTGTATTGTTTCAACTGTGTTTTGAAAGAAAACTTTGTTTTGTTTTTTGAATATTGTATAACACGTCGGGATACATAAATAAATACATTTATGATATTACAATCACCGTTCAAGAAACATTAAATGAAAACTTCCAAAAAATAGCGGGGGACCTTCTCTATTGCGGGGATTTCGCAGGATACAATGTTGGTTTAATTATTACAAGAAAATTAACTTCCCTAAAATAAATAATATCTATAATTTACGCTGTAGAGACAGCTTCAAAATAAATAAGATATGTGATTACTACACAATCATAGCAAACAGTATATATGTATACACATTATGACTTAATGACTGTTTTAATGCGTCAAATGTCGTCAAAACGACTCATAAAACTCACGACATACGTAATAATGATAATAATAATAATAACTTCACAAACATGACGTAGTAGGTACCACTACCAGTAAGTTTATATTATGTGAACATAATGTTACGTGCTTTTAGGGTGTGCCTTAAAGTTTATTTGAATAATTATATGAAAGCACATAGAAAAATCCTACTTACAATTTTTTATATGTATTTTTCATGAAAGTGGGACAAATGCTGTGGAGATGCGTTGACTGAGAAGAATGGTCGGTAAAACATTGCGAGATAAAGTGAAGAATGAGGATATCAGGAGATTGAGCAGATCTGTGACAGGAGTGTTGTGGACAGAATGCGTGTAAACAAGTTACGATGGTTTGGACATGTTGAGCGAATGCACAAGAAAAGTATGACGAAGAGGATGTATCAATCTGAAAGAGGGGGTGTGAGGAAACGCAGACGTCCAAGAACCACTTGGCGTGATGACGTGGATCGAATTCTTAAAGACAGCCCCATGTTGAGCAAGAGGAACCGACGTGCGTGCATGAGAAATTGTATGAATTGGAGGAAGCGAAAGAAATGTGTAAAGATAGATCTATTTGGCGTTTCGTTCTCTCTGCCTACCTCACATGGGACACGGCGTGAGGGTTATAGCGTAAAGTAGTAGTATAGTATTTTTTTTTTTTTCAAAACGATGAATCTGGGTTTGATATGTGCCCAAATAAACTCTGCAGAGGAAAATCTGCATGTTTATTATTTGCAACTCTCTCTACCATTTGTGAGATATATTAAAATTGCAACTGAAAGTGATATAACAATATTTATAGGTGACAAAGTTCACGACACTCAAAGTTCACGTAAAAAACAATTTCAAACAAACAATTTGATCAAAATGCCATTAAACAAATAACACACAGTACACTTTATTACACATTGTCGTTTTTTTCAGTTTTTCAAAATTAAATCAGACAATATTATCGAAAAAATGCGAGTATATTATTTTGAAAAAGCAATATCCGCATTCCTTACGAACTTCTAGGCAAATATCAAATTTTCAAACTATTCCAAAAATTCGTTTACTCGACATTATTTCCATTCGCGATAGACATGGCCTACATACCCTTTTTGAACAAAACCTTTCTAAAAATATTATTCGCTATTTTCAAAACACAGCATGTCTCGAAATTTTTAAATATATTAAAAAGTATATGAATATACCTAGAAATATATTCTGAAATATGTACATATACTATTGCTGTATCTCCCTTCACTGAAGTAACCACCAGACAACAGACATGCAAATATAAAGATTGTTCTCTAGAAAAATAAAAAGACAACATGGAGGATGGGTGGCATAGCTCCCCAATGAATTGAAGATATGGTATAACTTACAAAATTACATATGCTAAGAGATTTACTATTTTTTTTCTTTTACAGGACACTCAAAAATTTGCAGAAAAGAATGAGAGAACGGTTCATCTCTGAAGACTCCACGAAAATAAAATAATTTAGTGCAGTCAAATCTTTTTATATTTTATATGAATTCAATTCAAATTTAATATATCAAACTAAAAACCGAATTTCTACAATTTATTCTCTCTCTAACAAAAAGAGTGATTCAAGGTTGTATAATGTTACCAGAATGTATAATTTATATTTTAAAAGCAGTCCATTGGGTCGTGAATTGAAAAATGTCAGTTCGCGCATTCTGTAATACATGGTATAATAAAAACATATTATAGGTTATCGACCGACAGTGCATGAACATAGGCCTCCCCTATATTCCCATGACCTTTCGTTTAATATGAATGACAAATTCTGACATTTTGAGAGTCAAACGAAAAGCGATTATTCATTTTTTTATAAAATATAATTATATGGAAATTTCTATAAAAGGACTCACCCTAAATATCGTAGCTATTTTCATCCCTTCTTTAATGTTCAAATAATAATAATAATATATTTTAACTACCCTAATTATCATCTTAATGAACAGCACAAGGTGCTACTGGTTATTTAGAAGATTATTTGTTTAAATGACGTCATTAGGTAGTAGCTACCTACTACGGTTAAAATACTATGGTTAAATTTGTTATTAATTAACAAACCATTGATAATACTCGTTATAATAACTGTTATAATTATAAAGACGATTTAACCGGTTAAAATCCTTTTCGAGCGGTTAATGATAACCCTCACATTAATATCTTTAACTGTTTATCAATACGTGTGTTTGTATGTTTTTTTTTCTTGGTTTAATATATTGTTTTTTTAGATGCATTAATAGGAGATTCAAAATCTTATTACGTTTTGATAATCAACTATAAATATCAAATGACGAAGCTTTTTATAGAATCAAAGGAGGAAGGCACCTACTCAAGATCATTTAAGAAAGACGAGTTAGATCGATTGGACACCTAATTGGGGTGTCAAGACCGAGAAAACCTCGACGATCTATGCGAGGACATGATATATGAATCGTACAAAGAGCTGTAATAGAAAGATAGATAGAAAGATTGAAACGAGGAGAAAGAAAATATAAAGGGTACATGTACGAGTATAAGCCGTGAGTCCAAAAATAATAATATTGACGACATGTCAACAATATTTGTATCAAGTATTTTTATATGTTAAGGAGAGGTGAGCTTTTCTAAAAATAAAAGAATTTTCATATTCACATAACTATATAGTTTTTCAACCAAGAAATGATATGATAATGAAATAATTGTCAATAGATGTGCTTTTACATAAAAAAAAACACCAGACTACCTAACAAACTTAACCTAAAAATTAGTCAAACGTACAAATTTAAATACTTCTGACATGTCAAACGCGTACGAAAATTACAAATGATTAATTATGTGCTTAATAAAACCAAAATAATTCACCGGATTGTTATTCTCCAGATAAAATACTACATATTATATTATGTACCTACATAAAAATAGTTCAAAATAATCGAAGTTTTGATGTGTTCGCTTAAACTAAATTAATTCCAAGTAATCATTTGCACCGTTTACCTATATATTATTTTCTTAGGAAGATATAAAAGTTTGATTGTCGATGATTATAATTACCACCAAATATTATTTTTTTATGTAAAATTGTATCTTGAGTGAAGCCAGGTTAAAGCTTAAAGATAATAACAGATCTAAATATAGATTTTCATTATTATTACAAATCGTTTTGAAATCTTACGATTATTGTTTTTGTTGTTGTATTACGATGTTAGTAAGTTTAGTTTTGTGACAATTATTTTACTGCGAAAGTTACACGGTTAACCCACTTAGATTTATCTTAAACGGTTTTCGGTTAAACAGTAATTTGAAATGTGGCTTTATATGAAGTAGAATGTTTCGTATTCCTTGGACTGATAGGGTCACAATTCATTTAAAATTGGACAGAGAACTCCTGTTGGATGTCAAAGTGCATAAGATCTCATACCTTGATCATATATTGCGCAAGGAAAAGTATCACATTCTTCGGTTGATTGTGACAGGAAAAATAGAGGAATTCCAGGAAGTTGGCAAAAATAGATATCATGTATGCTTAATAAACGAGACTGGACAGTAGGGTGGAACACTTTTGTATGAAAAAATTTTTTTTTTAGAATATCGAATTGGAATACCAGGCAAAAGTTGCCTTATATAATTGTAAATAACACCCATTAATTTGGAATTTCTAGCTCAACAGTAAGAGGTCCCGCCATAGACTTGAAATTTCAATTTTTAAGTTTTACAGACGCTTTGTTAAGTACACCCTATTAACAAAATATTAACTTAATATAATATGTTATGCATTTATATGATAAGATAAAAGTATATTTTAGTTAATAGAATCATTTATTTTAAAAATATACACAGTTTCAGAAAGTTGTGTCGGTATAAATAACGCCATTTTTCATAAAAAAAATCCTTTTTCGTCTCAAAATTTGGCATGAGCTTTCGAGACGCTAATTCTTGTCTTATCGCATACACGTAGAGCTGCTTCTATCACATATTTTACTGATCATTCCACAGCCTGGGTGTGGTAAGGCAGTCTCATTAACTCTAAAACCGAATCTCCTCCATTTTCAATAAGATGTTGTAACTGCTTATCGGAAATATTCATCAGTATTGAGGTTTTGTATTTATTTTGTTGCCTGTTTATCAAGTCTATGTAAGAACTTGCATTTAAGTCCACTTTTGGCACCTCAAACATGCGCGAAACAGAATTTTTATTCACTTGACGAGCTTTTAAAATGCATCTGGCAGCTAGTTCTCTAATGTGCTTACGCGTATCTGTTATCGTACTCAACAACAAGTTTTCTGGATGAGCAAAGTAACTGCTCCGAAATAAAACAGGGTCCACAATCGCTAACAATTCGTTCGACAAATAACTAGTGCTGTTAATGAGCTTCCATAAATGTTTTGAACCATCTTTAATGCTATACCAATTTGGCCTGCAAATGATTTAGATCCTGCTGTAGGGCTATCCAAATAGGAAACCAAAGCGTCAATAGCAACTCATTGGCGTATAAGAGACAAATTATCCAATGCAATGGTTGAGATGGTCTTTTTTCCAAAAAACCAATTACGCCTCCCACATTCCCTGTATTTGTGGTTGTTCCATCACATCCAACAGTAATTATACTCTCTGGTGATATATTTTCAGTCGTCAAAAAGCCGTGGATAGCTCTTTCAATATTTCTCGCACTGCCCGACGTTGGAAACACATACTCAACATAAACAGAACCTGGTTCTTCAATAATCGAAACATGTTCCTCTTGTACAATCACTTTAAATCTCTTCGATCTTTTTAAAACAGTTTTAGCTGTCTGGTTTTTCCTTCCATCAAAATATAAGGCAGGAATTTCTGTTACTCTTTCTTCTGTTAAAATTTGCTCGCAAACTTTCTGTCTTATTCTTCTGAGTTTCATCTTGCCCACGACGTTAGTTGAGTGCGCCTCAGAGTCGGCATCAGAAGCAGAATATAGAACATTTATGATACGATAACCGCCGCAGATCGGTCTGATACTCCGTATCTATCGCATACAATCGTCAAACTATGAAGACTGGCATCCGTGAGCTATGTAGGCTTTTGATCCACTTTGTTCGCGGTATCAAGACCATCTGCGGCCGACGAACAAGAAGGAAGGTCAACATTAGAACTAACTTCAGACCTATTTAGCCTATATAAAGTTAAGGATTTTTTTTTAATTTTTGTATTTGAATTATGCCTGATTTCTTGTTTAGGAGCACGTAATCATCTTTTCTGCAATTTTTTTACTCTAGGTAAGATCCGTTCTTCCTAAAACCATTAGTCTGTTAGTGCGTTGGTCTTCTAAAAATATTTTGTTCCTCTTTTGGCACTTTATTTTCTCTCAAACAAGTACAGTTTGCAAATTCTTTACATTTACATGCAGCTATGTCAAAAAGTTTTCCACTTTGTACTCTGAATTCTTTTACTTTTCTTTCCTTTAGTTTCTTCAAAGACTTTTTCAAATTTCAAACAAAATCAAACAAATCAAATCAAAACATTTTGAGTGATATTTTTTAAGTAACTGTAAAACTCGTTTGTGTGTAACAATTGAAATAGAAGATTTTATTCATACCTAATTCTTCAATTTTTGTTTCAACTGTTTCAGCACTTTTCCAAAAATGTAGGTTCTTTTGTTGTGTTGTCCTTTATTTTTAAGTCTTGTCGAACCCATTCAAAGAATTTCATCAAATTCTCATACGTAAGTAGGATATTCTCCTTGAACTCTGCACTTTCATCAAATATCGGACATTTTAACTTTTGTCTTGTAGAAGTCATATTTATACACTTAAAAAACGTAGGTACATCAACTAGTACCTACTGGTGAAAATAATTGACGGGCTACCTTCCACATTGAGACAATATTATCGACACTAGTTGAAACGAAACACTGCAAATTCGTTGATCGAAGCGTGCTGCCCCCGCTTTGTCCCGCACTTTGCTCAACTGTCCCAGTACCAAAGTATATTAAAATGATGAAATATTTGATTGCAACTGCTAGTTAACTATATTTGAATATGTTTTTGAATAAAACAAACCTATTTAAATAAGTTCTGTATTGTTTTGTAGGCCGCGCAAATAGCCCCTAAATTGTCCTTTTTGAAAATATTCGATGTCTTGTCGGGGGCTCTTACCGTTGTCTGATAATATTTATATTTTTAATGCAGGCTATTGATGGCAAAAGGCAACTAAATACAACTATTCCAATTCAAAATTCGAGAAAAAAAAATTTCGTTCCACCCTACTGGACAGGAATGAGAAGTGTGGAGGAGTTCGGAGAGATTACGAAGCCTTCTTCTTCTTTTCGTGACGGTCAGCAACGACAAACAACAAAAACACCAAATCCACATCTACACTCCCATTCCCTCCCAGAAAGCAACGACCTCTCTTGCAGCTCCCCCCAGGTGAGTTCGCCCCACAAATTCCTCCCAGTGACACTGTCTGGGAGCCATTACGAAGCCTATGGCAGAGTAATCGCTAACGTCGGAGAGATCTAAGAGGGTAGAAGTAAAAAATAAAGAGGTATTTTACAAAAATAATATAGTTGTTACTAATACCTACTTAATATTTCCAGGATAGTGTGAACACATAAATGGATTAAAACAATTTATTTCAATGTTTTTATTCATTCCACACGGTTTACTTTTTTCATCAGCAGGCATTAAAGAATGTATTTTTAATTTTTTTGGTCAGCATAGAGAGGTAAGCTTGCACGTTTATTTCATGCAGCTGATCAGCTGGCTACTCCACTAGTGGAAAATGCCGTGATGGCATAGTAAAGTTTGTATTACAATATGAACTTTAACGCCGAACAAACAAAACACGAAAAAAAAAACGATTCGACTTTTTTCACTGGTTTGTCCGATCAGTATTTTAATAGTAATATGACAATTTATTGTGATAACAAGGATGCTTAACAACAAAGGTATAGGATCAACATCCACGTCCATTTTTGAAATTACATACTATCAAACCTCGGTTAACCGCGTACCGTTTTAACCGCAGATTTATTATTAAATTATTTGAATGACATTTTGAGAGACAATTTGAAACATACAGATTGCCACAGATGATTATAATGATGATGATGGTTCAGGCTTATCGTATTATAATACAAGACAGAGAGACAACAGAATCCTCTGATTAGTAGGACGGTGACATTTATAAAGTTGTATGACCTCACTTTATAACACCGTGTCCCGATATCTCAATATGCCCATAGAATACATACATACTTTTATAATACTATACCCTTCAGGCCTGTCCAATGCCCGTAAAGACAACTTAAGTTTGAATGTACGGATAAATAAGAATTTCCGACTCCTGAGATATGCGGGTGGAGGTGGGTTTCTCTTCAATAATACAATATTATCGTAGCACTGGGACCCTTTCTGGACTTAAGTGTTTTGATGATCTTGTTCAGTTCGCTGTGAGTCATGACGCTTGCAGCGCAGCGCTTCTATTGAGCGTTGTTAGGATAGCGCAATAGAATACGCAATCTGATGAAACGGACTATCTGAGAACGCCGAGCCCGGTGACAGTAACACCTCCAAGAGAACCTGTGATAGTACAGTAGTATTTGTTGCTACCCCACTCCTGGAAGATTGCATAAGGGTATAGATATAAAGATAGATTCAATAAAATTAACAATTTCAGCTATACATTGAAAATATATAAACTAAATCACTCGCAAACGAGTGGATGGCCTTGAGAAAAATAGAAAAGAATAGAATAGAAAATATATAAATAAACAATTTCATGCCAGAGGGGCAACGAAGGAGTACAGTAAAAAGATTCCAAACACGGGGGATTTTGGCTGGCAAGCTCCTCAGGCTGTCAACTATGGCATCTCCGGTGTGTACATGATTTGTTAATAGTAAAATAAAAATAAAATATATTGCATCAGTCCCCATAGGCAGATACTTCTGCGCTATCCAGTTGAACGATAGGTCTCCCTCAATATTCTACATCAAAATGTTTTGGATAGACTGAATAAGGGTTAACATCAGATTATCAGTATCCCTAAGGACATGTTGAAATATCGGACCTGTGACATTTGTAAATGCTAAAATGATAATATAATGGTGTACTTAATATTTAATAGTGTGTATGTAATATAAAGAAAACAAAATGGTTGTGTTATTCATTCACTTGGTTAGTTTTCAGTATAATATATTATTTATAATATTATAATTTATTATGTAATATTATTATTTTAAGAACAAATCGGTGTGTCGCTGATAAGACAATAGAACTCCATAATCAATATAAAAAAAAACAAATGTTTCTTCTACTGTATTGATTTTTTTTTAATAAAGAGTATAAGACGTCTATCGTCTTATAATGGCAATGGCGTTGTCCTTCTTGTCCTTGTCCTTTTTTATTGTATGAAAAACAATAGGTACCTATAGTAGAAAAAAAAAACTAATGTCGATATCACTTGTTCAGCGATGAGGTACATATGCCAATAATCGACTGAAGTAATAAAAGCAACTAGTCGAACAATATTAGGTATTTACCAACATGCCTATTGAATATTTATTTATTTATTTATTTAAACGCAATATAATATGGCAATTGCCTTTAAAAGTATACAGATAAACTTTATAACATCACACAATCGTTCAACACATGTACGAAAATATATAAACAGACAAAACATACTCCAGTTAAAGTCAGAAAATAAAAATGAAAATTTAAATACAAATACAATAAATTCATTAAAAGACAAATTTTATATTGTCAAAAATATATAAATTAACAAATATTGAAGGAGACCCACCGTCCACCCGGATACCGCAGAAGTCTGGGGACTTCCATTTATCCGATAAACGCGTCAGTGGATAAATAAGTTATTATTTTTTATTTATTTATTTTATATAATATAACATTAAATACAATGATACAGTCGCGCCAAATGCATTAGAAAAGATTTGTCGACTCGTTTATTTTCATAATAACAACATATAAATAATTTAAACCTTACGAAAAGCAGCAAACATATACTTAATAATTATACTATTTATGTACATATTTTCGATTATATGTATACAAATCCACATTTCAGGAGCCATTCCTTGACAAGTCTTTTTGTTGCAATCTTACTACCACATTTCTTAATAGATGTCGGCATCATATTAAGCAATTTAGGCACGTTATATTCTAAAGTTCTCTTACCGTATTTATTATTATAGGTATTTTGGTACTATATTTATTTATTATTTATTTATTTTATTCTTCACTGTACAATGTACATTGGTTACAATATTACATACAATAATATCCTTCATTTAATTTAAATCTAGTATGATGAGCATGTCGCGGTTTTGTTTTATATTTATCCTTTAAAAACTGGTCAAGGACTATTCTATGCCAAAACAAGAATTAAATGTAAATGAATAAGAAAAACGAGTTTGCAAATGTTTTATTTTTGGGTATGTCAGTATAATCTAAATGGCAGTTTTAAATAATATTCTATTATGATAAAACCATAATAACAGATAGACAAATACATCATAATAGACCCGATTTAGTATTACATGATAAACGTAATAAAATAACGTACCTAATAGACATCGCTGTCCCAAATACACATAATATACAAACAACCGTCGCAGAAAAAATACGTAAATATACAGAACTAGCAGGAGAAATAAAAAATATTTGGCATTCTAGGTCCGTTTATATAATACCTTTAGTCATGTCAGCTACAGGGGTAACTCCGAAATCTTTAATAAATAATTTACAGAAATTAGATTTACCGGTTAATTTGTATATTAAAATTCAAAAATCTATTATAATAAACACTTGTAATATTGTAAAAAAGTTTTTGAACACAGATATTTCAGGCACAATGCTGGTATTTTGATCCCGCGTTTTGAGCCTAATCCTTTGATATCCTGTATATCTGGATAGGTGAATTTTTCCCGGCATTAGACTGTTAAGTTTTTGTGTGACCATGACTGATGAAAAAGAGTGATTCAAGGTTGTATAATGTTACCAGAATGTATAATTTATATTTTAAAAGCAGTCCATTGGGTCGTGAATTGAAAAATGTCAGTTCGCGCATTCTGTAATACATGGTATAATAAAAACATATTATAGGTTATCGACCGACAGTGCATGAACATAGGCCTCCCCTATATTCCCATGACCTTTCGTTTAATATGAATGACAAATTCTGACATTTTGAGAGTCAAACGAAAAGCGATTATTCATTTTTTTATAAAATATAATTATATGGAAATTTCTATAAAAGGACTCACCCTAAATATCGTAGCTATTTTCATCCCTTCTTTAATGTTCAAATAATAATAATAATATATTTTAACTACCCTAATTATCATCTTAATGAACAGCACAAGGTGCTACTGGTTATTTAGAAGATTATTTGTTTAAATGACGTCATTAGGTAGTAGCTACCTACTACGGTTAAAATACTATGGTTAAATTTGTTATTAATTAACAAACCATTGATAATACTCGTTATAATAACTGTTATAATTATAAAGACGATTTAACCGGTTAAAATCCTTTTCGAGCGGTTAATGATAACCCTCACATTAATATCTTTAACTGTTTATCAATACGTGTGTTTGTATGTTTTTTTTTCTTGGTTTAATATATTGTTTTTTTAGATGCATTAATAGGAGATTCAAAATCTTATTACGTTTTGATAATCAACTATAAATATCAAATGACGAAGCTTTTTATAGAATCAAAGGAGGAAGGCACCTACTCAAGATCATTTAAGAAAGACGAGTTAGATCGATTGGACACCTAATTGGGGTGTCAAGACCGAGAAAACCTCGACGATCTATGCGAGGACATGATATATGAATCGTACAAAGAGCTGTAATAGAAAGATAGATAGAAAGATTGAAACGAGGAGAAAGAAAATATAAAGGGTACATGTACGAGTATAAGCCGTGAGTCCAAAAATAATAATATTGACGACATGTCAACAATATTTGTATCAAGTATTTTTATATGTTAAGGAGAGGTGAGCTTTTCTAAAAATAAAAGAATTTTCATATTCACATAACTATATAGTTTTTCAACCAAGAAATGATATGATAATGAAATAATTGTCAATAGATGTGCTTTTACATAAAAAAAAACACCAGACTACCTAACAAACTTAACCTAAAAATTAGTCAAACGTACAAATTTAAATACTTCTGACATGTCAAACGCGTACGAAAATTACAAATGATTAATTATGTGCTTAATAAAACCAAAATAATTCACCGGATTGTTATTCTCCAGATAAAATACTACATATTATATTATGTACCTACATAAAAATAGTTCAAAATAATCGAAGTTTTGATGTGTTCGCTTAAACTAAATTAATTCCAAGTAATCATTTGCACCGTTTACCTATATATTATTTTCTTAGGAAGATATAAAAGTTTGATTGTCGATGATTATAATTACCACCAAATATTATTTTTTTATGTAAAATTGTATCTTGAGTGAAGCCAGGTTAAAGCTTAAAGATAATAACAGATCTAAATATAGATTTTCATTATTATTACAAATCGTTTTGAAATCTTACGATTATTGTTTTTGTTGTTGTATTACGATGTTAGTAAGTTTAGTTTTGTGACAATTATTTTACTGCGAAAGTTACACGGTTAACCCACTTAGATTTATCTTAAACGGTTTTCGGTTAAACAGTAATTTGAAATGTGGCTTTATATGAAGTAGAATGTTTCGTATTCCTTGGACTGATAGGGTCACAATTCATTTAAAATTGGACAGAGAACTCCTGTTGGATGTCAAAGTGCATAAGATCTCATACCTTGATCATATATTGCGCAAGGAAAAGTATCACATTCTTCGGTTGATTGTGACAGGAAAAATAGAGGAATTCCAGGAAGTTGGCAAAAATAGATATCATGTATGCTTAATAAACGAGACTGGACAGGAATGAGAAGTGTGGAGGAGTTCGGAGAGATTACGAAGCCTTCTTCTTCTTTTCGTGACGGTCAGCAACGACAAACAACAAAAACACCAAATCCACATCTACACTCCCATTCCCTCCCAGAAAGCAACGACCTCTCTTGCAGCTCCCCCCAGGTGAGTTCGCCCCACAAATTCCTCCCAGTGACACTGTCTGGGAGCCATTACGAAGCCTATGGCAGAGTAATCGCTAACGTCGGAGAGATCTAAGAGGGTAGAAGTAAAAAATAAAGAGGTATTTTACAAAAATAATATAGTTGTTACTAATACCTACTTAATATTTCCAGGATAGTGTGAACACATAAATGGATTAAAACAATTTATTTCAATGTTTTTATTCATTCCACACGGTTTACTTTTTTCATCAGCAGGCATTAAAGAATGTATTTTTAATTTTTTTGGTCAGCATAGAGAGGTAAGCTTGCACGTTTATTTCATGCAGCTGATCAGCTGGCTACTCCACTAGTGGAAAATGCCGTGATGGCATAGTAAAGTTTGTATTACAATATGAACTTTAACGCCGAACAAACAAAACACGAAAAAAAAAACGATTCGACTTTTTTCACTGGTTTGTCCGATCAGTATTTTAATAGTAATATGACAATTTATTGTGATAACAAGGATGCTTAACAACAAAGGTATAGGATCAACATCCACGTCCATTTTTGAAATTACATACTATCAAACCTCGGTTAACCGCGTACCGTTTTAACCGCAGATTTATTATTAAATTATTTGAATGACATTTTGAGAGACAATTTGAAACATACAGATTGCCACAGATGATTATAATGATGATGATGGTTCAGGCTTATCGTATTATAATACAAGACAGAGAGACAACAGAATCCTCTGATTAGTAGGACGGTGACATTTATAAAGTTGTATGACCTCACTTTATAACACCGTGTCCCGATATCTCAATATGCCCATAGAATACATACATACTTTTATAATACTATACCCTTCAGGCCTGTCCAATGCCCGTAAAGACAACTTAAGTTTGAATGTACGGATAAATAAGAATTTCCGACTCCTGAGATATGCGGGTGGAGGTGGGTTTCTCTTCAATAATACAATATTATCGTAGCACTGGGACCCTTTCTGGACTTAAGTGTTTTGATGATCTTGTTCAGTTCGCTGTGAGTCATGACGCTTGCAGCGCAGCGCTTCTATTGAGCGTTGTTAGGATAGCGCAATAGAATACGCAATCTGATGAAACGGACTATCTGAGAACGCCGAGCCC
Organism: Athripsodes cinereus; assembly: GCA_947579605.1. Classification (NCBI taxonomy): domain Eukaryota; kingdom Metazoa; phylum Arthropoda; class Insecta; order Trichoptera; family Leptoceridae; genus Athripsodes; species Athripsodes cinereus. The sequence goes on from OX388327.1 coordinate 1,228,632, forward strand.
GGTGACAGTAACACCTCCAAGAGAACCTGTGATAGTACAGTAGTATTTGTTGCTACCCCACTCCTGGAAGATTGCATAAGGGTATAGATATAAAGATAGATTCAATAAAATTAACAATTTCAGCTATACATTGAAAATATATAAACTAAATCACTCGCAAACGAGTGGATGGCCTTGAGAAAAATAGAAAAGAATAGAATAGAAAATATATAAATAAACAATTTCATGCCAGAGGGGCAACGAAGGAGTACAGTAAAAAGATTCCAAACACGGGGGATTTTGGCTGGCAAGCTCCTCAGGCTGTCAACTATGGCATCTCCGGTGTGTACATGATTTGTTAATAGTAAAATAAAAATAAAATATATTGCATCAGTCCCCATAGGCAGATACTTCTGCGCTATCCAGTTGAACGATAGGTCTCCCTCAATATTCTACATCAAAATGTTTTGGATAGACTGAATAAGGGTTAACATCAGATTATCAGTATCCCTAAGGACATGTTGAAATATCGGACCTGTGACATTTGTAAATGCTAAAATGATAATATAATGGTGTACTTAATATTTAATAGTGTGTATGTAATATAAAGAAAACAAAATGGTTGTGTTATTCATTCACTTGGTTAGTTTTCAGTATAATATATTATTTATAATATTATAATTTATTATGTAATATTATTATTTTAAGAACAAATCGGTGTGTCGCTGATAAGACAATAGAACTCCATAATCAATATAAAAAAAAACAAATGTTTCTTCTACTGTATTGATTTTTTTTTAATAAAGAGTATAAGACGTCTATCGTCTTATAATGGCAATGGCGTTGTCCTTCTTGTCCTTGTCCTTTTTTATTGTATGAAAAACAATAGGTACCTATAGTAGAAAAAAAAAACTAATGTCGATATCACTTGTTCAGCGATGAGGTACATATGCCAATAATCGACTGAAGTAATAAAAGCAACTAGTCGAACAATATTAGGTATTTACCAACATGCCTATTGAATATTTATTTATTTATTTATTTAAACGCAATATAATATGGCAATTGCCTTTAAAAGTATACAGATAAACTTTATAACATCACACAATCGTTCAACACATGTACGAAAATATATAAACAGACAAAACATACTCCAGTTAAAGTCAGAAAATAAAAATGAAAATTTAAATACAAATACAATAAATTCATTAAAAGACAAATTTTATATTGTCAAAAATATATAAATTAACAAATATTGAAGGAGACCCACCGTCCACCCGGATACCGCAGAAGTCTGGGGACTTCCATTTATCCGATAAACGCGTCAGTGGATAAATAAGTTATTATTTTTTATTTATTTATTTTATATAATATAACATTAAATACAATGATACAGTCGCGCCAAATGCATTAGAAAAGATTTGTCGACTCGTTTATTTTCATAATAACAACATATAAATAATTTAAACCTTACGAAAAGCAGCAAACATATACTTAATAATTATACTATTTATGTACATATTTTCGATTATATGTATACAAATCCACATTTCAGGAGCCATTCCTTGACAAGTCTTTTTGTTGCAATCTTACTACCACATTTCTTAATAGATGTCGGCATCATATTAAGCAATTTAGGCACGTTATATTCTAAAGTTCTCTTACCGTATTTATTATTATAGGTATTTTGGTACTATATTTATTTATTATTTATTTATTTTATTCTTCACTGTACAATGTACATTGGTTACAATATTACATACAATAATATCCTTCATTTAATTTAAATCTAGTATGATGAGCATGTCGCGGTTTTGTTTTATATTTATCCTTTAAAAACTGGTCAAGGACTATTCTATGCCAAAACAAGAATTAAATGTAAATGAATAAGAAAAACGAGTTTGCAAATGTTTTATTTTTGGGTATGTCAGTATAATCTAAATGGCAGTTTTAAATAATATTCTATTATGATAAAACCATAATAACAGATAGACAAATACATCATAATAGACCCGATTTAGTATTACATGATAAACGTAATAAAATAACGTACCTAATAGACATCGCTGTCCCAAATACACATAATATACAAACAACCGTCGCAGAAAAAATACGTAAATATACAGAACTAGCAGGAGAAATAAAAAATATTTGGCATTCTAGGTCCGTTTATATAATACCTTTAGTCATGTCAGCTACAGGGGTAACTCCGAAATCTTTAATAAATAATTTACAGAAATTAGATTTACCGGTTAATTTGTATATTAAAATTCAAAAATCTATTATAATAAACACTTGTAATATTGTAAAAAAGTTTTTGAACACAGATATTTCAGGCACAATGCTGGTATTTTGATCCCGCGTTTTGAGCCTAATCCTTTGATATCCTGTATATCTGGATAGGTGAATTTTTCCCGGCATTAGACTGTTAAGTTTTTGTGTGACCATGACTGATCATATGGAGACTTATCTGGTTGTATAATGCTGAGAAGTGTGGATGGCAATTCTGCCGCCGCGTATATATATAAGCATAATATGTATTGATAAACTCGGTCAAAGATGGCAAGTAGTCCTGGAAGCAGAGATGGGAATATCGGACAGAGACTAAAGAAAGTCACTTGTACACTGTACTCCTGAAAGGAGAATTTAAACTTAAAAAATGAAAACTTTGTGATTTTGAATGTTACTTTGTTTTCGTATAATTCATTCCCACAAACATAGAGCGAAATCAAAAATAAGGCACAGGCTTTTATTTGAAAAGAAATAAAATATTCCTGGAAAAGAGGTTTTTACCTGACTACAAAATTAGCATAATATCTTTGTTCTGTGATCTTCTTGTTCGACTAAATATTTGATTGGAACCAGCAACCATGAAACTGGGAAAAATTTATAAGAACATAATATATCTCAATTTACCCTATGACAGCTTACAAATTCAAGTTGGCTCTATAAATCAGGACTAAAACCTTGACGTAACCAACACCCTAGGCAACTCCTTTGGAGTGAATTGGGTAAGGTAAACTGTTGAAACACTGGTACGTAGTGTTACAGTACCTACTCCAAAGGATTTATAATTATAATTGTGCTGAGTAAATTATTTTTTTTATTTTATTTTTATTTATTTACATACGTACACGGCGTGAGCCTTTTACATGTAATATTAAACATAAAAACAAATCATAATTATCATTCAGAACAAAGTTGGAGCAAAACGAGAACATCAATATTGGCAAAGAACAAAATATAATTGGGAATCAAATTATAACAACTATAAAATTAGTCAAACCAAATTGTTTAGAAAATTAGTCATGAAAAATTATAACATTGGAGTGAGAGTGTTAAATGTCAAAAAAATGTTTGGTAATATTATGTCAGGGTCAAAAATTGTAATACAGTAAGGTGATGTCAAGTAGATAGAAGAAAAAAATATAATTGATAAGAATTGTAATGTATAATTGAAATGACAAAAGAATTATTTTATTTATAGTACCTTAAGACGTCAAAACTTTTATTTGTTATCTACGTTTAATATTTTGAACATTTTCATTTCAGAGATGAGATATTATTCCACTATTCTGAATATTTTAAGTTTATTGACACAGAAGAGATGACTGGCTGTAGTCCACTAGCAATCCCACGAGCTGTTCTTTCCATGGCAACAAAAAATTGAGAAATACAGGATGGGTGGCAAACCTCAACACTAAATTCAAGATGAAAAATGTCTTAATATTATAAGAAAAGTGTAACTCATCACCAAATATTATATTTTTACCCTTTACATATGTTAAAAGCAACCAACTCAAAATAAATGTTTTTGAAATACACCCCCTAAGGCATTTAGCATAAGTATTTCATTTTAAACTATATTATTTTGCTGGGTTGGTTGTTTTTTACAATTAAAATGTCAAATGATCTGAAAATGGATGAAAAAAAAGTGCTTTGTTAGGTTGGATAGAATTTTTTGTGTATTTCTTTTTTTTTACTATACAATAAGAAATCGAACTATTTTCTTCTTATTATTGATTTTTTCAAAGACTTAGTTGAAGAACACCACCTATTTTTGTTTATTTGTCAAAAGTTCCTATCACTTATAAGTGATAGGAACACATATCACTACAGTGTTTTACAATAAAGTCATGAGCCTGCAATGGGAAACTTCTTGATTCAAATTTTGCTATCGACTTACTCTACAGTCAAAACATCAAAATATTTTAACTGTCATACATAAAAGGACTTGTTATTTTTTATCTGTTTAAATTTTAAATTCAAAATGCCTTACCTTTCTCTCTTTCTCTATTTCTCTCTTCGCTCTTTAACGCTCCTCTCAAAAGAAGAGGGCCGAAACCAACCTCAGAGCTTTTTTTGTGTAATTTTTTTATTAAAAAAATATACATCTGGGTATTTGTTATAAACCCAAATAAAACCTTACACATCTTTAACAGTAAGTTATAAGCTTGTGTCGTGAAAGGGAAGTTTACCAGCACTTGGTATCTAGGCACTCTTGTGCATGAGGCTGAGACTCTGCTTCCAGGCTACTGACAAATTAAATCAACTCTTTCCATGACATAACTAACACTATGATGAAGTTTTATATTATCTAATAGTAAACTGAGAAAGCGAACTCTTGTAGACGAAAGAACAGTGCTCTTTTTAACGCTGGACATTCTGAAAACATTACCCAACCAGGACTATCGTTTCTCCTCTCCATTTTAGTTATACCTCATCCAATAGTTTTTGCTTTTGTATTCGTTAAATAAAACAAAATATCGATGGTTTAAAGCACAGAAGACACATGTCCACATTTGACTGTTTAGAGAAAACAGGGTTTGAAAGTTTGAGTTCAAAATTAATTAACTAATTTTAAATTAATTCAGAAGATGTCCTTGGTGGAAATGTGCTTTTTAAGAATCAATTATATCGATTTTAATACATTCTCAAATATTTTATGTGACATGTTACATCTGTGCACAAAAAAAATGATAATTAAAGAATGTTTGGCATCTGGTTTTTGTTAAATATTTCGATATTGATATAAGTACCTATTATTGGTAATTATGTAATCAGGACATAGACGACATAGAGACGACGTTGCAACCGATCTTGTACATAATATATTAACTCATTTTACTTAAAAAGTGGACATGTGTCTTTTGTGCTTTAAACCATCGATATGTAGATTTAGTTGAATTCTTAAAATATATTGGCTTCTAATTTCTCCATTTCAACATAATGATAACTTTCTCCATTTATGCATGAGTACATAATGTAATACCATTACACCGCTTTCCTCGCGACGTAGGCAGAAATGATCAAGCGCCACTTCCTTCTATCCTTGCATACATATTTCGCTTCTGGCACTGTTATACAATTCCTCATGCATGCTCTCCTGTTCAATGTGTTCAACACGTGACCGTCCCAATGATCTTGCCAGTACCATGGTAGAGGCCGGCCAAGAGACGCTTATATGGACCAACTCAAGAAGGACATAAACTGTGGCACATACGTAGAACTAAAGAGACTAGCTAAAAATAGGAAGGAACGGAGAAGAAAATCCAAACTCGTTGCAGACCAATCCAATGGATTGTAGCTCATTATATACATGATCTTACCATTTGATCCTCGGACGTCCACGTCTCCGAGATCCATTCCTCTCAGCCAAACATATCTTATTGGTCGTTTTGTCCTCATTCATTTTTTCCACATGCCCAAACTATCGTTACTTATTTTTCCATTCATCTATTATATATCATATTTCAAGTTAAAGATAAAATATACTCATTGTATAAATTTGTATGATACATATAATAAATTAATTTCATTATATTACTTAGCGACTTCTCAGTTCATTATCTATCTACAGACCCTTAACTTCTGGGAGAATTTTAAGTCGATGAGTATCTTGTGAATTGGTAGAAATAGTGATATGTATAACTTATAATATAATATAATAATATGTGTTAGAAGACTCTGTAAGGCTGAAGAAAGTTTTCAGAGGAGCAAATAGAATAACAATATCACGAAAGGTAATGGAATTAGGATTATTATAAAATCAAATGTTTATTTATCTGCATGAATGTGTTACGTAAACACCTACTCAGTTAAATCAGCTGGTGTGTTGCTGAAGTATTGATCATCCTTCTGTGTCACGAAGTTCCCGGTCAGGGCAAAAAAAAAAGAATGATATTTTACCAATGTGATTTACAGGCAGGCGTTCGAAAAAATAAAGACATTTTATTTCTTAAATTCAGCGATGAGGTTTGCCATCTACCCTGAATGTTTCAATTTTTTTTTTGGCACGGAGAGAACAGCTTTCAGGTAAATTGCATGTAACTGGTCTGCTGACTACCCCACTTGTAGAATATGGCATAAACAGACTTTGGGAGGAACCTTAAGAGTCAATATAAGAATTGAATGCTGCCTTTTTGATGGCTAAATTTCAAAGGGTATCATAGCGTAGAGAGTATCAAGAAAATAGGCGTTTCAATTGGTACTACAAGAGGGAAAGTTTTAAAGTTAACAATACACCACCAATTTTAGCATTTTTAAGTTGAAAATAAGTCTAGAAGGATATCGAATGTCCATTTTTTTTCTAATTATATTTCAACCAATGAATCTTGAGCATGCATCTGAAGCACCACATCTCAAAGGCAGCCAATCGTCCACATTCACTCTTGGTGATGTTCCACGTCTCTCTACTAAAATATAGCAGGATACTCCAAGCAAAGTCTTTAATCAGGTTTATCCTAACGTTCTCTCTCAATAGAACAAGTAAAAAATTATATTTCAAAATATAGTTCGCCGGTAACTTATAGTCTCGTCCTCATGCACAAGAGGTACGTTGTTCAATCTCAGGTGCCGGCAAACTCCCCTTTCACGACACAAGCTTTGAGCTTACTGTGCAATGTGTATAAGGTTTTATTTGAGTTTGTCGGTAGCCTGGCGGTAGAGTCTCGGACTCATGAACAAGAAGTACGTATGTAGTTCGATCTCAGAAATTCCCCTTTCACGACACAAGCTTTGAGCTTCCTGTGAAAGGTGTATAAATAAGGTTGTATTTGAGTTTATAACGAAAACTCAGATAGGTACATCTTTGTTAAAAAAAAATTACTAAATATATATTTTTCAGTAAAGGCAACACCAGGTATTTCATTTCGAATCGAATAATATAATTTGTAGGTATAATTCGTAATATAACCACCGTGAGACATGAAACTTCTAAAAGCTATCAGCATGAAACTAAAATAAATTCTGTATTATTTGTCTGAGTATAAACTCAACTTTTGAGAATTATTTCAGCCTATAGTTATGTAGGTACAAGTTATAATATAATGTAATCTAATATATTATGTACCTTAGTTGGATTCGCCGGAGTTTATTTTAACTCTTATCCGTTCCCTAGGATAAAGTCAGTCAGACGATCTCTACACCCTGCGCGGCCTCCATACAAATACTATGCAAATACTCACATTTCGCGTGATTTATTTATCGTCATTTTACCTATTTAATTACATCAAAACACAATGATTGTGTTTCAATAATAGAAAGGACAGTTTAAAAATTTGGGATAGTGCTATGTTATTGGTTTTAAACATCACAAAGATCTTAAGATGAATAAAAAAACAATGCGTTAAATAGACAAAAAACACAATATATATATATCATTTGACTCAAGTTGAAATAATACGCAGTACAAGATGTGTAAATGACAAAAGACATAGAAGAATAATATGTAATAGATTGATTCATTGTTTTTGACATTTTTTATAAAAAAAAGGTATGTACTTAAGTAGAGCAGTTAAGCAGAGTCTCAGTAATAAAAATAGGGTTGTAAATCTTAAAAACATTACAATGAATGAAATACCATACAGACGGAAAACAATGATGACAATAAAAATAAAGAACCAATATGAAACAAAGAAATGAAACAATAATGTGCAATTGTTAAATGCACTACATGGTTTTCAAAATAATTCTTTGTGGTTACGCAATTTAGAGATTACTTACCCAAAAAATGAGTATCCAATAGCATTCAAAAAACCATTGTCAAACTATTATTCAAAAAAATGCACACTTTAGTGTTTTAAAAAAAGGATAGTCTATTGTTATTATCGTAGATTATTATTTGTGTATTTAGAAATACAATCTACATAGTATTAGTAAAACTTAAATGGTAGTCTTGAGTTTTTTTTATTATTATTATTATTGAAATAAAAAGTGCGAGTAACTACGTGTTACCCGTATTTCATTATACTTTTCATTTGACTATAAGGTATGATACCCATAATGTAGTTTTTACGGCACGGAAAGGAAACCTGTATAATGATTTTATGCAGTTAATTTAGCAAGTAACCGTAAACCAATACACACTATCACATAAGTATTTGTACTGACACGGAGAGGGTGACTTGTATATTTAATACACATAGTTCATCTGCTGATTACCCTATTTGTGAGATATATTTTGATAGCACCTATAAATATATATTATGTTTTCTATGTTCACCTGCAATACCTCTCTATTTATGTATGATCCACCTAAATAAAGTGTTTCTTGAGTACATACAAATACTTACAGTATTTCATTACCTGAATTATAACACATTTATTATTATTTATTCAAAAAAATCTCCATCATAACTGGCGATATAGTATTTGCAATATCAATTTTATTACCAAAGCTCAGTATTTTTTACCAAATCGTTTTTCTTACATTATTGCACAGAATTCAGCGCCCGATTTTTACCAAATCGGGCGCTGAATTCTGTGCAATAATGTTGTATCACGATTTCATATAAGAAAATCCATTTTCATTGCAAGTATTGCTTCTACTAGCCATTTCATGCAAGGAAACAGATCGAAAAAACTATGTTTCAAAATAAATGTCTGCCATTTGGTCCTCTTTGTCTATTCCATGTGAAAATTGAAATCAATGCAGACAAATAATAATAATAATAATAAAAAACTTTATTGCACAAAAAAACAACACATGAAAATATTCAATTTAACTATACAAAAAAAATTGTGCAATGGGCGAGTTTATCGCAGAAGCGCGATATCTTCCAACTAACCCATAATAACTAACACAAATACGTAATATTATTTGAATAATTTAATTTATTTATGAATGTGCACATGTAAATATATATTTTGTAGGTAAATACATATAATATATTATGTCCACATTTAATAAATTATGTTTTTTTCACAATTTTTTGTCAGTAACACTGAAAATAGGTCTAATAATGACAAGGTTGAGATTTTATAAATTCTGTCAAAGATTTATTATATTACTAATGACTACAAAAACTATTTTTGCTCTAAAATTATTACCTATAATACTGTGCCTATAGAAAATAAAAAAAAAATCTTACAAACATAATTTAAACACTTTGTAGAAATCATCACAGCTGGAATTCATAAAATACAAATTAATACTTTACTCAAAACAGCTGAAATGTGTTGATGATTTTAGCGGCCCTAGAGAACGGTCTCCGTATGATTTTTGAAAAAGTTAAATAAAATCGATTCTAAGAACTAAAATCCAACTTTTTTTTTCATAAATAGTTTACTGACAAATCATTCCAGGAATACTGAAAATTATTTGGCGATAAAGTGATATTTAGTAGTATTTTTATTGATTTTCAATCGATTTTTGCCGCGGAGGCCCCAAAAAACGGATGGCGGTTAAAAGTGGCATGAAAGCCTATATCGGATTACATAAATTAGAAGTTTAGAAATTGAGACGGCAGCTAGCACAAGCATCCATAGACCCATGGGCTTTTTAATTTATTTGTTTATTTTATTCTTCTCCTAAATCACTCGCAAACGAGTGGATGGCCTTGAAATAATATTTTATTCTTCACTGTACATTGTTTACAATAATAAAATTAAAACAGTATCGTATAAAATATCAGTTATACTATTCAATGTACAGAGGACGAGTTTATCGGAGAATACAGCCTGAAACTTGTCTATCTTTTGCTTTATATGTGTTCCCCAACATTGATGATCACCTGAGAGAAATCTCGTCTTTTCCGGGCAGAAAACAAAACTTGTCTGCTAATCTGCATTCATGCAAATTTTCATTGAAATATCTATCACTTTTTTGCTATAAGAGTCGGTTTTTTTTGAGATTTTAGTACAATATTAGTTGTTAAGTAAATTTTTTTACATTATTTTTGTTACATTGCTAAACATTGTGTGATGAGTGAGAAATGAGGATATTAGAAGAATGAGTGAATCTATGAAGAACATTATGGATAGAACGCGTGTAAATAAGCTACGACAATTTGGATAGGTGTAACGTAAGAATGACAAAGAGAATAGGTATTCTTATCTGGAAAAAGGGGTGTGATGAAGTGTGAGCATTCGAAAATCACGTGGTTTGATCTCGTTGGTTAAATTTTCAAGGACGTCCGTGTGTTGAACAAGAGAATCGACGTCCGAGCTCGACGTCCTGTGTAAGGAAAGATCTATATGGCGTTCCCTTCTCTCTGCCTACCGCACTTGGGTTTTGGCGTGAGGGTAAAGTATAGTATTGAATAAACACATTAAAAAAATCAAAACCCGTATCTCAAAACAAGGACAAATCACTCGATGGAATGGCTTGAATGAATATCTCAAAACACCATTTTGGTTAATGTGCCCTTGTTCCATCTACAGCGTGAACTAATTGTTTTAAAATCTTAATAAAGCTACCCGTGAAATACTTAAAAAGAAATTTATTTGATACTTAAATTATGGCTCGTAGAGGATGATGTGTTAAGAAAAAATGTAGAAATTGATACATTTCATCTCTATATTTAATAATGAGGTCAGGTTTTAACCCTATGTTTATAAATAGGAGTCCTTGGACTCCTGAAATATCCGAGAAATAAAGCTATTTCAACATCTGTTTCATTAAAAAATAATCATAACGAAATAATATAATAACATATTATAAAGACAATTCACACAGACCGAGCTAGTCCCAAATTAAGATATGAATCTTGTATTATTAATGTACGCGTACTTTATTTTTTCGAACACCTGCCTTTTATAAGACACTCAAAAACTTTCAACAAAGAGTGAGAGAGCAATTCTTTCCCTGGTGCTCCACGGAAAAAATATGTTTTTTTTCCATAATATTGAGGATTTTTCTATTATTAAGAACATAAAATTATACATGACAAAATCACAATCGCATTTAGAGTTATAAATTTAAAAAAAAACTCGTTTAATATTCCTGTCAGATTCATATTATTTATCATCGAGATTATTTTTATTGTCCAATTTGTTTCGACTTGTGGCAGTTGAAATAAAAATATTTCGTGATTAACGGCATGTTTCTGTCAACGGAGACATTTTAATAATAATTATTAATCTCAATTATTTAATCAAGAATTACAACATTCCCTTACTTACTGCTATATAATTATTCTTCCACCCTTTTCTGGTAGTTATTACATCCTTAAATTATGTATTTTTTTGCTATTTTATTATAAGGTGCATCACAGATATTTGATTCATATTTTATTTTTAAAAGATTTATCTGGGTTTTATTATAAACCCAAAAACAACCTTATACACCTTTCACAGTAAGCTAAAAGCTTGTGTCGTGAAAGGGGAGTTTGCCGGCACCTGGGATAGATATTATCATATTTTCGATGTTTTTGGCATTCACTATGTGATAATTACGCGACATGATTAGAAAATGAGTTTAATTCACAATGTATTTAAATTATCACTTGATATTTATATGTAGATCTGCGACCGGTTTCGATACGCTAGTACCATTCACGAGCAGAATATAAACTGTTTATATTCTGCTCGTGAATGGTACTAGCGTATCGAAACCGGTCGCAGATCTACATATAAATATCAAGTGATAATTTAAATACATTGTGAATTAAACTCATTTTCTAATCATGTAGATATTATCAGTCAAACCAGCAAAAGTCACACAAATAATCAAACATCCAAACCCTGCACATTCGTAAAACATCGATATTATAGGTCAAATCATCAAAACTCACGCAAATAATCAAACATCCAAACCATTCACATTCGTAGAACATAACAAATAAACTGTCTTCACTCAGTGATGAGCTCTGATTGTAGTCATCCTCAATATCTTATTTTTTGGCACAGAGATGACGCATTATTTATGACACGAGAAATTAAATCACATACGTGCTGCTTTTTCTATGAGAATTCGTGAAAACTCACATGAACAAAAAAAGGAAATTTTAGTATTGCCAAGAGAATCAAAATACTCAAGATTATCTAAAACAGCTCCCAAGTAACGAAATGTCATCCAGCAAAACAGTGTTTTTCATATTCTGTAAAATCTTGTTAAATGTACGTATTATGTACATAGGAATTTTCATGAATTGGCCGACGATGTATAAATTATAATATTGTGTGAAGTTTCGCACCACACATAGGCATCCTACCATCCCTTATCTCGGATACAGACGACGTGACGAGGAACCTAAGAGACACCCTTAAAAGACTATGTTTGCATAAAATATTAGATGAATTGTATGTCACACGCAATCCTAGAATAAAAAGTAACCTCTATCACAACTCGCCTACAAAGGTTTCTGTTGAGATATTCAACCAGAAATTCTTTCTATTTTGACATTGTGTGTGCTCGCAGTTGTGCTGATATCAAAGCTTTGGGAATGCCATGAAAAAATATTATCAACTAATACAGATTTCCTCGGTGTCGTTCAGGTAATAAACAACAATTTGACAAATAAGCTCCTCATCATCATCATCATCGCCCTCAACGCTCCTCTCGGGAGCACAAGGCAGAAACCAGCCTCCTCCATTCAGAGCGTCTCTGTGCCAATTGCGTCACCTCTTTCCACGACATTCCTTGCGCTCTGATATCGTTGTCATAGGAACGGTGTATTGTGAAAGAGGGACGCCCGGGCCGACGGAACCCCTGCGGACGGAAAAACAGTGCTCTTTTTGGCCAACTATCATTAGGCATTCTCAAAACATGTCCCAGCCAGGACCATCGTCTCTCCTGTATTACGGAAATTACAGGTCTCTGCTGGGTGCGCCGGCGCACAGCATCATTTGTAACATGTTCATACCATTTGACATCCAAAATCCTTCTAAGACACCTGTTTTCAAAGCTTAGTATCTTCCGCTCCTGAGCCTTGGTTAAGTGCCAAGACTCACAGCCATATAGAAGGATTGGGATGATAACAATTTGACAAATAAGCTCCTACAGATAACTTAATTCTTTTCTATGAAGTTACATACATACCATCACGCCGGTTCCCTAGCGGGGTAGGCAGAAAAGATCGAGCGCCACTTCCTTCTATCCTTGCATACATCTTTCGTTTCCGTCACTGTCATACAATTCCTCATGCATGCTCTCCTGTTCAATGTGCTCAACACGTGACCGTCCTGTAGGATTTGATTCAAATGATCTTACCATTTGATTTTCGGACGTCCACGTCTCCGAGCACCATTCCTCTCAGCCAAATATATCTTCTTGGTCATTCTGTCCTCATTCATTTTTTCCACATGGCCAAACCATCGTTACTTATTTACATTAATCCTTGTAAATAAACCAACTTTCATTCCACTTTCCTTTCATGTATCACTGTTACGCACACGATCTTTCAGACTTTTCTATGAAGTGATCAAATCGATAATAATTATTGCACACTTTATAAATGGTGACATTTGTTGATCTGTGACTATCCTAAGGACACCGTGAATTTTCCAGAACAGCAGTGTTTTCAACTTGGTTCTAAATGTGATTTTTTACTGATTGTTTCTCAGGTCTACGAGAAATCTGTTCCAGGCAGTTTGCCCCGCGACGCTGAAGCTCTTCTCTACAAATTCGGAGGTATTTTTCTGTTTTTTTTTTTACAAATCGTTGGTAGCGACGGAAGCTGAACGCAGATTGTGGTCGCCTTAGAGTTTTGCTGAAGGGAAAGAGTTCAGCGAGACACAGAGACGTCGTATAAACAAACATAAATATTTATACAAATAAATAAAATATTTGTGTTGCTTAAAAACAAATTTGTACGGTATAAATGAATAGAAAAAACAGTCTATCCTCTGGGTTTCCCTTGAGAAATTTCTAAGGTAATTTGTAAATAGGAAAATATATAGTTTTGATTTTTCTATTTATAAACCCTTTAAGTTCTATGAATAGTTCATATATTTCGTGTAGATATTATCACAATTATTGTTGATAATTTCAATAATCAATACTTTTTTTGCAATAATAAAAAAAAAAATATTTAAATTCATATTATTTTGATCTAGTGATATTTACTGACCTCAAATATTTGCTCAAAAAATGTATGATTTTTGAAATTACATTTTTTGTTTATATTTTTATTTTCCCTTTATCAGATTTAAAAACCAGGTGACAACTCTTGCTCTTTTCCGGAAATTTCGAGTACCTGTAAAAGGCCGCCTAGGTGTTCGGAAAAATAAAGAAATTTTACATCTTAAATTCAGCGATTATGTTTGCCGCCCCTCCCCAATGTCTTAACTTTTTGTTGACACGGAGACGACAGTTTGTATGTTTATTACATACAGTTGATCTACTGACTAACTCACTTGTGGGATATCCCCATTTCTAAAAACTTCAAAATAACGAAACAGACTTTTGCCGGCACCTTGGATCGAATCACAGACCTCCTATTCAATTCAAGAATCATAACGCCTCCTGAACAATAGGGTCTTTAATCCTGCCTTGAACACTTCCATACTCTCCAGAGTTCGCAAATCATAGGGAACTTTGTTCTTAAATCTTGTACATATTTTTAAATATATTATGAATGAAACTCATATTAATTGTGTAATGAGTTCAAGAATGGACCAAGGAAAATATTTTTAGGATACATTTTTAAAAAACCACAAGAATATATATATGGACAATTTGTAAAGCGCCGTTTACTCATAATATGACCTCAAGGGCGCTGTATATCGTATCCATCATCCGAAACTCCCAGCAAAAAGGTGTGTCTTCAGCCCTCTTTTAAAACTCTCTCCATTCACCTCCTCTCGCAGACACAGAGGCAGGTTGTTCCAACATCTGGGACCCGCAACACTAAACGCTCTGTCTCCAAAGCCTGTTTTGCGAGATCGAGCTGGCTTAATCAGTCTGCAAGAATAAATGCTACTATTTATTTACTGTACCTATTTTTTATTATAAATCTTCAATTTGACACTATGACAGATATAGATGTTTTGTTACAGACACCTCGATGTTTAAAGGATTAAAGGATAAAGGAAAGGAAAGAATGGATTAAAACACGTCGGCACTATCACGTATGAACTTTTTTCAGAATATTTTATCTGATATATAACATCGCTTGGGATTAAATATTGTTTTTTTTTTTAAATAGATATATCTCGGTTTCGTTATAAACCCAAGTACAACCTTATGCATCTTTCACAATAAGCTTAAAGCTTGAGTTGCGAAAAGGGATTTTGCCGGCACCTGGGATTGAATCACAGACCTCCTATTCACGAGGCCGAGACTCTACCTCCAGGCTACCGACGAACTCAAACTCATTTGAAGTGATTACAAAATATTAACAGTTTTGAAAACCTTATTCATTGATAAAAAATATATAATTAAGACTCTTTCTAGCATGTAACTGTAGTTGTGATGTGGGAAGGCGGCAGTTGTCCTGGCTAAGAAACATGAGAATCAAGAGGGCGAAAGAGTGATTTTGGCTAGCACAGGACAGAAAAACTTTCGTAAGGCCGACGTCGGGGGGGGGGGGCTGACATTGCACTTGAAGAAGAAGAGTGACTTTATTAATGTGATCTAGATTTCAACTTGCGATATCGTTTTCAAACTAAACCTACCGTAGAGAGAGAAAAAAAGAGTGCTAGCTATATTGAATCCTGTATGTTTACAGAGTACTAAAAATACAGAATTAATTGTTGGGAAATAAATTTAGGGAATTTTCAGTATAATGCTTTGTTTGTTTACGGAAGCTGAATCTGTTTCAGGAAATAATGAATACCTTGGATGTAGCACTCGTACGTACGTAGTACATTCAGTAAATACAGCCTAAATACATAATACAACCATGTTAAAACCATTCATCTCTGATCATATTAAATTGTATATAAGTCCGTTTTTTATTAAGAGAAAAAGCTGCATGTATTCACATGCGATTAATTTACTGGCTTAACCACTTGTGCAAACCTAAGAAGCAACCATCTTTTTGGAATCTCATATTATTTCCGATCATCTCAAATGGAACGCGATCTCCCTTTTAAATGGCGCCGGAACAATTAAGTTCAATACTTTATCGGCTGCTAGCTTGACCAGTCAACAACAAATTTTTAAAATATTTACCAATTATTTTATTGTTCAACCGGATTTGGGTACACATGACTTCAATCAATCAGAAATCACGATTGGAAAAACATGTTTACAAAATGCAACCTTTTGCAAAATGTAATTGGAAGAAGTGAGAAAGTCGTTAACCACTTGTGCATAACACCTTAACATCTCGACTGAAGAACCATGTTTACACAATGTAACATTGTGCAAAATGTAATAGGAAGAAGTGAGAAAGGCGTAAAAACTTCTGCATAACGCCGTGACATCTCAACTGGCGAACCATGTTTACACAATGTAACATTGTGCAAAATGTAATTGGAAGAAATGAGAAAGGAGTTAACAACTTGTGCGTAACGCTGTGACATCTCGACTGGCGAACCATGTTTACACGATGTAACATTGTGCAAAATTTAATTGGAAGAAGTGAGAAAGGCGTAAAATTTGTGCATAACGCCGTGACATCTCAACTGGCGAACCATGTTTATGCAATGTAACATTGTGCAAAATGTAATTGGAAGAAGTGAGAAAGGAGTTAACCACTTGTGCATAACGCCGTGACATCTCGACTGGCGAACCATGTTTACACAATGTAACATTGTGCAAAATGTAATTGGAAGAAGTGAGAAAGGAGTTAACCACTTGTGCATAATGCCGTGACATCTCGACTGGCGAACCATGTTTACACAATGTAACATTGTGCAAAATTTAATTGGAAGAAGTGAGAAAGTCGTTAACCACTTGTGCATAACACCTTAACATCTCGACTGAAGAACCATGTTTACACAATGTAACATTGTGCAAAATGTAATAGGAAGAAGTGAGAAAGGCGTAAAAACTTCTGCATAACGCCGTGACATCTCAACTGGCGAACCATGTTTACACAATGTAACATTGTGCAAAATGTAATTGGAAGAAATGAGAAAGGAGTTAACAACTTGTGCGTAACGCTGTGACATCTCGACTGGCGAACCATGTTTACACGATGTAACATTGTGCAAAATTTAATTGGAAGAAGTGAGAAAGGCGTAAAATTTGTGCATAACGCCGTGACATCTCAACTGGCGAACCATGTTTACGCAATGTAACATTGTGCAAAATGTAATTGGAAGAAGTGAGAAAGGAGTTAACCACTTGTGCATAACGCCGTGACATCTCGACTGGCGAATCATGTTTACACAATGTAACATTGTGCAAAATGTAATTGGAAGAAGTGAGAAAAGAGTTAACCACTTGTGCATAACGCCGTGACATCTCGACTGGCGAACCATGTTTACACAATGTAACATTGTGCAAAATTTAATTGGAAGAAGTGAGAAAGGCGTTAACAAACTTGTGCATAACGCCGTGACATCTCGACTGGCAAACCATGTTTACACAATGTAACATTGTGCAAAATGTAATTGGAAGAAGTGAGAAAGGAGTTAACCACTTGTGCATAACGCCGTGACATCTCGACTGGCGAACCATTTTTACACAATGTAACATTGTGCAAAATGTAATTGGAAGAAGTGAGAAAGGAGTTAACCACTTGTGCATAACGCCGTGACATCTCGACTGGCGAACCATTTTTACACAATGTAACATTGTGCAAAATATAATTGGAAGAAGTGAGAAAGGAGTTAACCACTTGTGCATAACGCCGTGACATCTCGACTGGCGAACCATGTTTACAGAATGTAACATTGTGCAATATTTAATTGGAAGAAGTGAGAAAGGCGTTAACAAACTTGTGCATAACGCCGTGACATCTCGACTGGCAAACCATGTTTACACAATGTAACATTGTGCAAAATTTAATTGGAAGAAGTGAGAAAAGCGTTAACAAACTTGTACATAACGCCGTGACATCTCGACTGGCGAACCATGTTTACACAATGTAACATTGTGCAAAATGTAATTGGAAGAAGTGAGAAAGGAGTTATCCACTTGTGCATAACGCCGTGACATCTCGACTGGCGAACCATGTTTACACAATGTAACATTGTGCAAAATGTAATTGGAAGAAGTGAGAAAGGAGTTAACCACTTGTGCATAACGCCGTGACATCTCGACTGGCGAACCATGTTTACACAATGTAACATTGTGCAAAATTTAATTGGAAGAAGTGAGAAAGGCGTTAACAAACTTGTGCATAACGCCGTTACCTCGACTGGAGAATGTTTACACAATGTTTACACAATGTACCTAGCTTGTACAAAATTCAATCGGAAGAAGTTAGTGAGAAAGACATCTCAATGTTTACGATTTGACTCTAGGCTGACTCGAGTGATCACTTCAAAGACAAGGTTCGCCAAATCTCATAATCACGATATAATGTCCACCAATCGAAAAACATTTAATGCAAATTATAGAAACAACAAATTTTTGTAGCGCATATTTCAGACCTCGAATGGATCAAAGCGCAATTTTAATAGGAGATCAATTGATCCATCCTAAAAATGATTGCTTTATTTCTTCAGATTAGATTATGCACAATGCTACATTTTGTAAACATGATTCTCAAACCGAGATGTCAGATTGGTTTTGCGATAGTGAATAATATGGTGATTGATATTATTCCTTGTGAGTTATAAGACCAAGAAGTGGTCCAAGATTTTGTGTGCCTTGGATCATCAATATCTTGCACCGGTAGGTGCGTGCCAGAAATATGTCGCAGAATACAAATGACCAAGCAAGGCACGAACTGCTTGGATAGGGTTTGGCATGATCGAGGTATATCGAGAACCACCAATAAAAGGTTGATTGAAACTCTGGTTTTCTCAATTTTCCTTTATGGAGCTGAAACGTGGACGTTAATAATCAATGAAAGACACAGAATTGATGATTTCGAGATGTGGTGATAGAGAAGGTTGATACGCATACCATGGACGGCCCACAGACGAATGTGTCAATCTTGACTGAGCTCCAGATCAAGACTCGACTGTCTGTAATATGTCAAAGACGTATATTAAGCTTTTTCGGATATATAATAAGACGTGAGCCAGACAATCTGGAAAAAAATATTTTTTGTGGTGGAGTCGAATGAAGAAGAAGTAGGGGCCGAATATCAACAAGATGATCGGATCATGTGAAAGATGCTGCAGGGGGTACAATGCATGAGGCGTTTAGGCAGGCGGAGGACAGGGCACGGTGGAAGAGCTAATCGCTTGGTTGGGGTCATGGCTCAGCATTGAGGGACCAACTTGGAAGAAGAAGATTATTCCTTGATTGAAACTGTGTTTTAGCTAGTTCACATACATACACAGTACTTATAATAATATATAAAGATGAATAAGCCTTCCCTTGACAGGTAATTATTCTCATGAAAGTAATTATTAAAATGTCATTTTGAATAAGTCCTCGATAAAATAAAACACCCGGTTTATATTTTATTATATTTATAGAATGGATTTAAGTGTCTTTGAAATAACAGACTTAGAAAAAATAAATAAATAGAAATAAATTTAATTGTATTTTATGTGTGCGTGCTAAGTAAAACTCCAGAATGAAATTAAAAAGAAAATGTTTTTTCTACAAACTTTTTTTATCGATAGAGATCTCATTCATCTTTCAAGGATAAAGTCAATCTCTTTTTCGGTTAAAAGCAGTTATTTGATAAAATAAAGATATTTTACATACATCTTAAGCTCAGCGATGAGGTTTGCCACTAATTCTCAATGTCCTTATTTTTCGTTCACTGTATTGGTATTTAGACAGTAGTATTTCGTCTTCTTCTTCTTCCTCGTAGTGTAGATCATCGATCTGTTAGGTCAGAAGTTGATGCCTCTTGTGATGCTGAAGACCAGCTGTCTTTCCATCTTTTTGGTGGTCTTCCTCGGGGACGTGAACCGACTGGTGTTTCTTTAGCAACTATATGTACGATTCTGTTTTCAGCCATCCGATCTACATGGTCTCTCCAGAATCGTCTCCTTTTCCTATGTAGTATTTCATAATGAAATTAAAAAAAAAACGGGACGGCCGCGTGTTGAGTAAGAGAAATCGACGAATATGTATGAGAAACTGGATGAATGTGGAAAAAGCGAAAGAAGTTTGTAAGGATAGATCTATATGGCATTCCGTTCTCTCTGCCTACCCCTCCTGGGATACGGCGTGGGGGAATAGATAGATAGAGATTGATAAAATTAAATAACAAAAGTTTTTCTCTTCTTTATTGTTGTTTTTGTTTTGCCTGTCAATCTAAATTGATAATGTCCTTGTAAGATGAAAGACGTTGACTAAAGGCAATTTTCGACATACCAACCAGTTGGATAAGTAAAAAACATGTTGAAAATACAGGTGTACCTACATTTTTAAAAGTAAGTTTTGAGGAAAATTATAATAAATATAAAAACACGAAGCAACAACTTAAAATTATACATAATAAAACGATGGGAGAAAATCAAACAAATGATCGAGGGTTTGTGTGTTCACATTGTGAAAAGACATTTCAAACATATTTCATACATTACATTTCATACATTTCAAACATATACATAGGCTTCGGCCGTGAATATCTGAATAAATGAATAAATAAATAAATAAATAAATATTTGATATTAACAAAAACACTCTAAAAAACAATTAAGTGAATCAATAGTTTAAAGTAAACAGTGTTTTTGTTAATATAAAATATGTTAACAAACAAATGAATATACAACCAAATACATACATATATTATGAAAAGAAGGGATGGGATGGGAGGGCGATTAATATGTTTAAGATGTGTTATTTAGAGCAAGACAATGATGTTTCAGTCTATTTCTGAATATGTATTTAAGATAAGATTAAAATTAGTATCGGAGCTCACCCCCAGTTATTTACAGTAGGTATTCTACACATTGCATACATTGGTGTTACAAAGGGCACAAAGGACGAATGTACATATGAGATATCCTTCAAACCTCGATTTTATATTACCTCGAGTGTTTACCAATCCATGCAAATAAGGCTCAAGAGCAGAAACACTTAGTTGGAAAATAAGTGTCACATGTAAAAGTAAGGAGGATATTATGGACTGGTTGAGCTTTGCCAAGTTTACGTGTTTTTATGGAGTTCTACGTAATTTTTGTCACATTTGGTAATCTACGAACTTCTGTCCTTGACGAACGTACCTACGACATACCTAGTTTAAGAACTTTTTTTCGGAATCTACGAGTATTTTTTTTGCAGCAAATCTACGAATTTCAGTCTTCTTCTAGTCTAAATTTAAATCTACGAACCTTTTTCCTAAATCTACGTACTTTTACAATGCGACCTACATAAGTATTTTTCAAAATTTGTCGAGTTGACAACAAAAAAATGAGTTGACAACACTGGACTGGTTTCTACCCTATCTTTTCATCATCATCATCATTATCATTGCCCTCAACGCTCCTCTCGGGAGCACAGGGCAGAAACCAGCCTCCTCCATTCAGAGCGTCTCTGTGCCAATTGCGTCACCTCTTCCCACGACATTCCTTGCGCTCTGATATCGTTGTCATAGGAACGGTGTATTGTGAAAGAGGGACGCCCGGGCCGACGGAACCCCTGCGAACGGAAGAACAGTGCTCTTTTTGGCCAACTATCATATTGGCACGAAGAGGACAGTTTGCATGTTACTTACATGCAGCTGATCTGCTGGCTACCCCACTTGTGGGATATGCCGTGATGGTATAGTATAGTATCATTAGGCATTCTCAAAACATGTCCCAGCCAGGACCATCTTTTCAGGAGGAGCATTTTATAGCGATAAGTTAGGATGTTTTCAAAAATATCATCAAAATTTTTCTTATCTTTTAAACTAGTTTTCTTGTATTAATTTTTTTATATAATATTCTATTATCAAACCATTACGATATTTCCCAGAAGCTGGTTAACCAGTAGATTATCTGCATGAAAAACATACGGATGATAATCTTCGTGACACAAAAAGACATTCAGAATAGGTGTCAAACATCATCGCTGCGTTGATGATTTTAAAATAATATCTTGCACGTCACATGTTAACTGTCTTTTTAAGGACACTCAAAAACGAACAGAAAAATGTATGATACCTTAATTATCTATTAAAGATAAAATGTATTATATTAGCTGTCGTTAGGTTTATAAATATTTTCTCGTTTAATTAATTTTAACCTACATTTCATACTATATATTGTAGAATTAAGGAATAATAATATTATATTTAATCTCACCAGTACCTATTGCGGTTTGCTACTGATACGTAGTTAATTGTAGAATAGTAGATATTATTAAACAGATGCCAAGGACATACACACAGAAAGACAGACAGACAGACAAGCTTCTTAAGCTTTTTAATTTCGGGAAATTATGTAAGCTACGAGATAATAAAATACATTATGTTACGACATTAAACTTATACTATAATATTATTTACACCACACCAATTCCCTGACAGAAAATATTCAACACAGTAAATTTAACACATGAAACATAATATAACCTACCCCTGCCACAACCTTTGCCCTTCTCACCACATAAACCTTAGTTCTCACAATTTTTCAAATTTCATCTGGTAGA
The DNA here is from genome assembly GCA_947579605.1 of Athripsodes cinereus. NCBI lineage: Eukaryota > Metazoa > Arthropoda > Insecta > Trichoptera > Leptoceridae > Athripsodes > Athripsodes cinereus. The sequence continues at coordinate 1,251,433 of OX388327.1, forward strand.
TCGATAAGGTCTAGGTTTAAGGAACATTCCAGGGCGTTCAGAGGCCTTCCTAATTTTTCGGAAATGGCGGATCATTGTGTTGAACATAATCATTCATTTGATATAGACAGTACGGTGGTTTTACATTTCGAATGTGGTAACCGACGTCTGAACGCAATGTAAACTTTAGAAATATTTTAGCATCAGGATAATATTGTTAATTTCCAAATTCCCGCTAAGTCCCCATTACTAGATTACCCCGTCTCACCTATTTTTGTACCTACCAATACCACTCCCCACTCTTCTACTTCAATCCCTGCACCCACCCCTCTCCCCCCTCTGTGACCACCTTCTATTTTTGTAAAGGACATTATACTAATTCAGTACTCTTGAGAATGCCTATTGAAGTGGGCGAAAACGTTAGAGTTTAAATAAATATAGTGAAAATATAACAGTGTTTTGATTATTTATAAATTATTTCAAATTTCAGTTTCCCTGAAGATGCCTACAAGTATAGGCGAAATCGTTCGGTATCTAATCTAACAGTGGAAATTAAAAAGTGCTCAATAATATAGATTTTTATATTTCATTTAATAAAATTGAAAATGGATTTCCACAGTGTAAACACAAAAACTCTTGAATTATTTATATTATAACCTCATTCAATTGTAATTCATATATTATAATAATAATAATAATAATAATAAACTTTATTGTACAAAATATATGGATACAAATGATAAAGTTACATGGTATAAACGAATAATTTTGCACAATGGGCGAGTTTATCGCAGGGACGCGATATCTTCCAACTAACCCAATAAAATAATAAACAAATGGAAAAAGAAATATATATGTAAAAATAAAAATAATAATAAATCTTTAAGAACATAGAAACTAAAATATGTAATACATATTATTAAGTAGTTAAAAAAATAATAATAATAGTAATAAACTATAATAAATAATACATACATACAAATAGATACAAAAATAAATATTGTAAATATAATACATACATAAAAAAATTATTATAAGTGCGAAATGTAAAGCAACACACATGTTGGGGAAGGAGGGGTTAAGGGGATGGACTGCTCATTGTGAATGAGTACACGAGAAGAAAGAAGAAAAAAAAATTATGTAAGGACGAATCTATGTAACGACAAAACTGACTAGTGACCATTGATCTCCCTCTTGAAAGTATTAAAAGACATACATGTTCGGGTTTTTGATGGAAGCTGGTTCCATAATCTGGCACCATGGACTGTAAAAGAGTCTGTGTAACAACTTGAATGATGGGGCGGGATAGCCAGGAGATTATTAGAAGATGATCGCAAAGGCAATCCATGAGAATTTAAGAATTCAAACCTTTCCTTAAGATACAATGGGATAGTAGGATCATAGATAATCTTATGAAGAAGACAAAGAGTGTGAACATCTCTGCGTTGGGGAATGGACTTCCAACCAAGGAGCTCACGATATTCAGATATGTGGTCAAATTTCCTCAAACCAAATATATAACGGATGCAAGTGTTCTGAAGACGTTCCAACTTACTCAAACTTTCCACTGAAAGATCTAAATAACAAACATCTGCATAATCAAATATAGGATGGATCAGTGCCTGAACCAGTAGTTTTTTTGTGTCTGCAGAAACGAAATTTTGCATTCTTCTAAGTGAATGAAGTGAAGCAAATACTTTTCTACTGATTTCATTAATTTGCTTCCACCATGATAACTTAGTATCGAAGAATAAACCCAAGTTTTTAACTGTATCTGAAAAGGGGATGGTTGAGTCATTCAGGACTAAAGATGGTAAAGGAGCAACTGAATTAATAGAAGATAGATTCCTAGAGCTACCAATGATAATCGCTTGTGATTTTGATGGATTGATCAAGAGTCCATGGTTTTTGCACCACAGACTGATATGCTCTAGATTGGTATTCATATTGTGAAAGGCGATATCAACATTGTTCAGATCAAAGTGAATATATAGTTGGAGGTCATCAGCATAGAGGTGATAAGACCCATGAAGAAGCTCAGTGATAGGATTGATGAAAATAGAGAAGAGTAAAGGGGAAAGTATACAACCTTGAGGAACTCCTGCCCGAAGACCCACCCACTCAGAAGCTCTGTCACCAACACAGACCCTCTGATGTCGTCCCTCGAGGAAGGACTTCATCCAACGAAGGGCATCACCACTCATATTTAGGGTTTGCAATCGAGCCAATAGAATATCAAAGTCTACGCTATTGAAGGCACTACTAAAGTCTAAAAGTGTCAGCAATGTAAGTTGTCTTACCTCCATAGCAGACCTGACATCCTCAGATATTTTAAGCAGAGCGGTAGTTGTGCTATGTCCCTTGCGAAAGCCGGATTGAAATCGATTTAGAAAATTGTTAGCTAGAAGATACTTGTTCATTTGCTGATACACAAGTTTTTCCATAACCTTGGAAAGAATGGGCAGAATCGAAATAGGCCGGTAGTCCTTGGGCGAAGATGGGGTACCAACCTTTGCAAGTGGAATTACATTTGCTCTTTTCCATTGGGTAGGAAATGTAGCTGAAAAAATTGAAAAATTGATTATAAACACTATAATTGGACTGACTATGTCTGAGAGAAGATTGATCATTTTTAAACCTATGCCATCGCACCCAACAGCTGTGGATTTAATTGATTGAAGAGCTCTACGAACCTCCTCCAAAGTCACCAGTCCAAACTTAAAGGGTTCACCAACAAACTCCCTATCTTTAAGTTTTTCCAAAGAAGTAGCTTTAATAGAGGGGTCAATCTCAACAGGCGGGGAAGAAAAATGGAGATTCAACTCATTGAGGTCAATCGAAACTGATTCGTTAGAGCTACTCTGTTTACCCAAACCATATTTTTTCAAAAATCTCCAAGTATCACCAGGCGAGGATGAGTCAATGCTACTCAGGAAAAAATCCTTTTTGGCTCGGCGACAAAGTTGTGAGCAACGGTTCCGTAGAAATTTGTATTTCTCCCATCTAAGAGGGCTATTAGCAATTTTAAATTTCATATTATCCTCATACAAAGATTATATGTAAAAACAAAGTCGCAAAAATATCCAACACCACATCCTATAAAAATGCTAGTAGGTTCATTAAATTTGTCCAAGGAAATTTATTTATTTATTTATTTATTTATTCTTTCCTCTACATTAATAAGATGTATTCATATTAGATATTATCAATATCGAGATAATTTCAACAAAAATTATGCTTAATTACGCTATTTCGAATCAGATTTCCTGAAAATTTTATTTTCTTCGTCTATTGCATCATGGCATATCCCACAAGTGGGAAAGCAAGCAGTTCAGCAGCATATAATAGACATGCAAGCTGCTGTCATTGTGTCAACAAAAAATAAAGCAATATGGATGGGTGGCAAACTTCATTGCCAATTTATTTTACATCAGAATATAGATTTTCATCCTCAAAGGTTTTTTTTCACAGCTCTGATTTTCTGAAAAGCAAAATTAAGCAATGCAAAGCAAACTTGATCGCTGAGTTTAAGATGTAAAATGTATTTATTTTATCGAATATCTGTCTTTTACAGGACACTCGGAAATAACCGGAAAAGAGCTTGCCGGTTTTTGATAATTTACTTTTTGTTATTAGTTGAAGGGTTAGTTGAAATATTATTAAAAGGATTTAGTATGAGCAAGTTGACGAATGTGTGTACTTAGGTAGTTTGTTCACGAGAGATGGGAAGTGTGAAAGCGATATTGAAAGGAGAAAAATTTGCTGGCAATAAGGTAAATGGTGCAATCCGACCAATAATTGCAAATAAAAACATATCAACCACAGCTAAAAGGTTGGTGCACTCTGCTATCTTAGTGCCAACACTTATGTATGTAAGTGAGACGTGGACATGGTTAAAGAAGGATGAAAGTGGCATAAATGCAGTTGAAATGAGATCGTTGAGAAGGATGTGTGGTAAAAGTCTGAGAGATCGTGTGCGTAACAGTGATATAGGTACGAAAGGAATGTGGAATGAAAGTTGGTGTAATAACAAGGATGAATGTAAACAATTTAAGACGGTTTGGGCACGTGGAAAGAATGAATGAGGACAGAATGACCAAGAAGATATATTTGGCTGGTGTGGTGTTCGGAGACGTGGACGTCCGAGGATTTAATGGCAAGATCATTTGAATCAAATCCTACAGGACGGTCACGTGTTGAGCACATTGAACAGGAGAGCATGCATGAGGAATTGTATGACAGTGACGGAAGCGAAAGATTTATTCAAGGATAGAAGGAAGTGGCGCTCGATCCTTTCTGCCTACCCCGCGAGGGAAGCGGCGTGATGGTATGTTAAAATATAGCGGACTTTTACGATAAACTCGCCCTTTGAACAAAATTGTATGTTTAATTATTATGATTTTTTTTTGGTGCAATAAAGGATTATTTTTTTTAATTTTATTTCACAAACAAACAGTTATAACACAAATGAGAATACACAATAAATATTATTATCATTTTATGAATGCATTGAACGTTAAACAAAAAGATTAAATATTGATAGAGTAACCATTGAGTTTCATAATATTTTGAACACGCATAGTGTGATGACCCTACCTATTTTAAACCATTCTAAGCTCCGAATTTGCAACATCCTAGCTTCTAAACTATACCTACTGTAATAATTGATTCCCAAACTAGAAGTGACAACCCTATTCAGCTAGCTAAGAATTGTATGAATTTTCGCATTGTTGCAAATATACGCACGAAATATCGCATTCCTAATTGAATTAATTAACGAATTTTGGCCTTCCGTGATCGTCTAGATTTATCTATTAACTATTTTCATAGATTTGGACCCAGTACGTTGTGTTTTGACGATAATTTTACCTACGTTGTGTATTTTTAGAACGCAAAATAAGTCACCTGAAATATACATTTCAGGTAATCAAAAAGAACAACAAAATCACAAAATCAATAAAACAATTTAAACATGAATTTTGATACATATTAACTCTGAGATCAACTTTGACGTCAGATCACTTACCTTGAGATACTGTAAAATAACATAATAAAAATAGAGCATAATAAAACATAACAAAATATAACATAACAATCATCATAACATAAAATTCAAATAATATTATTCTATATCATTACGAGAATGTTGTATGGTAACTGGTTGCCGATCTATGTCCCTACATAAGATAACCATTTCATAGTTTCTACAGCCGATGCATGCACATATGTTCTACAACACACCTACCAATTCGTTGCGTCGTAAAGGACAGTGGCGCACCCAAAAACATAACTTTACTACTTTTAAATATTAATCAAATTTCAACACGATTGTTTTGACATCATTTTCGGAGACTATAACTACTGGTTGTTAATGCATGGAAAGCATGCTGTGTCCATGCTGAAGGAGCGCCGCCTCCGCTCCCTCACATCTCAAACTGTCCCATGCCGCATTTTGAGCCCGTGTGCACTAATCTACACCCCGAATATATAAAATAATATATAATATGTATACTCATTTGAACATGCAGCTATATATAATAAGAATAATTATAAATATATGTTAAGAAGCTTTGTCTAGGACCCTGGTGGGAAACGGGGCAAGACCCGCATTGACCCTTGTCTCGAAAGCGGAATCGAAGAGATGGGAGCAGGGCTTGCTAACGGTACACCTACATTTCGAAGCAGGGTTAGGACTGAAATTGTTAGTATATAATATATAATTCTACAAAGCACATAATACGTCTCGTGCATAATTGTATAATAATAATGATAAATATGTGGTTACGAATAGATCAGTCCCACACTATAGACACAAGGTAGCTAGTCTAGCGTCGATAGGCAGAAAGGATCCATATCCATAAGGTAATCTCGACAAGATTTAGCTATAAAAGACTACATATTTATGGTGAGGAGAATTTAGGAATCATGTAAGTCAAATAAAAATATATTAAGACCAATAAATACATAAATATTTCTTATGATTAGTGTCATGCAAAATGTCAAATTTGTTCCTTTCATGATATCGCAGCAACTACAGCATGTTGAATAAGTAGAAAAATCCAGTAAGTTCGTAGAATACAAATGACATTCGATGATAAAATATGTAATTAAATTAATAATCAAATAATATCCTTCTCAACATATAACTCCTCTTCAAACTGTATACTCCATCGTTATGGTAAAGTAAATTAAATAAAAGTATAATATTGGGTAGAGCGGTGCGCCACTGTTATTAGTCTAGTTCTAGATGTGTCGGACCGCGCTATATAAAATCAGCCACAGGTACATACATACATACAATAATACTGAAAATAAATGTACATATAACACATAATTCCTTCGTTTTCAAAATCCGTAAAATAATAAATCCTTGAGTACAAATATTGCCTTGTAGACAACAGACATCCTGAGAGTATCCTAACACCTAGATATAAATAATAAATTAATAATATTAAAAGAAAATCTTATCTTAGACAGCTGGCAGCATCACGGATTTTAAATGCTAATTAAAAGTAATTTAGGATGATCTTTATATATTCCCAATTGTGGAAATATCACTAAAAAATAATGTACTAACTACTACGAAGGTGGGTAAATAAATATTAAAATATATCGAATTCAAACACTGAGATTAATATGATTGAGTCCCACCTCTCCCAGGCTCAAAACTAAACTGCCTCGAGTAATAAGTACTCTGTCTTCAGACCCTGAAAATGTCGACCCAAAGCAATAAAAAAAACTACATCCATCTCTTCCTGACAAACCCCGAAATATACCTGTCTCTGTCTCCTACATAGCTAGTTGTGTTCAACAACCACTTGAGATTGCACTCTCTCATTCCCAAATTAATTACCTACTACAAATATTCCATCTAGGTATACGAAAATAATATTTACAATCTTGTATATATTCATATCATCACATCCCCCCCTTGGGATCATGCTGAAGACAAAATGGATGAGGCATTATCTCACAAACAATTATTTATTTTCTAATTATTTTTCATAATTATTTAATTCCAACTTTCGAGTCCGCCCCTGTTTATTCCGATAGGTCATAGGTACCTCGCCAACGGTGTTCCTCTATTCATGTCATCAATAATAATAGTACAACCCCAATGCATCCACTTGAGAAATACTCGCTCAATATTATTGCCCTAACATAACATACTATTTATTTTATTATTTTGTGTTTCGTTATTATTTTATGTCGTCACATCTACAGAACATAAATATAATAATAACAAGATTGTTCTTATACTTTAATATCCAAGTTGCATTTTGTTAAAATTCCTTTTCATGTAATCACACATCATTATAATTATTCATAGTCGTTGTGGTTCTTTATAGTCCATATATGCATTCTTCAGGGTGATCCAATTCGCTGGTAACACCAATCCTGTACTACTAGCCAGATGTCTCATATCCATGATTCCTTTGCTGATGCAACCAGTAGTCCTGCAGCACACAATAGACATGCAAATCGTCCCCTCCGTACCTATACAAATTCAAGACATTCAAAAACGGCGGCAAACCTCATCGCTGTATCCAAGATGCTAAATGTCTTAATTTCCTAGAGCACCCGTCCTCCCACAGGGCACCCGAAAACTCACGGAAAAAGTGGGAGACCAAATCTCCACCGGCAGCTCATACTAAATAACCATTCATCTCTCAGCACCATCACGCTGCGTCTCAGATGGGGTAGACAGAGAGAACCGAACGCCAAATCCTTCCTTCTTGGCACGCATCCTTCGCTTCCACCACTTTCATACAATTTCCCACACAATGCATACCGATTTCTCTTACTCAACACGCAGCCGTCCATAAGAATTCGATCCATGTGATCAAGCCACATAATTCTGCAAGTTGTGCAACATCCTCCAGCTAACCAGCAAAATGCGTGATAATATGTCGACAATGTGCCTAAATAATATCAACGCGAACTCAAAATACCTATAATTACGTAAAATTAACACCTATAATAATACCACAAATAATTAAAAGGAAGATAACGTACTATGTTCTTGAACATCCAGGGGTAAGTGGTGGGAACCCCTCCCTCAATATGTTTACGCACATTCACGCATATAAGATACAGAACGCAATATTTAAACGAGTTGCATTGACAATATCTACATAATACATCCCAATATGTTATTCTATAATAGGTATATAGAATTACCCTCGTCTCCAATATAACAGTCACCTAATGTATATACCTACTTATTAAGTATATATAAATGAATCGTCCTCATTCATTTCAAAAGTCCTGAAAAAAAAACACTTAATATCTATTTCAAACTATCACACACACAACTAAATATAATATATTTACACACAATTATAACCACAAAGGTACATATCATAACATTCGTTCCACTTGTAAAATAATATTAATAACTAAGCACTTTTCACTCTTAAAGTCTTAACACTATTGAATAATATTATTATAATATTTGACACCACAATTTTAAAATTATAACACATTAAATAATATTCCATTTGTAACATCGATAGATCCACAAGTGATTCTCAAACTGTTACCTCATAGCGTTGTCCTTTCTTCTTACATTAGTCCTCTCCAGCAATTTATGTTATTGTACACCACTCTCTTTTGGGTTAACAGAGAGGATCCAATGCTACATAATCTCATCACATCACCCTTCTGGCCTCCAATAAAACTACTATCATCGCTGTCCAAACTTTTCACCAAGTTTCTTGCAAGTAAATCATGTTGGTATCCTATCAACAGATATTCAACTCAAATATTTCCTATATAACCTCGTATACTTTATGTCTCAGATTTCCTTGTTCCATTCATACAATATCATAAAATCAGTCCTACAGTATAAAAACCACTGATTGTATAATAATAATAATAATAATAATAATAAAAAAGACGATTTGTATTTGGCGCTGCTCCATGGTCCCGTTAGGTACTACAATATACCGTATAGTTTTTTGTCATTCCAGTAATAATATTATTTCCTATCTCGTTCTTGGTTTAAAATAATATAACGTTTTAATCATTATTATATCCTAAGATTCATAGGTTGTACATCTTATTTCTCTATTTGGAAGACATGATGTGTTATATCAGCGAACACCAGCACCCCTTCTTCTTAGAACATTTTCATAATTCGTTTCTTCTTCCAGTCCTCCATTTTAAAATGATAGATACCACCTTTCAGGGTACACAAAGATTTCCAACGTTATCCAATGTGAAGCCCTTGGTTTTGCCCCCCCTGGCTTAAAAGAGTGTAGGTTATCCCCTCCAACCTGAGCCTGTAAGAATAAATATCCACTATTTCTTCCAGCTAACCGTTTAACATATAACTGTAAAAATAATCATCTAAATCGTGATTTTATCAAAACCCATCATTCGATTATTGCCTATATACTTATCCGCTTCATTCATATATTGTATTATGTATGATATCAGATACTCATAAAATCTGGTCTAATATTATTTCAAACTCAATAATATATTCACCATTCGTGCCTCGATCATAAATTTATTTCACACCCCAAATAATTAACTTGACAGAATTCTAAAGTTTAAAAACAAAACACTTAACTTACAAATACTGTAAAATGTTAAGACCATATTCCTCAAGAAATAATAATACTGTACCTACCTATTCTAGTCCCTAACAAACATCTACTTGGTACATATAACTAACATCAAACTATATACCTATTATTTATCCATTTTACTCAAATACTACAATATCTAAAAATCCTAAAAACTCTAGTCATATACCCATATACATAAAATACACTTCGCATACATAATATTCATGTTAACACGTCTACTTGGGCATATGTATAATATTACATTTTTCTAACACCAAATCTACTTATGAAAGTACATATTTTTGGTACCTATATACATTATTGAATAAAATAAAGAACTATTCAGGATTTCAACATATATATACCTATCCAATTTTATACCTGAATCACAAGCGTTCTTTAATAGACTATTCATAAGGACATAATTCCGAATGAACTCTTAAGGGTTCACGATATTATTGTGCATAATGTTAGATATATACCTATAGATAGACAAACATAAATATAATATCATGTTGCCTGATTCGACTAACACTATAATCCATGGATAACCAACCCGCGGTTCTCGAAGTAAAAATCATCAACCAATTTTCTCACTACATATACCAAGTATAGATTTTATCCCCCCCTCAAAAACCAAACACATTCCTCTGTCCATAACCCAGTTCTACTCCTCAAAACCCATTTATGCTCTCCCCCCCTCCAATATTCATGATTTTAGTTATTTATCATCGCAAACCCAAAACCCACTTCTACTCCGTAAAAACCCAGTTTATGTCTGCAATGACAGACATAATATTCTGGTCCAAGGCACCATCTGTGATGACCCTACCTATTTTAAACCATTCTAAGCTCCGAATTTGCAACATCCTAGCTTCTAAACTATACCTACTGTAATAATTGATTCCCAAACTAGAAGTGACAACCCTATTCAGCTAGCTAAGAATTGTATGAATTTTCGCATTGTTGCAAATATACGCACGAAATATCGCATTCCTAATTGAATTAATTAACGAATTTTGGCCTTCCGTGATCGTCTAGATTTATCTATTAACTATTTTCATAGATTTGGACCCAGTACGTTGTGTTTTGACGATAATTTTACCTACGTTGTGTATTTTTAGAACGCAAAATAAGTCACCTGAAATATACATTTCAGGTAATCAAAAAGAACAACAAAATCACAAAATCAATAAAACAATTTAAACATGAATTTTGATACATATTAACTCTGAGATCAACTTTGACGTCAGATCACTTACCTTGAGATACTGTAAAATAACATAATAAAAATAGAGCATAATAAAACATAACAAAATATAACATAACAATCATCATAACATAAAATTCAAATAATATTATTCTATATCATTACGAGAATGTTGTATGGTAACTGGTTGCCGATCTATGTCCCTACATAAGATAACCATTTCATAGTTTCTACAGCCGATGCATGCACATATGTTCTACAACACACCTACCAATTCGTTGCGTCGTAAAGGACAGTGGCGCACCCAAAAACATAACTTTACTACTTTTAAATATTAATCAAATTTCAACACGATTGTTTTGACATCATTTTCGGAGACTATAACTACTGGTTGTTAATGCATGGAAAGCATGCTGTGTCCATGCTGAAGGAGCGCCGCCTCCGCTCCCTCACGTCTCAAACTGTCCCATGCCGCATTTTGAGCCCGTGTGCACTAATCTACACCCCGAATATATAAAATAATATATAATATGTATACTCATTTGAACATGCAGCTATATATAATAAGAATAATTATAAATATATGTTAAGAAGCTTTGTCTAGGACCCTGGTGGGAAACGGGGCAAGACCCGCATTGACCCTTGTCTCGAAAGCGGAATCGAAGAGATGGGAGCAGGGCTTGCTAACGGTACACCTACATTTCGAAGCAGGGTTAGGACTGAAATTGTTAGTATATAATATATAATTCTACAAAGCACATAATACGTCTCGTGCATAATTGTATAATAATAATGATAAATATGTGGTTACGAATAGATCAGTCCCACACTATAGACACAAGGTAGCTAGTCTAGCGTCGATAGGCAGAAAGGATCCATATCCATAAGGTAATCTCGACAAGATTTAGCTATAAAAGACTACATATTTATGGTGAGGAGAATTTAGGAATCATGTAAGTCAAATAAAAATATATTAAGACCAATAAATACATAAATATTTCTTATGATTAGTGTCATGCAAAATGTCAAATTTGTTCCTTTCATGATATCGCAGCAACTACAGCATGTTGAATAAGTAGAAAAATCCAGTAAGTTCGTAGAATACAAATGACATTCGATGATAAAATATGTAATTAAATTAATAATCAAATAATATCCTTCTCAACATATAACTCCTCTTCAAACTGTATACTCCATCGTTATGGTAAAGTAAATTAAATAAAAGTATAATATTGGGTAGAGCGGTGCGCCACTGTTATTAGTCTAGTTCTAGATGTGTCGGACCGCGCTATATAAAATCAGCCACAGGTACATACATACATACAATAATACTGAAAATAAATGTACATATAACACATAATTCCTTCGTTTTCAAAATCCGTAAAATAATAAATCCTTGAGTACAAATATTGCCTTGTAGACAACAGACATCCTGAGAGTATCCTAACACCTAGATATAAATAATAAATTAATAATATTAAAAGAAAATCTTATCTTAGACAGCTGGCAGCATCACGGATTTTAAATGCTAATTAAAAGTAATTTAGGATGATCTTTATATATTCCCAATTGTGGAAATATCACTAAAAAATAATGTACTAACTACTACGAAGGTGGGTAAATAAATATTAAAATATATCGAATTCAAACACTGAGATTAATATGATTGAGTCCCACCTCTCCCAGGCTCAAAACTAAACTGCCTCGAGTAATAAGTACTCTGTCTTCAGACCCTGAAAATGTCGACCCAAAGCAATAAAAAAAACTACATCCATCTCTTCCTGACAAACCCCGAAATATACCTGTCTCTGTCTCCTACATAGCTAGTTGTGTTCAACAACCACTTGAGATTGCACTCTCTCATTCCCAAATTAATTACCTACTACAAATATTCCATCTAGGTATACGAAAATAATATTTACAATCTTGTATATATTCATATCATCACAATAGGTAATAGAGGATTATGCTTTTGTCTATAAACATTTTATCAAAATATGAATTTCAATATTGTTCTTACGCATACATAACTTTTTTTATATAAATGTTGTATTTCATTATTGTGGAAAAAATATAGCCTTTTGATCTTTATTTACAAAAAAATGTGATGTTTTATTGAAATTATTCTGAAAATCGTTTGTTGTTGTACCATTTTTAAAAATATCTATACCGTAATTCGCACATAAACATTCCCCTTGAGATCGCCGCGTGGAAACGACCTTCTGAGTCAAATATTTTATCGGGGTTTTTGTTATTTTGTTATGAACCCAAATACAACTTTATACACCTTTCACAGAAAGCTAAAAGCTTGTGCCATGTAAGGGGAGTTTGCCGGCACCTGAGATCGAACCGCGAAGAGTCTTGGCCTCATGTACATGAGGTCAAGACTCTACCTCCAGGCTACCAACGAACTCTACGAATCTCTTACTACAATATCCATTATTTTACTTTTTTTAATGCATTGAAACTTTTAATAATAATAATAATAAATACAATTCATATATGGAGCCGTTTAATGATCCGTGACCATCACAAGGGTGCCGTGGCTTTTTTTAAAATCAGTGTTTTCAGCTTACGTTTTAAGTTATAATTTATAAATGTTTTCATAGGAAAAGTATATAGTTAAAGATGATAGCTTCGACACACTTCTTTAATTTATTTTTATTTATTTATTTATTAACAGATGTGTGGAAAGTTTATAGTTTTCGAGTGTCCTAAAAAAAACAGGTGTTCGAAAAAATAAAAATATTTTGAATCTCAAATTAAGCGATGAGTTTAGCCACCCATCCTGAATGCCTCAATTTTTTTGCTTGGTTCAGAGAAGACGGCTTGCATGTTCATTAAATTCAGCTGGTCTGCTGGCTAACCCACTAGTAGTAAAACTCGTGATTATACGAATAAATTAATGAATAAATACATGATGTTGGAGGAAAACGTCTATTTTTCATGCCACTCGTTACAGGACTAACATTTTCAAAAAAAGAGTCGTAAATCAGACAAGCATTCAATCAATTCATAATGCGGTCTTCCTGGCTGAAACAGCAAAGGATGGCACAGGGTTGTTCATGAGGGGCTATTCAAAGACCACGACTTCCAGAATTGAGAAAACGAGTGAATGGAAAGGTCTATTATATCTATCTTTCTAGTCCCTCACACCGTAGGCAGAGAGAACGGAACGCCATATAGATCTGTCCTTACATACTTCTTTCCCTTCTTCTACATTCATACAATTTCTCATGCACGCACGTCGAATTCTCTTACGTAAAACACGGCAGTCCTTGAGAATTTGATCTACATAATCAAGCCATGTAGTTCTCAGACGCCCGCGCTTCCTCACACCCCTTCTTTCAGACAAATATATCCTCATTGTCATTCGTTCCTTTTCCATTCGTTCCACATGACCAAACCATCTTAATTTATGAAATAATAAAATTAATGTATTACAGAACACTGTTTTACTTCCACTTCACTTTTTTCAAATGTCAGAACGTTTTCGAACATTAACTGTTCATTTCTTTCCCTTCTTCTACATTCATACAATTTCTCATGCACGCACGTCGAATTCTCTTACGTAAAACACGGCAGTCCTTGAGAATCTGATCTACATAATCAAGCCATGTAGTTCTCAGACGCCCGCGCTTCCTCACACCCCTTCTTTCAGACAAATATATCCTCATTGTCATTCGTTCCTTTTCCATTCGTTCCACATGACCAAACCATCTTAATTTATGAAATAATAAAATTAATGTATTACAGAACACTGTTTTACTTCCACTTCACTTTATTCAAATGTCAGAACGTTTTCGAACATTAACTGTTCATTATCGATGACAATGCAATACTGAGCTCACTTTAATAAACTAACAACTAATTTTTTTTTCTGTTCTATGTATGACTGGTGGAAGAGGAGGCGGGGGTAATGCTAGTCGTGAGAGAGGGTAGCACTTAAAGTTTTAGAAGTGGGGATGTCAGTGTTGGTATTTGAACATTCACTATATTATTCAAATTCTTGTGTATTTCCAATGTCTCCAAAATATCTAATTTAAAATCCTTTTCACACATATGGAGTACTTCGGCATCATCTTCACCAAAACTGTGTCCTGTCTCCCTTGCATGATCCGCCATCGCAGAATTAATCGCGATGTCATCGATAATGAACAGTTAATGTTCGAAAACGTTCTGACATTTGAATATAGTGAAGTGGAAGTAAAACAGTGTTCTGTAATACATTAATTTTATTATTTTATAAACTGACGTTCCACAAAGTTTCTCTCGCAAATTTCGAAAATTTATCATCTTAATTTATTTACACGCATTCTATCCACAACACTCCTCTTGCATCCACTCATTCTCCTAATGCCCTCATTGCTCACTCTTTATTATATACCAGTATATTCGACAAATTGTAACAACAAAATAAACCATGACGTGTAGCATAAAAGTTAAGAGTGTTATAAAAAAATGAGGTATTACATATTTCACAGTATAAATGTATGTGGAAGCGAAGAGATAGCATCAGGTACTTCACAACAAAGTTTATAGTCAATACATATGTGTTACAATACACTGAGGTAATCTTGTTAAACAATTTTACGAGCGGCCTCCTCTTATTATGTCCGATATACGTACTGTAGTTACTATGTATGTTCCGGACTTTTATAAAACGAGAACCTACCTTAGTATATCGTCGGTGGATCCATGAAACCTCCTATGTGTAATTTATTTCAAAAATGAAATTCTGATACTAACCAATTATTATTCGTCTCGTTGAGCTGCACCTACCGATTAAATAATAACCGATACGATTTAGGTAAATTGAAACAAGAGTTTCTTTCTACTATAAAATTATTAACCGTAACCTAACCAAGGCTCAAGAGCGAAAGATACTAACTAAGCTTTGAAAATAAGTGTCTTACGAGGATTTTGAATGTGAGATGGTATGGACATGTTACGAATGATGCTGTGTGCCGGCGCACCCAGCAGAGATCTGTAATCTCCGTGATACAGGAGAGACAATGGTCCTTGCTGGGTCATGTTCTGAGAATGCCCAATGATAGTTGGCCAAAAAGAGCACTGCTCTTCCATGTACAAGGGTTTCGACGACCCAGGCGTACCTCTTTCACAAAAATGCACCTTTCCTATAACAACGATATCACACTGGATGACACAACGCGATAGAATCCAGCGGAAAAAATGGCCTGGATGAAGATAATATAAGAAACAGAAGAAATTATAACCTCAGAACGAGAAGAGCCGACCCCAACAGCCTTCAGCGTCAATAAGTTGGGACAGTGCCAGGAAGAAGAAGAAGAAGAAGCTACAGAGGGTAACTATCGCACAGACGCAATCTCTTCCAACTAACCCAAGATCACATTTTAGACATTCAATATCTTCAATTCAACAATTATGAAGTGTACTTCCCATACTGAATGACCAACTTTTTTTTCACAGGGAGGATGACAAATGTTTTTTACAAGCAGTTGGTTAAAGGCCCCTTTTAGCAAAAACGGTAAAATATTCAATTTTCAACAAATTTTATAGAAAAACTGACAAAAATTGTTGACCCTTGTGAACATATTGATTTGATAAAATAAAAAAATCAAATATTTATTACCAATATTAGTTTTTCACTAAAAAATAAATAAATCGCAGACTGACGAGGTGATTTATTTAGGTACTCTTTGTTATATCAAAATACAAATCATTTGTAAAATAAATATATTTTTTGTTCATACTATCAAGCATATAAATACTATAGATTTTAGCAAACTTTTTTAGTATACAAAAAATCGAGTTCATGTGCTGATTTTTGGTTCCTAAATATGAGAAAATATAACAAAAAAATATTTATTAAATCGGTCAATATCCATGAAAAAAACATAAAAAAATATAATTTATTAGTTCTATAATTGTAATAACTATCTAAGTATTCGTAACATAAAAAAACAGGATGAAAATTTGTAGGATTTGTAGGATATTGGTAATAAATATTTGTTTTCATATTTTATCAAATCAAAATGTTCGTAGGGTCAACAAGTTTTGAGAGTTTGTGTACCAAACTTGTTGAAAATTGAATATTTTATCGTTTTTGCTAAAGGGGTCCCTTAAGAGACACCTATTGAGATGGATAAAGTTAACTAAATTTTTGGTCTTCCACTCTTTTCTGCTAGCTTTCAAGTATCCTGTAAGAGAGAGATATTCGTAAAAAATCACGTAATTAGACAGTTTACATCTTTAGTGGTGTTAATAAAGTTTTTTGACTCCAAACATTAGTAACAATGTCTTAAATTTTGTTGGTGCTCAGAAGACAGCCTGTATATTTATTATACACATCTAGTCTGCTGGCTACCCCACAAGTACATCTTGATGGTGTAGTTGTATTAGTAGTAGAAAGAAAAATCATAAATCTTATTACCCTCTACTGAGAAAATAGTGTACTAAAGAATATAAATATTTGATTAACACTTAAGTGTATAAACGGGGTTACCTGCAAAGCGTAGATATTATTATGACTATGAATATGTAATTTACTTGAATGTGTGTCTATATATTTATTTATTTGTTACTACAGATAGTGTGTAGTGTTTCTTTAGAGATAACAGGCCTTCTTTTTTTTATAACTCTTCAATAAAAAACCAGTAAAAAGAAGAAGTATTCCTATCGACTGGTGTGAACCCGGCTTTGGCAAGTAACTATTACTACTACTATTACTATGCCATACGTCATATCCCACAAATGGGGTAGCCAGCAGATCAGCTGCAGAATATAATAATACTGCAACATGCAAGCTGTATTTTACATGCTAACATAAAATTAAGACATTCAGGGCTAACCGAATTTATGATGAAAACTATCTTTATTTTTTGAACACTTGCCTTTTACAGGATACTCGAAAGCTTACGGAAAAGAGTGGAAAACCAATTATTTGCCAATAAAAAAAATGACATTCAGGGTGAGTATTAAACCTCATTGCTGAATCAAAGATGTAAAATGTTAATTTTTTCAAACACCTGTTTTTTTTTTATGAAACATTGGAAAACATACAAATAAGAGTGGCAGTTCAATCTTTTGCCAAAGGAAAAATAAGATATGCAGGATGGGTGGCAAACCCCCTCACTGAATTGAAGAAATATTTTTTTAATTTTTTTTCAAAAATTTGCCTTCAACAGGACAATTTAAAGCTTAAAGAATTTTATTTTATGAATTAAACTTATTCTAGGTCGGGTGCTCTATGGAACCGCAAAGTTAAAAATGTCTCTCTCACTTCTTTCGATTAGATTTTGCACAATTGTTTATTGTTTATTGTTGTTTATCGTCCTTAGACCAAAATTTTTGGTACTTGGACTCGTCAATTTACAGAAGACAGGATCATACAATAAATTATAATTATATATATACAAAAAAAAAATACAGAATCATAGATCAAAAACATAATATCATTGCTAAGCAGAGTGTAAAGGGCTCTGTTAGCATTTCGTCAAACAGTATTCAATACAGATTCCATCATCAATCATCATTGATCAAATAAAAACAAAAAACATCGGGAAATTATTTCCATGCTGAAATGAATGTATATGGTTCAATTCAGCATTTCGTCGACACAGTAAAAAGCTTTTTCAACGAGGTACAACTTCACTACTCCTTGAAATTTTTTTTCATCCTTCACGGACTTTATTATTTTCTTGTGGCAGCTTGTTGAACAGGCGCACACTGAGACAGACAAAGCTTTTGGACAATTTTGCCAACCTGTGCTCTATAGGTCGGATACTTCTTTTTGAGCGAGTGTCATAACCATGGTACTCCAAGTTGAGAGGGGTGTTGGGCATATTTTTACGTGCGTATAGCAAGCATTCGTAGATGTAAATGCCAGGGAGCGTGAGTATGCCAAGTTCCTTAAAGTGTTCCTTGCACGACTCTCTTGGCCCCAACCCTTTTAATCCCATTGTTACATTGTGTAAATTTGGTTCTCCGAGGGAGATGTCTGATTGGGTTGATCATAATTCTCCAATACTCCCGACACGCTGTGGTCACAGACTTAATTGCTTTGATATCAATTAGATATCCTCAATTGGAGAACCATGTAAAGGTACACTTTACTACAAGATTGTGACATATCTAATATTGAAGAAAGTATGTAATTGTTGGTCGTAATTTTTGTGTGAAGAAAACAAAAGCATTAAGGATGGGCGACATGCCTCATTACTGAATTGAATATGGTTAAAATCTTATTCTTACTAATAGTTCGTCTTTTCGATTGAAATGATAAAAATATAATAAATATTTATGCGGGATGCGGGTTCAAGTCCCGTCCAAGGCATTACCGAATTAGGTGACGTTGCCTTTTCAAAGCCTTATTTGTTGGTTTCATGTGTTAAATTTACATAAATATAACCTCACACAATGGTAAATTATTGTAAAAATAACATCGATACATAAACCTAATAAATATTATTTAACACATTCGTAAAAATGAACAGATTCAAAAATGTAAAGGGATTATTAAGAAATATGTATGTAGGTTTATATGATCGAAACAAAACCTGTACAAATGGGCTTTATTCTCTTTTTCTGTGTAGTAATACACTTAGTGTAGATTTTACTGAGATTTTTTCGCAAGAAATAAACCCCAACTTTTATGTTAGCTACAGTAGTGTTTCTAATCCAACTATTCTCTCATAAATTGAGTCAAAATATTATAAGTCGTTCACATGTACGTATGTTAATATTTTTCAAATGTTATATGGACAACTTGAACAGATCGAGCAAACTCCAAATTAAGATATTTATTTATTGGTATATGTGAGTCTTGGCACTTAACCAAGGCTCAAGAGCGGAAGATACTAAGCTTTGAAAACAAGTGTCTAATAAGGATTTTGGATGTCAAATGATATGAACATGTTACAAATGATGCTGTGCGCCGGCGCACCCAGCAGAGACCTGTAATCTCCGTAATACAGGAGAGACGATGGTCCTGGCTGGGACATGTTTAGAGAATGCCTAATGATAGTTGGCCAAAAAGAGCACTGTTCTTCCGTCTGCAGGGATTCCGTCGGCCCGGGCGTCCCTCTTTCACAATACACCGTTCCTATGATAACGATATCAGAGCGCAAGGAATGTCGTGGAAAGAGGTGACGCAATTGGCACAGAGACGCTCTGAATGGAGGAGGCTGGTTTCTGCCCTGTGCTCCCGAGAGGAGCGTTGATGGCGATGATGATGATGATGATGATAACTAATAAACCCCTGTACCAGCTTCATAGTCGTTTAATCATTGCCGGACAGTGGAAAAAATATAACATATAATACTATACTATACCTTCACGCCGTGTCCCAAGTGGGGTAGGCAGAGAGAACGAAACGCCATTTAAATCTAGTTCACTGAGAAAAATACTAACGAAATTTCACAACGATACGTAGGTAGGTACTATCAGATTAGGACCAGAGATAGTACAAACGATTCATTAGTACGAATCTATAATATTAGCTTCTGGCAAACAAATCGTTGGTTAATTTACCAATATAATGTGCCAAGCCAGGGAAAAAGTAATATTACTAAGGAAGCCTGTCCACGACAAGAAGAGTGGCCAAGTTTGGTCCCAAAACTGGGTCACATAATAGGCAGCATTCTGGTCTGCAGCGGGCAGGTCAGGAGTGCGCTCTTTGCTCAGGGAGCAGTGTTACTGGGCTGGAGTTGCTGTAAAATAAGGGACTTCATAGGCGCAACAAGACTTCTGAGCTATCCGGGTGGACGGTGGGTCTCCTTCAATGTAGGTAGATTGTCGAAAAATTCGCCAGTAGTCGATCGCTAAGTACGGTTTGTCACATGCACTATGGAGGATATTTTTGACGCATCTCCACCTGCTGTGCGTTTTGCACAGTAGGTACTGGAGATCAGTTTGATTAATTTTACTGGGTTTCGACACGGTAAATAATAATTCCCTGGGTGTAACTGTTTGGACGTAAGACTATTGGAATGTTTTTATCGCTAACATGTTTATGTTTATATGTCTTTCATCTGTTGCGTACCATGTAAATAAATAAATAAATAAATAGATATCGGGTACAGAGCTAGTACCAAATCAAACTGGACCGTTTTGTATACATGTGTAAGAGGTTTTTTGTGATAGTTCGAGTTATGCGGACAATAAAAAGCTACAAAAATTGTTAACACGCGAGTGAAATGGCCGCCTTCTTGGAATTATTATAATATTAAATTTCATTTTGTGTTATTTGCAACATTGTTTTTTAGTGATACTGCGTATTTTTTTAGTTGAATTTATTTTGTTTTATTTATAATTCGCTGTCATATCTGAGACTGAGAATACTCCTCATCAAGAGCTATGTATGGAGTATCCTGATGTACGGCTGCGAGACATGGTGCCTATCTGAAAGAGATAAACGAAGACTAGAGGCGTTTGAGATGTGGACCTATAGAAGATTATTAGGAATTTCCTGGAGAGACCACATCACAAACGAAGAAGTTCTTCAAAGAATCGAAGAAGGAAGGCACCTGCTCAAGATCTTGTCAGAAAGGCGTGCAAGGTGGATCGGCCATGTAATACGACAAGAAGGCCTCTTGCATGCCGTAATGGAGGGAATGACCGAGGGGACAAACTCTAGGGGACGCCCACGCCGAGAGTACCTGGAGGACCTGTTGGTGGACATGCGCTGCTCATCATACGAGGCGACTTACGTTGATCTGTTCTTCGGGTCGCCCCTGAGGAAATGAAAGTGATGTGTGCAAATTCGGATAAATAGGAGTCTCCGACTCCTGAGATATCCGAGTGTGTAGAGGTTCTTTCAATGCTCATCATATGCAGAATTCAAAAGAACCGCACAAGACAGGGAGGAATTAAAGAGATAATTGCTGCAATTATCTCTTTAATTCTTCTGCCCAGGATTGAAACCAGAGAGTGAGATCATCCAAGCTCATGCGCCACAATAAATCTAAACTCTTCATTAATTCATACCATCACGGCATTCCGTGCAAGCGTAGACAGAAAACACTATAGACAGACAAAGGTCAACTCGACCCCCGAAGAAAACATTAAAAGACGTATTTAACAAATTGTCAGGTGAAATAACTACATACAACATTTCCTTTACGAATTCTGCATATGTCACGTGAAGAAACCAAGATCTATCATTGTTTCCCATCACGCCACAACACAGTGGGGTAGGCACAGAGAACGGAACGCCATATAGATATGTCCCTACATACTTCTTTCGCCTCCTCTACATTCATCCAACCTCCCATGTATGCACGTCGATTTCTCTTACTCAACACACGGAGGTCCTTGAGAATCTGATTTACGTGATCAAAATATTATTATTCAATTAGAATTAACCAAAGGGTCGAATATCTTACCATCCACAAGGTTTTCAACGACCTGGTTGAGCTTTTTTCACAATACACAATTCGTATGAATTATCATCGCAGTACGATCGCAGTACGACGGAAATGTTGCTAAAAAATGCGACTCAATTAGTTCAAAATCACTTGTGAATGAAAAATATCTACTTATTTTCCCCCTATCCTACTGAAAAGATCGTTAAATTGTGAATGATAGTTATTATGATTAAAGAAAAATTATAGCTTCCATGTGCTTCAGCGTGGAGTAATGAGAGTTAAAAACGAGCAATAGCTACAACACATCCTAAAAATCTCCTAGTTTAATTCTAAAATTAAACAATCCACTTGATTTTTGGCGTTTTGCTACGAAAGTAGAGAGCAATTTTTAGAACCATATTATATTATTACTAATGAATCGTTAGCTCAGTCAAACATTCTGAATTTCTGTTTTTATTGGTACGAAGAAAATAACATGAATTTTTATTATTATCTTAAATTGTTACCCTACACTGAAACAATAACTGTTTTTGGCCAAAGTGAGATCAGCAGGAAAAAATGCAAAACCAAAAAAATGCAAGACACAGAAAAAATCACAGTTGAAGAGACGTCATCAAAAAGCAACAGCAGAATGAAACAAAGGAGAATCTCTATCCTGGCGATACAGTCCGCTGGCTACCCCACTTGTATTTCATTCTAATCAGAGATATTTTTCTATTTCAGCGCATAGAGGACACATATTAATTGTATTTCTACTCTCCAGCTAATCTCTTATAGTTTTTATCTCACGACCACTAAATTTAGAGAGCTTTTTCAGAGCATTATTTAAAACAAAAAATCACCATGTACCTATAAGCTTTTTTCAGGCAGATTGTGTAAGAGATCATTCAACTCCCCGAATATTTTGAAAATATACAAGAACGTATAATTTTTCTAAGAAATATTTACATAATAGATTTAAACAAATTATTAAAATATAATTGGTACGAATAAAATACTCACCATATCTTAAAACGAGTATCACTTTTTAAATATAATCTATTTTTTATAAGTTATTTTTTTTTCACAAAACACAATCGTTTCGGCTTAATAAACCACCACAGGCAAGTTAAAATATCATAACAAATCACACTGAATGAAAAAACATGTTAAATCTATACTGTAAGCAAAAATATTGATTATTTTCCATCAAGCAAAACTTCAAAACCACATAACACACGTTAAACTCTTGCTATCACAATAATGTACATATTATTCAGTTAATCAAAAACGAAAAAATAAAAACAATCCACCAATAATAAATCACTAAATCGAAACTGTATTTAAAATTTTGAATCCGTTCCAAAATTTTGAAACAACCACAACAAAATACGTAGGTACGTAATGGTAATTTTAAAATATCGTATTTTATTTCCACGTTCGACGATAGAACACGCAATTGAATATTTGAAAAGTTGCGCTTTCAAATTCGAAACAAACGAACGGCGTCCGACCGCATGAAAAGCTTGCGAATCACTGAAACCTGAAACGCCCCTAGCGGCGTAGCGTGAAAGCTCAGCGTGATGTGGTATGAGTTTAATTTCTGTACCTATGTACATATTATTTTGTACATTGCTATACTTTACTATTTAATAACTTTAAGTTTTACATCATTCAAACATACCTATTATTCATTGTATGTATTCATTGCATTAGAAATTTATTCAGAATTTGATTTCAGGTTTCAATATTATAAGCTAGTGAAACTTAATTAACATTTCAAAGATTGAAAACTAATGAATTACACAGCTCGAAATACGAAGAATCTATTTGACTTCTCTTAATTATTAGTTATTTTTTTATTTTGATGCTATTTATAGTTTTGTTTCGTGGAGCACCCGGCAAAAAATTGGTTTGCCAATCTTTTCGATTTTTTTTTCAAATGTTTTGTAAAACGCAGGTGTTGAACATTTTAAATTCAATGATGAGATTTGCCACCAATTCTGAATGTCTTAATTTTTTGATTGCATGGAGAGGATAGCTTGAATGTCTTTTATATGCAATGAGTCTTCTAGCTACTCAGCATTTGGGAGATTCGTTTATTCATTTCTTTACTTATTTAAAGCCACTGATACACTTCAGAGAATACATTATGAGTAGGAATAATACAAAAAAGACAAAAATATAAATAATGCATTACCCTACATATTTTGAAGTGTAAACATATTTAACAATCCACAATATTTTCACAAGCCCATAATGCTGTCATCGATTTAGTTAAATTTAAAAAAAAACAAGAAGAAAACAGTAGTGAAACAAATGAACAATACTGAAAAAATAAAAGCTATGACAAATTCACAATTGAAATTGAATAGTTAAAAATGTATCCCTAACAACCCTGTGAAAAACAAACACTTCTACCTTATTTTAACTACACAAAAAAAAACACGAATTACATTAGTCTGTTTGTCTATCCTGAAAATGTTTAAATAGAGCAAATAGTGATAGAGGAATGGAAGGAAAGAGATGCCATGAGAATATATATTTTTAGGATACCTATGTTTTTTTATGTCTTCTTTTTATGTTCTCATTTGTATAACAAAAGAAATGTGTAGATGTATGAGATGTTATGGTTGTGTCGTTGATGGTGAGTGCGCTATTTTTTATGTGGAAAATTATTAAAACGTAGGTATCTATATGAGATGTTATATTGCAATAATAATAAAAATTAACTGGGAGTAGATGACAGGCTCAAGTACAGCATGCAGAAAGCCGTACTTCTATCGTCCACCAGGATAGTAAGAAGGTTTTTGTCCCTGTAGCTCTGTAAGTGATCTCCCATGATTGTACTATTTGCATAGGACATCATGGAAGAGTCAACTCGAATAATGTTGGGATTCTACATTTTGAATATTTATTTATTTACATTTTTATACGGCAGAGCCTTTTATATGTTAAACAAAAAGAAAAAACAACAATATGTAACAATTTGACAGACAAAAATATAGCTAGCATGCACACAAATTGATTTTAAATTACATAAATATACTTGAATAAAACTTAATTATAGGTAAAAAATGTCAATAATAAAAAAAATATAAATTTATTTTAATATTTTATTGTTTTTGTTATAAAATGTTACATTTAAATTTTATTGTATAATTTTATATTGTGTTCAAAATGTAGAATCTAATATTGTTTTGTAAAATAAATGAAACATGAATAATAATAATCTTTATTGCACAAAATTAGTATACAAAGAAGAAGAAAAAAAACATGGTATCTTAAAAATAGAATACATAATTTTGTGCAATGAGCGAGATTATCGCTGAAGCGCAATATCTTCCAACTTATCCATTGAAATGATTAATGAAATTTGTTAAATATAAAATAATAAATCTATAATCCCTCAAAGCACGAGCTCTGATCAATTTCGAGGGTATAATAGATAAATTTATAAAATTAATATTTGTGTTTATTCCATGTAGGTACCTATTTAATTTATTTATTTATTATTTATCAAATCATCAAACGCCCTGAGTCTTTGACAGTATATAATAACATATTAAAATAATAATTATTTATAAAACCGTGCGATTCATAATATATTTATTAATATTACATTTCTTATAAATTTTAATTTTTTCTTCTATCTACTTGATATGTCTTGACCTTTTTATTCTTGACATGTTGCTGAACATTTAGTTGACATTCTATTCTCACTTCAATATTTTGAATTAATTATAAATATAACACTTATTTAAAGTATATCCACAGAGAATTTTTATTGGGTGCTAGCCGACTTTCAAGAACTTCCGCTCTCATCATCAGGCTAGCAAAAAGTAAAGAAATTACAAGTTGGTATGTAACGAATATAATTATGAATGTTACTGAATAGGAAAACAAAAGTGGTGATTTAAAAAATATTCCCACATTACAATAATATGTGGTATACAAATACACCAATGAAAAAGATTATATTTAAAAAATGTAATGAAAAAAATATTTGAAAATAAAAATATACTAACTAGAATGTAGGCTTTTCAAAACAGATTCTTCCAGCTAGGTAACCTTTAAAAAAACTTTCATATAACAATATTGTTTGTTATTTTTATATCCATGTTTTGAAAATCGAAAATAATAATATTATATCAAGGATTTTTTTTCTGAGAAAGAACCCACCCGCGAGGTTTGATGTTTCCCAATACAATTACTGGCTTTAATGATAGACTGCCTACATACAGATTCTACCCTCTAAAGCTATATAGGTTCAGAAGGCTCGCTACATAATACATATTCTGACATTTCAGAAACAAACTACAGACAAATTACTACAAAATATCTGATGTACTCCCATCAATTATTCCCGTTATGGCGAATTTTATTGAAATATAATGAAGACAAGAAATAAAATGAAAAGAATATTTGTTTGTGATTTGTAAAATTCAAAAATCATCATCATCATCGCCCTCAACGCTCCTCTCGGGAGCACAGGGCAGAAACCGGCCTCCTCCATTCAGTCACCTCTTTCCACGACATTCCTTGCGCTCTGATGTCGTTGTCATAGGAACGGTGTATTGTGAAAGAGGGACGCCCGGGTCGACGGAATCCCTGCGGATGGAAGAACAGTGCTCTTTTTGGCCAACTATCACTAGGCATTCTCAAAACATGTCCCAGCCAGGACCATCGTCTCTCCTGTATTACGGAGATTACAGGTCTCTGCTGGGTGCACCGGCGCACAGCATCATTTGTAACATGTTCATACCATTTGACATCCAAAATCCTTCTAAAACACTTGTTTTCAAAGTTTAGTATCTTCCGCTCTTGAGCCTTGATTAAGTGCCAAGACTCACAGCCATAGAGAAGGATTGGGATGATGCACGCATTGAACAAGCGGCATTTCAAATTTTTAAAAAGTGTATACAAATTTACAAGGACAGTTGAGGTGATTGTGGTAGCCTATTAGACTAAACTAATGCCTCAAACTTTCAAACGAGAGGCCAGGGTTCAATTTCAAAAGCTTTCTCTCCGATAGTTTGTGAAAACTCACATGTTCTTAAAAACAGCTTCCATATTGTGGTAAATTATTGAAACTTTATTTAATTATTTACATATATCCACAGTGTGATTATATTATATTATACAGGCTTTGGAGATAGAGCATTGAGTATTGCGGGTCCCAAATACTGGAACAAGCACCCTCTGGGTCTACGAAAGGAGGTCAATGGAAAGAGTTTTAGAAGAAGGCTGTAGCTCACCTATTTACTGGGAGTTTCGAGTGATCTACGCGGTATACGGCGACCTTGAGGTAATTTTATGAATAAACGGTGCTTTAAAAATTGTCATAAAACAAATCGAAATTCTCATTCACAACTCAGTTGGAGCAAGACATGAACGAAAATTGGTGAGGAACAAAATACAATTGGGGATCAAATTGTATCATTATTTATAAAATTAAACAAATGAATACATTTAGAAAATTAGTCAAATCAAATTATGAAAAAAGAAAATTTTTGAGCTAGAGTATTGAATGTTTAGTTACATATCAAGAATAAAAATTGTAATATAGTAAAGACATGTCAAGTATATAGAGGAAAAAAATAAAATTTATAAGAAAATTTCTTTAATGTAATAAGTACATAATCGAAATGTCAAAAGAATTTATCTATGATATTTACCTACATTTAAATGTCTGTAAATAAAAAAATGACAATTAGGTATGTTATAAACTAACAATGATATTAGATGACTAGATCAGTGAATAACCCACGAATAGTTCAGGAAAAATTCACTGTGTCAGTGTTTAGGTAGTAGAATTCGATAGCAAAATAAATAAAAACAAAATAGCGAAATAAATAAAAACAAATGTTTTATACTACTAGGTATTTGATTTTTCAACGAGAGACGTATTTCGTCTTTAATTAGATTGAAAATGTCCTCACAAGACGAAAGACGTCTCTACTACTACTACTATACCATCACGGCATATCCCACAAGTGGGATAGCCAGCAGACCAGCTGCATGTAAGAAACATGCAAGCTGTGCTCTCCGTGCCAATATAAAATCAAGACATACAGGATGGGTGGTAAACCTCATCGCTGAATTTAAGATGGAAATTGTCTTAATTTTTTCGAACAGAAATTTCGAAAGACGTCTCTCTTGTTAATAAATCAAATACCCAGTAGAATAAAATATTTGTTGGAACTCATTGAGATGGTAGGCCCCAATGTCAGATATCTGTCAAATATAGATTTCTATGGAGGAAAATTGTTGCTACAATAATATTATTTGGATTTTTTGGCGAAATATTTATTTTCTTTTTTTATTCGCAATAATAAAATAAAACGGGCAAAAATAAAATCTAATTCGAATATAAGCTTTAGGAAATTAGTATTTAAAGTGCAAAAATAAAATCTACCTGGAATATAAACTTTAGGAAATAATATGTATTGGAATTATATTTTATTTTTGCCGGTTTTATTTTTGCTGGCATGGTGTCGAAAAACTTGGTGCCCAAAAACAATTAAACGTGGTGAACAATAAATAATTCTACATATGGCAACAATTTCGTGAATATTACTTATTCTATGAAATATCACATTTGACAACAGTGGGGACTACAATGTCATATAGTTCCCATTTGTTTTATTTATTTCGCTTTGCAGAGAAAATGTCGTTATATCGTTGTTCATCACAAATGATTTAACAATATTAGTACGCATCAGACTGCCTGTCTAGTACATTTATATATCTATACAATAATAATTATATGTAGTACCTGTCTATAGATCATTTTAATAGTAAGTATCATCTGTATAGATATTCATAAACGTAGTTCGACTGCTTCGTCTCTCGTCGGAGCTTTCAGCCTGTGGAATCAAATTACAAAGCTATCGATGTAAGATATAATATTATTATTATTATTCTGTACGCTTCTGCATAGGCAGCATCGAGAATTATTCTAATAACGTGATTCGCATCACTATTATTAATAATACCTAGATATTATGAATGTGTGAATATATACCTAGTAAAATACTATAATAAACTATTCTAGTACTAGCGATTATAAGATTTAATAATTTTGCTTGGTCTGGTACAGGTGACAAAACCAATAAGACACCATGGGCCGTAGACAAACCGTACTTAGCGATCGACTACTGGTGAACTTTTTGACAATCTACCTATATGTAGGTACCGTATAATTATGCGTTATTGTTGCGGTTATAGTCGAAAATTCGTTTGCAGTCGATCGCCAAAGCGTGTTTATCTAGGGGCTCAGCTCAGTTGTGTAAAAGCGAATCTGTGGATAGAAAAGTGACCTTAGCCCGGCGTACCTCTATTTTGCCTATCATAATTAACCGCAGAATGCAATACTTTTCTCCAAGCATTATATTATGAACCTGATACGAGATCTCACGCACTTTGACATCCAACAGGAGTACTCTATCCATTCCGGCTTTTCTTACACCTCTACACATGTGACCATATCTATCAGTCTAATAAAGACGAAGAATTCTTCTATGAAGCCACGTCATTTCAAATGCTTCGAAACGATTTATTGGATATTTATGATACATTAAAAAACAGTGTGTCGAGCAGTAAAAATAAGTCAACACTAATAGCAAGCCAGTAGATGGGCCCATAGAAATAAGAACAGCAGACAAAACAACCTCTCTGCACTGTAGAAAGAGCTACATTTTTATGGTCCCAGGTGTGCATCGACCTTTAGATAATTAAATGATAAGCAAAACCCACGAGTCACTATTGGATGATTAGGTAATTGTTACATTATCAGATCAGGCTCGTAGATTGGAGGTTGATGAACATCTGGGCCAGGACACTCTTTCGCCGACCACTGGACGATCTTGACCTCGCCTCTCGCGCGTATCGTGTTGCTTGCATATCCATCCACGTGAGTTAAAAAGTATTATAATTTTTGTAAGAACTGAAATATAATTACTAACCCTTCAGGAATTAATTGTTGTTATAGTAGAAAAGTAAAAATTATAAACCTTTTTTTTACACTTCTAACTAGAAGAGACAATCTTTTATTTTATTGATTTTTTATATTCACTTTGCAAAACTAGAACATAGCATTATTACTTATTATACATAAGTAATTAATTATTTTATATCGCCAGGTGAGATACTTATTCTATATTCCTTGATAGGAGTTGGATTAACCATATTTACATTTATATTTCCATTTTAATTATACATACCACATCACTTGCGATAAATGGTAACTAGATAACTCTCTTGTGCGATAGCACTATTACTTTAACAGCAAAATATCAAAATGTTCAGGATTATGTGATAAATGTAGATATTTTCATAACAATCTGTCTTATTGCAACCTATTACCTACTTAGACTTGGTATAAGTATGTGTGCAATGGAATGTGTTCTCATCTTATGGATTGCCGACGTTCAAACAAATTGTTTTATACGTGTCACAATATTGCTGTCATTATAGGATAGTAAATATAATGTAAGATATAACATGCTTTGGAATAGTATAGGAATACATCTAAGTATGTATGTAAAGAAGCATAGATAGATAAATGTACGAATATAATATATTAGTATTGCTTTCAACAAAGCAAGGTTCAGTGTAGCATCTCACAAAAAATAGAACTACCACTATTTAAAATTAATTTATTTTTTCTATAACAAAACCACAAGTTTTTTCTATATAAAAAAATATCAATTATTTTAGAGGCATTAACTATGTAACAATTTCTAGACATAAACAAAAATGGTGTACTATACTACTACTACTACTATACCATCACGGCATATCCCACAAGTGGGGTAGCCAGCAGATCAGCTGCATGTAAGAAACATGCAAACTGTCCTCTTCGTGCCAATATAAAATCAAGACATTCAGGATGGGTGGCAAACCTCATCGCTGAATTTAAGATGTAAAATGTCTGTAAGAACACTGAAATCGCGATAGCGTATTTTAAATTCGTGTAACAAATAAGCATAGTTAATATTCAAGTTAATTTTTTTTAATGTCAAAAATAATTAGTCAAACGTATAAATAAAATGTACTTGTGACATGTGAAACGCGTACGAAAAACCTAAATAATTTATTTTGTGCTTATACGAGAAATCCACACAATTCTAACGGATTCTTATTCTCCAAGCAAAACCTACGTTTTACATAAAAATATTCCAAAATAATCGACGTTTAGATACTTTCACATAGTCTGAAAAAATTACTTGCCATTTTTTTTCGAAAAGATATATCTGGGTTTTGTTATAAACCCAAATACAGCCTTATACACCTTTCACAGTAAGCTTAAAGCTTGTGTCGTGAAAGGAGAGTTTGCCGGCACCTGGGATCGAACCATGTACCCCTATTTTCAAGCATTTAACCTAAATACGTATCATCATCTCCGTCGTTCCCTCAATACTCAGGATCATGACCATCTTGCCTCATTCTGTAGACCATCTGTCTCCACCTTGAGCGATCCTCCGCCATGCGTCAGGCCCCGTGTAGTGAGTTCTGTGTGGCCTCCTTAATTTGGTCGCTCCAT
This sequence comes from Athripsodes cinereus, assembly GCA_947579605.1. Taxonomy (NCBI): domain Eukaryota; kingdom Metazoa; phylum Arthropoda; class Insecta; order Trichoptera; family Leptoceridae; genus Athripsodes; species Athripsodes cinereus. The sequence continues at coordinate 1,283,071 of OX388327.1, forward strand.
CTCGCTGGAACTCAGCCTCTTCCAAGCCTCCCTTCTACATACAGCCCCAGTTACAATATATCCAAATACGTATATACAATATCTATATGCTTTTCTATTTATTAAATAAATCAAAGTTTAGTATAGAATCTGATGTCTGCGACGGATTGAATCATTTATATATTGTGAATTTCATATTTTCTCCAAGCGAGTGTATTAGTAGTTAGTAGTGATGATATTATATAAGATATGCATCGCTCATTAGTGAGCAATGCCTCGAAACAGCTTGCAATATTACCATAATGTGGTTTTCATATTTGGCGAATATCGCCAGGAAACCAAAATATCGTCAGCCATTTGAACCGTGTGAACAAAATGACAGCTAGTCTGGAACGACAAAAACTAGAAAAAAACGATATCGTCTCAAGTTGACCACCTTTCAATTTTTTCTCTGGTTGAACGATTCGCGCATGCCTAGATGTGCGCGGCGTCTGTATCTATGGTAAAAACTTTATAACCTATAAATGTTATAATATTTACCGCTTCGTGAAAGTTGTTATCTTTGTTGATGGTTTGTGGCGTTTGTTTTCTTAATTAAAAGGCGCCTTATAACCTCTAATAGTTATAGTAGAGTTAATTAATTAATTTAAAATTAGTTAATTTTAAACTAGTAATAAACACTTCACGATCTTCATCTCGATGTCCGCCATTTTGAAAACAACGTCAAAATCAAAGCGCATCTGACAGATTGTATATACGAGTATATAGGTATATCGGTGGACTCTGTGAACAGGTGTGACGATCAATGGACGTCCGGTGAATTTTGTTTTTTATGCAAACGAAATTCGCCTGGCGATATTCGCCAAATGTGAACACCCCATAACCAACAACTTGAGCTACTAACAAACAGCCTTACCGTAGCTTAGATTATAAAAGACAAAACCTCAACTCTCAATCACAGAATAATATTACTTTCCAATGGTTAAGTCTAGCTTAACGATATGTCACTTACAAAAAGGGATTAGCGTTGTTGTAACTACTTACTACTACTACTATCCCATCACGGCATATTCCACAAGTGGGGTAGCCAGCAGACCGGCTTCATATTATAAACACGCAAGCTGTCCTCTCCGTGCTGACTAAATTAAGACAAACCTCGTCACTGATGTATTTTTATTATATAATTATAAATTAATTATTTTTATTAACACAAGGAGGCTCGAAAATTTGTGGAAAAGAGTGGAAGACCAACTCTTTACCGGATGATCAACGGAAAACAGTAGAAATTTTAAAGCATAGTTGCGTAAATAAAACAAAACGGCACATAGTTAATCCAATGATGACTTTATTTATTAGCGAGCCGGTTTTCAAAAGCTTTCGCTCTCATCGTCAGGTAAGTGCTTTTGAAAGATTTACAAACTATGTTGAAATATCTTTATTTCTCGGATATTTCAGGAGTCCAAGGACTCCTATTTATCCATTTAGGTGAAGATTTTTTTTAATATTTGGACTCTCTCTATTCTAATACAACTATGCAAGATTTACAAACTGTACTGTTTGCAGTCTCTGTAAATTAAACAGAACAGATTCTGGCCTTGGCTGGTTCACGTTTTGATGACAGGTGATTTTTTCGGCGCCGTTTAATGGGATATCCATTTCAAAGATGCGGTAAACTGTTGGAAAAGCGATGTTTTGAGTTTTCTTCAGAACGCTGTTGATTAATTGATTGGTTGATTTTTCCGAAGGCCCTCATGAAGTCGATTCCAGGTGACAAATCCCTTGAATTTTTGAATTGGATCGGAGAGTTGAGAATTTTGCATAAAAAACAGTCGATATAAAAATTAACATATTACCTACTCTAGATTTTGAAGTAAAAAATACAAAATAAAATAAACCGCAGGATGTTCAGGAATGCTTTGTAAACATTCAAGAACACTTATACACGAAATATTTCGCCTTGCGCTGTCCAAATTTAAGGATTTATATACCCATGGATAAATATTAGTTTATTAATATTTTTGTTTGATGATGGGTGATGGATGTTTCTATGTTCTCTTTTTAGTAGGTACTGCCAGTTATTGCAATAAGGAGAGCATTCCAGTAATTTTTTCCTTGGTTTGGCGGACTGTATAGTTTTGATTCCTTCCTTGTTCTCCAATATTATGTTGAGACGGGAATTTGTAGTAAAAATCACTATTTTTATACTATTTAACATTTATTATGCAAAAACAACAATGAACACATAACACAACTAATATGTATAAATTGATATAAACGTGGTAAGTACTGATAGTTAATGTATGCTGTATGATCGTACCACACTCGAAAGAAGCAAGGAAAAGAATGAAAAGAATATTGAACAACACATGACGGTGCTTGTTACAAGCTTTTTATACAACAATAAACAATACTGACAACAAAAAATTGGCTACGGTTGATATCTGACTAAATCGATACCGTGGTCATACAAAAAATGGCATGACCGTATCTATGCTTCAATTTGTCTACATGAACTTTACAAAGACTTCCATAGATGTCGGTATGCTGTCATTTTTTAGTTATTTAAATGTGAAAATAATAATTATGAATTTATCCAATTTTTTTTCTGTGGAGTTGCAAGAAAACTATTTCTTATCTAATAGAGAACTATCTCCCACTCTTTCCTGTAAGTTATCAAGTCTCATGTAGGAAGATAAATAAATAAAATAATTTTATTCAGCGACCAGATATATCTACCACAGGATGGATGGCATGCCCCATCGCTGCTTTATTGAAGATGTTGAATGAAACCTAAATACTAATAATAATAATAATACTAAATTTATAATGAAACAAAATATTTCGGATAGATGCAGAGCCTGTTATCGGGAGGGAGAGACATTAAGACATATTTTGTCTGGATGTTCTCTTCTTTCCGGAACAGACTATTTGAAAAGACATGATCAGGTAGCAATATTACATCAAAATTTGGCTTTGAAATTTAAATTAATTGAAAAGGAATCAAAACTATCATACTACAATAATTATTGTCCAGTATCGGTACTTGAAAAAAATGACACTAAACTCTACTGGGATCGACCAATTCAAACTGATCGAACTATTCTAGCTAATCGACCAGATATTGTGTTGGTTGATCGCTGATGCCGTAAAACATACATCATAGACATCACTATACCGCACGATGAAGATTTAAATAAAGCTGAGCAAGATAAGATAATAAAATATCTTGATCTTGCTCACGAAATCAAAGATATGTGGAGAACACCTACCACAATCATCGTGTCTATAGTGTTGTCTGTGAATGGTTTAATACCTAAGAGTCTGTCAAGCAATCTCAGAAAACTGGGAGTAGATGACAGGCTCAAATACAGCATGCAGAAGGCCGTACTTCTATCGTCCACCAGGATAATAAGAAGGTTTTTGTCCCTGTAGCTCTGTAAGTGATCTCCCATGATTGTACTATTTCATAGAACATCATGGAAGAATCAACTCGAATAATGTTGGGGTTCTACATTTTGAATATAAATTTATTTTAATACTTTATGGTTTTTATTGTTTAATGTTATATTTAAATTTTATTGTTAATCTAATATTGCGTTCAAAATGTAGAATCTAATATTGTTTTGTTAAATAAATGAGATATTAGATAATAATAATAAGAACACTTTATTGATCAGAAAAAAAAATCATAAGCAATTTGCGAGCTTATTGCCTGGAGGCAGTATCTTCCAGCTAACCAAAATAATGTGTGATACTATGTTGACTATGTGTAATTAATACTAAATGTGAACAGTTAATACTAAACTTAATTGTAACTAATTACATTCTTAGTCCTAAGTAGAACATTATATGTGTCAAGTTTCCTCTAATAAATACTACAAAATGAAGGATAAAGGCACGGGGAGGAACTTTTTAGGATAAGTCTATGGATTTTAGGTTATTCTTAAAAACGTGTAGCGTAGAGGAATTTCTAATATTGCAAGGTAGATTATTCCACATTCTAATTGCATGGGTCGTTAATGATGAACTGAAGAAGGTTGTGGTGTGGGCAGGGACGGCAAGTAACTGGTTATTCTGAGATCTCAGAGGACGTCCAAACAATAAGCAAACTATCTATCTATCTATCTGTACCATCAAGGCATATCACACAAGTAGGGTAGCCAGAGCATGTCAGCTGCATGTAATAAACATGTAAGCTGTCCTAACAAACAAACTTATTTTAGATGATGATGCCAAGTAGAAGCCTTGGCGAAAACGTTTGAGGTGAATAAATTTAATTTGGAATGAATACAGTGTTTTAAATAAAAATTATTTAATTATATGTTATTTTGTATTATTATTAAAAACAAACACTGTTTTATCCACTTTCAATATTCGTATGTTTTATTTAAAAACGTTTTCGGCTTCAAAAAAACATCTTCAATAATTAACAAACCGATTCTAATAATTGTTCTGTTAGTATAAGTTTGTTTTTTAACTGAAAATAAGTTTCTTATGTAACGTGAAACATCTCAAATGAAATATATGTGAGTAAAATTGTATTTATTTCATTTGTGGATGCGGCTCAACAAGAGGACTTATCGTGTTTCAATAATTGAGTATAATTTTTGTAAAAAATTACATATGAAAGGATTCATGAATTCACGATTTGTAAAATTATTTATTTATTTATTTATTTATTCTTTTTGCACATCATCATTACATAACAGTGTTAACAAAATAATATAAAATTTTAGAAACTAGGACGATGTGCAGTGGCGAGATTATCACTATAAAGTGATTTCTTCCATCTAACCACGACACATTGACATGAAACTAGTTTAAACAAATTTACTCACAAAAAAAAACATACAAAATATCAAAACACAACAAAAGAAAAAAATCAAAATTTAAAATGATATATTTGACACACACCCAACATGTGGTAGGGATAATGGATCAGAGGAGGGGGGGGGGGGCTAGGGAACGGATACTGAGTTAGAAGATAGCATTTTTTCCTTAACATAAGATTTAAAGACATTGAACGATTGTGAAACTCTAGGCGAAGAAGGAAGATTATTCCAACAACGAGCACCATAAACTGAGAATGATTTCGAGAAATAATTGGTTCTGTGTGTAGGAATTGCCAGAAGACGCTCGTTATTGGATCGCAATGGTAGGCCATGGCTAGCTAAATACTCGAAATTTTCTTTTAAATAATAGGGAGAAGACGTGGAATAGAGTATTTTGTAAACAAGTGATAGAATTTACGTTATTTAATTAAGATTTATAAGTCATATAGAGCCTTAAGTGTACTTTAGGACGGTATAGGCTTTACACCCTAAAGATGTATTATTTATAAAATATTCCTAACACTAAAAGTTCAACAAAGCACTGCCGTTGGCTACCCTTGCTGCCTACATACCTATGTAAATACCTACCTTTATATATACTATAAATTATGCAAAATACTATATACCAACACAACCACAAGATGTATGTATAGCGTATACTAATACATTGGTAAGGCAGGGATAACAAAACAGTTGTACAAAAATAATAAAGTAAATTTATAATTAGGTACACTGCTTATTCGCCTACACATTCATCCTTCGACACGCAGCCTGCTAAATTCAAAGCCTCTCTGCGTCAACTGAGTCAGCAGTTTCAACATATTGTATATTCATTTGTTTGTTGCATTTTATAGAAGTGAATTATTTCGTTAGTAGGTAGTTACCCATAATACAATTCGTATCTTAATTTAGGCTTATCTAGATTTGTATGAAATATTACCTTGTAAATCTTCCTCTCCATTCAAGATTGGTGGTACACATAATGGTCTACAAGACTTTGAATAAAATGACACCTAAGTCACTTTCTAAGCTCTGTGTCCTCTAAACAGCTGCGAGCAGACCCCCTACGCTCAGCTAAGACATCCACCAATATGCTGGATGAGATCAATAGTGGCAACAATTCCTGCTTCTGTCATTGAAGTTTACCTGACGATGAGAATGGAAACTTTCGAAAGCCAGTTCGCGAATTTGAAAAGTCACCAGTGGAAATACTTATTATTATAATGAATTTCCAGCAAGAACCGTCAGTTGACAAATTAAACTTTATCGTATTGAGATACATAATTTCCTGAAGAGGAACTCATTAGTTCTATGTTCAGTTCATTATACTCGAAGCAATCTCCTCCAGCTTGTGCTAGTGGTCTCAAATTATTCATCAATCTTCATGGGATCTCTAGTTCACAGCGTCCCTCATGATTATTTCTCGACTATTCCAAATTTTATCAAGATAACGTATTGCCCTAAAGAAGAAGTAGAATACCTTTTTTTATTTCGGCTACTTCACAAGTTAATCCCACACTTTGTTCTGCTACCCTGGTAATTATACCGATAACGTTTATATATTCAGTTCTCCAAAGTATTTCCTTGTTATTTAATATACGCATCTTCATACAAAAATAATAGATAATAAAATTATAATATAGATAGTATAAGCAGCGGCGGAACTAGACTTCACTTCGGTCAACTGGTTTTACTTTTGTATAGATTTTTTTTTATTTATTTCTTCTCCATATTTTAACCCAATCTTTATCAAAAAAATTCCAAATTAGTATGGTAATTTGAGATATTTTGAAATCTTGTAATTTTGTAATCAAATTCGGATGATTGTTAGCTTTTCATTAATGATTGACTTAAGATCGACTAAGGGTGCAGACATATTTTTCGTGTCGACATCTATAAAACTGCATTTTCCAAAAAAGACATTTTTTTGTGTCAAAAATAGCGCAGAAAATCGATTTTACTATGGAAGTTTTGAGTTCGTCGCTAGCATGGAATTAGGAGTCTTGGCGTCATACATAAATGGTGCGCGGTTCGATTCAAGGTGCCATCCCCATTCACTACACAAGCTTTAAGCTTACTGTGTACAACCTTAGACATATTTAATAGTAAGCTAAAAGTTCGTGTCGTGAAAGGTGTGCTTGTTTACACCTGGGAGAAACCACACACCCCCTGTGGAAAGTATATTTTTTTATTTATTTATTGTAGTTATGTTGTCATTTGTATATCGTTTAAAGATGTCTTCTGAGATCGCATTGGCTTTCAGCTGTAACGATCCTTAAAAGAATCATCTTTTTATCAATTATAATAATGTAATTAGTTATTAAGACATGCGTTGATACTTCACATGCAGAAAAAAACACACAATTGAAGAAATGCGTTGTTTTTTTGCACGTGTGGAAAACACTTCACTGCTGCGCAACACAACCTTCCAAACTTAAGTACCTACATACTATTAGCAACAGCAACAAGAATATTCGCAAACTAATCAACACAAAGTTTCTCAAAGTGTTTATGCTAATAAGACACATAAACAAACTTCGGATCTATTTTCGATTAAATGACTTATTTATGAATTTATGTATCTTCTTTACTGATTACACATAAGTAATTTATAACACAATTTTACTTTATTTATTATTTATTTATTTTGTGGTCAAACGTAGTTTTCGTATTATCGTAATAGTTGGCGTGCAAGAATCGCGTGAATCTCAAAGACGACAATGTATTGAATTAGAGAATCTATGCGTGTATGGAAAAAACATGTGTTTTTTTCTACTATAGATTATAAATCATAAGAGAGACGTCTTTCCACTTATCAGATCATTATCAATTTAGTGATCATCTATAGTAAAAAGAAACAATTGTTTCAAATTACCTAATGGGCCACTTGCAGTCGTGGGGGATTTTAATAAAAATTATCGAATTTAGTAAATTTGAGGTCGGAAAACACAAATATGTCAGTTGAAATTTTTTAAATATCTAAATTATGAAGAATTTCCAAAAATAAAACCCAAATTTTTTGACGTTTGGCAAAACACTCTAAATAGCTGATGACGTCACGGAGTCCCGTGAATCATAGTAACTTTCGCAACCACAGATTATAATCTCATACACACATGAGACTCCGTGACGTCACAGCGCCGCCATATCGTTTTTGATCATTCCGAGAAAATCCAATTTTTAAAAGCTAATATCTAAGAAAATAGTCCAAGAAAAATTAAAATAAATTGTGGTTGTGTTTCTTTCATACTAATTTCCAATTTTATGTAATAAAAAAAAATCTGCAAGTGGCCCATTGTGGAATATTGCTACGTGTGCACCGACACCAATAATACGAATGAAGTATGTATAGAAGGATCTATATGGCGTTTCGTTCTCTCTGCCTACTCTACTTGGGTTACGTGTGAGGGTGTAGTATAAAATAGTATATTTTTTTCCTTACGTGTCTTATCGGATCCTCCTGACGTTGACGATCACCTACGAGATTTTTTTCTGTTCTCGGCAGCACGAAACAGCTCCTCACCACCTCTCATTATGGTCCACTCACGAATATTCCGAATCCAGGAAAGTGGCTTTCTTCCAACTCCTATACGACCCTCAATATTTGCTTCTATGACAAGTTGTAGAATGGCATATTTTCTCCTCGCATTATGTGACCAAAATAATATGAAGTTTTACGTAGCTTGATTGTTGTGAACAATAAATTCTCTATGAGCATTTGCTCTTCGCAATACTTCAACGTTACTTGTCATGTCAGTCCAGAATATTGTCAACACATCCTTCGGAGGATCCACATTTCAAACGCCTCCAAGCGGTTAGTGGTATCAGCCTTGTGGGTCCATGCCTCGACACCATACAGTAGAACTGACCACACTTAACATTAATCGATCATTCTTTGTCTGAGTTTCAAATTTATACTATCGTTACAGAGAAACAATTTAATAATATAGTATAATACATTTTTTTATGAGCAACACAATTATTTCTTTGCAAAAACAACAAACCGCGTCACTTTATATGTTGAATACCTTACAGTTAGGTAAGTTAAGAGGTGCTTAAATTCCAAAGGTAAACAAACTCGTTTAAAATGAAAGCAAAATGTGACCTAATATTTTTTCATCAAAACTTTGAACTGAAATCTCCTGAAAATGATATTAAAATATTCAAAAAATTCAGCCGCAGAATGCACCTGAAACTATATAATCAAAAAATATATGGAGAGATCTAAATTGCAATGAGATCACTATAGCGATGTACTTACGTTATTTATCAACCCCAATCACTGCTAAATATCACTTTCTTTTCACAAAGTTGTTCCACAAAGTTCACAAAGCTTTGAATGATATCCATACATACCATCACGGCATTTTCCACAAAAGGAGCCCCTCTGGCAAACCCTGAGCTCTCCCTTATAAAAAAAATAAGCGTTTTGTTTTATCTGGAAGATATAGGAGATCTCCTCTTGTAACATCCAGGGAAAAGTGGTAAGAAAAACCCATAGAGTCCTGGCAAAGAATACACCTCCACTAATTGTTCGCAAGGAACTTAATAACGAAACCAAAAATAAACCTTTTTCAAAGTACATCGTAAGTATTTAGAGATAAACGCAGCATTGTTCCAAATAAAAGTAGTTCATTTCTTCCTTGTGTTCCCAAAACGAACTAAATAGGATTGTTGTGACGGATTACCATTTTAAATAAGATACCCGAAAATTTCTAAATTCTCTGAAACCCTAAAATACCTATGATTTGTCAAGAAAACGTCTATGAAAAATATAATATTTCAAAAACACGAAGTAAATTTTATTGAAAGGCTGAAACTTGGTGACAAGACAACGATTTATCATACAAAATTATCTTCCGTCAAAAGATCAATATTTTTAAAGTCTCTTCATGACTGTTATTTTCTGTCAGAAGCTCACACACAGTGAAAGCAAGAAGCTCATAAACTTTTCAGCTTTTTATGCAGCGACACACTTAAGAAAAACTTTCTGAATGTTGTCGTCTACGGAGAACTTAAAAGAAACTACTACGTATTTGAAAGTTTCGCGTAATTTTATGAACTGAATTGTGGTGAAAAGACGAAGGAGACGCGATGAAATACTGAAAAATACCAAGAACAAGTTGGGTGATGTTTCAAGTTTCAACAACGTCTTAATGTTTAAACGGAATACAGATAAACTAATTTCGCTAAAGTAGTTTTAAATTCTAGCTTTTAAACAAAGTTGTTGTTTAACAATTTAGCTTTGTATGAAATTACATATTATCATGTATGTAAATTGAATATGTAAATGAAACTGCATCCACGTCCACGAATCCACGAATCCACGAATATACCGAACGAGATCAACAGAGCAAACAAATCCTGCTTTTATATGACAGGGCTTTTAGTGTCTTAGGACCCGTACGTCAACTGGAATCGACTTCCCGAGGACCTTTGTAATAAGCAATCAATAATTCGTTCACGGGTAAATTATTGAAGACATCTCGCTTTCTGCTGAAAGCAGTCGCTCGCGTCTTTGAGATGTATGCTCCATTATCTCAAGGCCTATCTTTTTTTTTTAAAAAAAAGATTTATCTGAGTTTTGTTATCAACCCAAATACAACCTTATACACCTTTCACACTAAGCTAATAGCTTGTGCCGTGAAAGGGTAGTTTGCCGGCACCTGGTCTCGAACCACGTACTCCTTGTTCTGAAGGCCGAGACTCTACCTCCAGGCTACCGCTACTTTACATATTTCTTGCCCTTTTTCCGCATTTACACAACTTCTCATTAATGCTGATTTCTCTTATTCAGCATTCGGTTGTCCTGTGGTAGTCTCAAAATGTATGTTGGAACGTATTTATTTCGTATGATTTGTTCGACTTCGTTTAATGGAGCATCCATCTCAGGGGATGTGACGTGTTATTATTATTATTATCACATTACCATTATATATTTTTATTTAAGTTATAACATTATACACATAATAAAATAAATATACCTCATTTACTCTGTTGTAATGCAAACAATTTCCTAGATAAATTACCTGGCATATTATATAGTTATTTCTGTATTTGCTAACAACACGTAATCATATTGAAACTGAAAAGGAAGGTTTTCTGAAACGTTCTTACAAACAAAATCAATTTTCTATTTTTTTTTAGTGTTTTTTTTCGGATTCCGTGAAGCTCTCGGCAAACTATTTGTCTCAAACTCTTCTCTGGGAATTCGAAATAAAGTGAGGACCTTTTTTTTAGGGCTTAGATCCTAAGGTTTGATCATTTTCCATACACTTAAAATATTCACGCCTAGGATGGATGAAACTTTGTTGTGATACACAATTCATCAAATTCCAATCCATTTTTTATTCCTCAAATAAGCATATACAATCAGATACAGTTCAAATATCCATAATATGCCAATAAAACTAATTCCACTTTGCCACCTCACTAGGCTAAATAAAGCCTGTGTCGGGGCTGACAGTACATACAATCAGTAACATATGTGAAAGAAACAAATTTAATTTAGACTTCATAATAAACAGATTAGATACAACACACCAAGAGACTATAGAGATCAAAAAACATTAAAGATTATATGTATGTACTTAAATTCATAGACCATAAAATAATATTTAGACAAAATCGTTCGGAAAATTGTATTATATGTAGCAAATATTGCAGTTACTAGACAGATATGGTAAACCATTTGTAAGATATAATGATGTAATAAAAGAGATTAACCCTATCTCTTCAAAGGGTGCGAATAAATGGAATTAAGTGTGCGTTATTATGAAAATATTGTTATATCACATATAAATAATATTTACTGTTCGTATAGAAATATTGATCAGGTGTTTATATCAACGTTTTGATTTTCAGAAACAAAATAAACAATTTTTTATAGAACTATGTGTATCATTACAGAATCTCCTAAAAGTGGAGTAGCCAGCAGATGAACTGCGTGTAATAAGTAAATTTAACACATGAAAGTATCGTGATAAACGTATCACATGAGACCACGAAAAAGATAGAAAGACATGTGGTCTTCAGCATCACAAGCGGCATCAACTTCCAAACTAACAGATCGATAATCTACAACACGAAGAAGAAGAAACTCATAAATGTGTACATAGGTAAGGCTTAGAAAAGATCATCATCATCATCATCATCGCCCTCAACGCTCCTCTCGGGAGCACAGGGCAGAAACCAGCCTCCTCCATTCAGAGCGTCTCTGTGCCAATTGCGTCACCACTTTCCACGACATTCCTTGCGCTCTGATATCGTTGTCATAGGAACGGTGTATTGTGAAAGAGGGACGCCCGGGCCGACGGAACCCCTGCGGACGGAAGAACAGTGCTCTTTTTGGCCAACTATCTTTAGGCATTCTCAAAACATGTCCCAGCCATGACCATCGTCTCTCCTGTATTACGGAGATTACAGGTCTCTGCTGGGTGCGCCGGCGCACAGCATCATTTGTAACATGTTCATACCATCTGACATCCAAAATCCTTCTAAGACACTTGTTTTCAAAGCTTAGTATCTTCCGCTCTTGAGCCTTGGTTAAGTGCCAAGACTCGCAGCCATATAGAAGGATTGGGATGATGCACGCATTGAACAAGCGACATTTTGTCCTGATGCTGAGTCCAGACGCTTTCCAAACTAGAAAAGATAACGTATCCTTATTTGGTAGAAACCTAACCAATTATTTTTAGTAAAATGTTATTTGAATTTGAAAACTAATTAGATTAATTCGACACCAACATTGATTATCTCCGCTATTTTTCACAAAAACTTCATACAATTCAACTTTTTTGGATAATGGAGTTTTGAAAAACTCAAATAACGAAGAATATTAATTTTACATAAATTGTTTGAAAAAATACTACTATACATTATTTATTATTTTATTTTTCACTGTACATTGGCTTAAATATTTCAAATCAATATAAAGTATCATAAAAATATCAGTTATATAACTCAATGTACAGAGGGCGAGTTTATTCAGTACATTACCTTCACGCCGTGTCCTGGGTGGGGTAGGCAGAGAGAAAGGAACACCATACCTATAGATCTCAAAAATTACATTTTTGAATTTATCCACTTTTGATTTCAAACAACTCATAATGGCATACCTATTATAATATCTAAAAACATTGTCAAAGAAAATTAAAAAAGTGAACCGATAAAAATGTGGTAAAAACTATTAAATTCCCGTAGATTCGGAAAATTATTATTCAAAGTAATTTTCTTTATTATTAAATTTAAAAATAAAAAGAGACCTTAAAAACGTGAACGATCCTCAAAATTAATTGAATCATAATTGAAAGATACACAAAATATCCCATCAGAGCGGTTTTATTCTCTTTTATGCCCTAAAGAAAGCATAAAAATAAAGTTAGGGAGAAATTATTAATAATCATAATATTTTGTGCAAACACTTTTAAACTTGCTCGTTTTAAAATACCTCATTGAGTGGTGATTAGGGTTTAGTTCTCGAGAATTCTCGTTATAGATTTCCCGGGAGACTGGTTTTTCTCTAAGCTACTAAGGTTTTACACATGACACGTCTATTATCTTATCTAATTTTTTTGTATTTTTTCCATGTATATACTTAAGCACAATCGTTTTGTCGATCGACGTTCGCAATATACCGGGATGGTATAGATAGATATTTATTTATTTATTTATTTATTTATTTATTTATTCCTTTATTTATTCATCTATTTATTCATTTATTCATTTATTCATTTATTCATTTATTCATTTATTCATTTATTCATTTATTCATTTATTCATTTATTCATTTATTCATTTATTCATTTATTCATTTATTCATTTATTCATTTATTCATTTATTCATTTATTCATTTATTCATTTATTCATTTATTCAATTTTCATTTATTTATTCATTTATTTATTTATTTTTATACAACAATCCTTTTCAAATACCAATTAAATCACAAAAAAAAAATTGAAATACCACTTCATCATATTAAAATAAAACTTATAGGAATGTCAAATAAAAATTAAAAAATTACGAAAAAATTAAATGTGAAACATTATCCAATATTGTATTTAAAATAAAACTGCCAATGGAGAGATTGAAGGATATCTTAGGATTTGTTCCATGATTTGTTTTGTGTTTTTGTGTTTTATGTGGGGTGATATACTTGTGTTGGTATGTGGTATGTGGAAAATATGTTTAAGATTTGTAATTTATTGGTTTAATGAAATAAAAAAAAAAAAAACTTATGGGAATGTCAAATTCAAATTAAATAATCACGAATAAACAAAATTACAAATACCACTCAATAAAATACCACTAATACCAAAAAAAATAAAACACAAAACCATTAAAATAAAATTTATAGGAATGTCTAATACAAATTAAAAAATATCACGAAAAAGTAAAATTTTTAGCATAACAAATAGTATGAAAATTATAAGATATTTTAACAAGATTTTCCGCGAGTGTCCAGTTGCTTTTTAACAGAGATTCAAGTAGTTCAATTATAAAAACAGTTATCGTGAACTCTTTAGTTTCTTTCTTCTTTTAATTTCTCGATTACTCGGGAATTCCCGGGAAATTGGTCTCAAGATTTTTTGCGACCCGAGAAATAACAAACCCTAGTGGTGTTAGGTACACTGCTGATCAAAATATTGGAAACAGCATATTTTTAGAGAAATGGTGCGCGTCCTCTAATTCAGTTGCCCTCCATACATCTGGTAAGAACGTGTTTCTCCAGATTGTGTGATATGACCAAAGTACTGTAGGATACGGCACATGTACATATGGTGAACAATTGTTCCTTTATTTAAAAGTCTGCAAGGATAGACAAATTTGTTCCATGTGCTGTCCAAGGTATGAGCAGTAGAAGCCTCCAACACCACATTTCGAAGTCATCTATTTAAAATCTACTACTAAAACAGAATCAAATTTGGAAATTAGAGTAGGTTCCCATAATTTATATTAGCATTCAATTATTAGTGTATCCAAAATTGAGCTCAGTATTGTAGGTGGTGGCTTTTGATAGTTGACTTCCATCGTTTTCTAGTTTGCTGCTTAAGCATCTTTGCATCTAGAATCAAGACAGTATATTTGCATTATCGGAATAATAATTATTATTTGACGATGAAAGTAAGAACTCCTATCGTTGAACGCTTTATGAAAACTTACAATTAGGTAAATTATTTCATTACTATAAAAAATATTAATTTAATTGAATTTTTAGTACGACTCAATTATGTTTAAAGATATGAATGTGTTGAAATAGGTTTCCTATTTTAATAAGAGTATGGTCAGATGAAATAAAATAAAGAATTCAATCGGGCTCCTCTCTCTTTCTGGTTTCAATCCTCTGGATTGGTTTCCAGCAAAGTCTTAATTCTCTCATTCTATCCTGCGACGACCACCTCATCAGCTTTCGCATGTCCCGAAGCTCATATCCGCGCATAGATCAAAGGTCCTCAGCAGGTATTTTTTATGGTATGAAGTAAACACTTAACTTTTTTATAAATACACACTATATTTTATAAATGAGTAGACAATTGTTTCGTCCTTTACCAAGACATTATCAATACTAAATTTAGAAAGAATACAAATTGATTACGGAGGTACAATAAATAAATTATGCAGTTAACAATTTTAAGTGGGGGATGAAGAGGGCGGGGACTTAGGGTGGAGTGGGAATATTTTTAGAATGGGTGATGCGTTAGGTACTGTTATGTTATTAACTATATTATTACAACTATTAATGTTTTTATGTATTTCCAATGTCTCTCTCAAAATTAATCTTCTATAATTACTATTGCCGTTATGTAGAATCTTAAATGGTTTTCTATTGTTAATGTGATGATTGTTCTTTATGAGGTGGTTGGCGAATTCCGAGAATCCCGAGTTCCTTACACAATTAAGATGTTCGGTAATCCTTGTTTTTATTCTCCTCGTGGTCATACCAATGTATGTCTTATCACACTCTTCACAGTTTAGTTGGTAAACCCCACTTTTTTCCCCCTGTTCCGTCATTTGTCTGTTATTAAGTATGTACTTACCAACTTTATGGTCGGTATAATACGAAATTGTAGTATCCTTAGGTACATTTTTTAAGATTTTTTTTTATGCATTTTTAATATATTTAAATCTCCTCCATTTTTTATTTTCTTTTGGCGTTGGGCAGGAATATAAATGTTTATTTATGAACTGTTTTGTTTTTTTAATGTTAACAAGTTTATCAATTAATGACACATCGTATCCATTATTGTACGCCATCTGTTTAATTATGTCTATTTCCTTAATGTAATCTTCAGGGCTAAGTGGGGTGTTTACAGCACGATGTATCATACATTGAAAGGCAGCAAGCTTTTGATTCCAAGGATGGGTTGATGATTCAGGGATGACACTGTCTGTATGAGTGGGTTTTCTGTAGATGTCGTATTCGATATTATTGTTTTTTATTGATAGAGAAAGGTCCAGAAAATTTAATTTGTTGTTTTTGCCAACTTCCAGAGTGAACTTTATCTTCTTATGAACAGAGTTCACATACGTCATAAGATCATCTAGTTGTCTTACAGTACCGCTCCACATGATTATGATGTCATCGACATATCTCCACCATCGATATACATGTTTAGTTGTATAGTGATTTGATTTTAGTATTTGGTTTTCCAAATAGTCCATAAATATGTCGGAAAGAATTGGCGAAAGACAGTTGCCCATAGCTAGACCGTCCGATTGATAAATTTAGTATTGATAATGTCTTGGTAAAGGACGAAACAATTGTCTACTCATTTATAAAATATAGTGTGTATTTATAAAAAAGTTAAGTGTTTACTTCATACCATAATGGATAATACACAAAAAGTTACGGATTATATTAAAAATAGGTATTTTTTGTTTTGTATATTATTGTCATGAAGTCACAGACAAAAAACTGGTCTCCCACTCTTTTTTGTTTATTTTTGTCCTATAAAAGACAAACTATCAAATAAAACCTTAGCATCTTCAATTCATATGGGACAAGATGCGCCACTCATCTTGTCACATATGAATCAATTTTTTTAACCCGATAGCCCGATAATGAGAGCGAAAACTCTTGAAAGCCGGCTCGCAGTCAGTGTACAGTCATTGTTGAAATACTAAAAACATAACTGTTTAATTTGCATTAATTTACATTAGATCAACTTCCACTAACTAACTACCATCGGTAGAAAATATTAAGTAAAATATTATTTGTTTGAGATAATGTAGCACCTGATTTAAAATATCCAATCATTTAAAAATTCAAGTAGGTACAATGAATTAATTTTAATTGGACTCTTTTCTAGTTAAACAAAAAGAATTTATTTTCAGAGTTAGTTAATTTGTGAAGTTTTCACACTTATATTAAACGACTTTACAAACTGAGTAAAGATATAGCGGAGTGGCTCTCAATTTTATAAATATTTTTTGCCTGATTGTTTGTTTATAAATATGCACTTTGTAAACTCGATTTTTTCATGCATTTAGCATTCAGAGCCCATAGACAAACCGTACTTAGCGATTGACTACTGGTGAACTTTTCGACAATCTACCTACACGTACCGTATAATTATGCGTTATTGTTGCAGTTATTGACGAAAATTCGTTTGTAGGCGATCGCCAAGTGCGTGTTTGTCTAGGGGCTATATAAAATTAAAAGTTAATTTCTCAATCAATTGGCTGCATTGGTGGTCACGTCATGATGGTCCCCCCCCCCAACCAAACTCAAATGTTTTTTATGAATTTTGAATTTTCAAAAAGCTTTTAATGAAAAGGACTGTATTTACAATACTTGGAAAGGTTTTCGGCAAAATATATTATCGTAGGTATCGACGAAGGCAGTAGTTATGTTCAAATGTGTGCGGGAATTGGTTTTAATTTATCTACTGCATATTATGCAAAATCACTCAATAGTGGAATGCCTAAATAATAATTAAAAAATACTGCATATTGTGTCAAATCATAAAAAAATAATTTAAACTTCAAGAGAGAAGATAAAATAACAATATGTTAAAATTTGGAAAAAAAAAACAAAGCGAAACACATGGGTAGAATTGACAAAAAAAACTGAATCATATTGCCAGTTTTTAAAGAATTTTCTATTTTTAAACACTTATTAAAAAAATACTACCTTTTTTTATAAGGGGGGAAATTCATCATGGACACCTAGCGAACCAGGTAGTGCCGGACTCCTAAGGCTAAAACCGCCCCTTTCTTCACCTACATAGTAGTGTACCTGCCTCTCGGCTTAACCACTAACTGTGTCAATTTCTTTTCCGGTCAGACTCGTCTTTCTCTTTAGTCTTCATGACCACCTCCGCGAAATTACTGATAGCGTTCCAGTGGTCAGGACTTTCCAGCATTTTGACTTTTAGGTTTTCCGGCTCCAGGTTCACTTTCAGTATTTGCTCAGCTTCTGTCCGTTCCCTTTTCCATCTCCAACACCGAAATATGGTGTGTTCAGCATCGTCAATTTCTCCGCAGTATATGCAGTCTTCAGAATTAGCTTTTGTGATGTCCTTCAGGAACTTATAGAAAACACCATGTCCACTCAAAAATTGTGTGAGTCGGAAACTCAAAACTCCATGCTTTCTTTGTATCCATGGTTTGATTTTTTTTATCAGTCGGTACGTCCATCGGCCCTTTTCCGTTACCTACTACTACTACTACTTTACCATCACGGCATATCCCACAAGTGGGGTAGCCAGCAGACCAGTTGAATATAATAAACATGCATGCTGTCTTCTCCGTGCTAATATAAAATAAAGACATTCAGAATGGGAGGCACACCTCATCGCTTAAAGATATGAAAGGTCTTATTTTTTTTCGAACACCTGCCTATTGCAGTGTCAACTCGAAAACTTACGGAGAAGAGTGGGAGACCAATTCTTTACCGGGTGCTCCACGGGATACTTAGGTAGGTACTTGTATTATTTGAAAATTTGCTTTACAATTTGATATTTTATTCCTTAGCGAGACCGAGTAAAACCACTTACACTAGTGCTTAATAATATGAAAACAATTAAAACTCTGCGCTGAGTAGGTACTGTTGAGAAAGGAAGGCGAATGGTCCGTCAGTCGATGGAGAGACTGAGTTGAAGAAAAATTGGTACTTTAGATAACTTTTAAAAACCGTCTCCGTTTTTCTTTCGCGACTCCTGCTTCGGATTGTTTTCGACAGAGATCCAAAACCTTTTCTGAAATGATTTGATTCGATTGCTTGCATTTGCTTTGTAGAAGATTTAAAATTTACTAATACTACTATACCATCATGGCATAACCCACAAGTGGAGTAGCCAGCAGACCAGCTGCATACAATAAACACGCAAGCTGTCCTCTCCGCGCTAATATAAAATCAAGACATTCAGAATGGGTGGAAAACCTCCTCTATAAAGGTATTATTTTTTCAAACCTGCCTTTTACAGGACACTCGAAAACTTACGGAAATGGGTGGGAGACCAATTCTTAACTGGGTGCTCCACGGTCTTTATTTAAAATTTTACTTTGAAAAAATTGCAGATTCGATTAAGGTAACGTTGTCTTTTCTAAGCCTTTGATGATAGTTTCACGTGTTTAATTTACATAAGTATTTATCTACTTTTTACACTATACCCTTACGCCGTGTCCCAGGTGGGGTAGGCAGAGATAACGGAGCACAATACAGATCTATCTTTACATGCTATTATATTTTTGCTTCCTCTACATTCATTCAGTTTCTCATCTATTATATATGCACGCCAATTACTCAACATCCACATTATCCGAGATGCTCATTTTCCGAGAGGGCAAAAGATGGCACATCACTCCCCTCTTAGAACGACTTCACTGGTTGAGGGTCGAGAAAAGGGTGACATTCAAGGTGTGCCTTTTGGTGTACAAGGCTATTAACAAAATGGCACCATCGTGCCTCACAGAGCTTTGTCCCCTTGACTCGACCACTAGAAGACCTCTGCGCTCTATGGAACTGGCCGTGAATAGACTTATGTACTGAGCCCAATAGAGCCGGTAAGTCCAACTTCTACGAGAGGGCCTTTGGTGTTGTTGGACCAGTTATGTGGAATCGCTTACCTGTGCTGCTGAGAGATGGTCAGACGGTCACTAGCTTCAGAGGAAAATTAAAAACTGAACTCTTCACTGGCGCCCTTGAGACGGTCTAGAGACTGTAAAACGGCGTCATAAATTAAATCATCCAAAATCATCATCATCATCATTAGTCCATGCTCTTACTCAACACGCGGCCGTCCTTGAGAATTTTATACATGTGATAAAGCCACGTAGTTCTTGAACGTCTGCGCTTTCACACCCCCTGTAACGTCAAACAATGCTTAATAATTGCCAAAAAAAAAAACAAAACTTGCACAATTTTTCATTATACGTACAAGAATAAATTAATCGAAGGATATTTTTTAAACTAAATTAAAAGTTTTGCAATCCATGTTCCATCTTAATAAACTATTTTTAACTATAATGATATGTATGTATATATGAAGGTTCTGGTTAGAAGTTAGATTTCCATAGTCAACACTATTAATTATGAACACACTCAATATAATATAGTATTATAGGATACTGAAGAGTCAAGTATCAAAAACCACACAACTTTAACACATTTTTATCCGGAAATGCAAAATATTCCACAAAAAATATAAGTCGACTTTATTTACTCAATCCAAGGGTTTAAATTATTTCAAACAATTGATCCATTCCAGGTGCCGGCAATTTCCTCTTTCACGACACAAGCTTTAAGATTACTGTAAAAGGTGTATAAGTTTTTGGGTTTATAACAAAAATCCAGATACATCTTTGTTTAAATTTTGTTATTAGTCCCCCCAGTAGTTTACGCTGAATGTTTTGTTTTCTTGCTCAGTTCGAATTCAATGTTTTATTTATAGTTTTTTGCAAAAATTAGATCGGTATAAAAATGTTATCTATTGAATTGTCTAATGTATGTTTGTGTCTTTATGGCTGTTTTATGTAATATATGGAATATTTTTTCTGTCAACGTTATTGTTATGTAATAGGCTCTCATGCAGTTAAATGTATTAATTAATAAATAAATAAATGTTGAATAGCAAAATGATTTTCTTGTGATTAGAATATTTCCACGACTTAGGAAAATAAGTTCTATTCAATAAACTGTTTTCATGAGAATTACAATTCTACTTCTACTACCATGGCATATTTTACAAGCGCATTAGCCAATAAAGCTGATTAGCTGCATAAAATGAAAATGCAAACCGTCTTCTCCGTGACAACAAAAATACAAACCCTCAGAAATTAAGGCAAACCTTTTTTAAAACTTTGAATTTAAGATATAAAATGTCTTCATTGTATCAAACACCTGCGTTTTAATTTTAGACACTCGAAAACTTACGGAAAAGAGTGGGAGCTAATAATTATTTGCAGGGTGAGCCATGGAGTAACTAACTTTATACCAACTAACTAATAATAATACCAGCATTTTTCCTTAATATTCTATTTTTCTCCAATATTTCAAGCATTAATAATTATGAAGTGAAGAACATTGTTAGTCTCTTTTGTTACTGGAGTCCCGGGTGCATAATAATGCTCTTTTTAACGACTGAAGGAGCTTCTGCAATAACAATTATCACAGTCGGAAGTAGGTACTCAAGTGAAGACTTTTATGCTGTTCTAAGTTGAACTTTTTAATTGTGGCTTTACAAATGATAAGTAATTCACATAATTAATATTATAGTAAAAGTTGGAAATTAATTCAACCATTTATATTTAAGTTCGCTTTGATAATGCTTAATTTATTAAACGAGCTTTTTTGTATTTGTATTGTTCACTGAGAAGAATGGTTGGTAAAACGTTGCGGGATAGAGTGAAGAATGAGGATATCAGGAATGCTGCAGGAGCTGATGCGAGAAGAGTGTTGTGGATAGAATGCATGTAAATAAATTACGATGGTTTGGACATGTGGAGCGAATGCAAGATGAAAGAATGACGAATTGGAAGTATTTACCTGAAAGAAGGGGTGTGAGGAAGTGCGGACGGCCAAGAACCACGTGGCTTGATCACGTGGATCAAATTCTCAAGGTCGGTCGCGTGTTGAGTAAATGAAATCGGCGTGCAAGCGAAACAAGTTTGTAAGTATAGATCTATATGGCGTTCCGTTCTCTCTGCTTACCCCTCCGGGGACATGGCGTGAGGGTATAGATAGATAGATAGATAGGTTTTCTGTATTATACTACATCGCTTGCTTGAATTTTATCATGGCGTTAATAATTATTTGAATTAATAAAGACATAGCAAAATATTATAAAGTAATAGACCTCCCAATCTGTTCTATTAATATTCTTTTTAAGTATCTTGTAATAAGCCCTATAAACGGCTAACAACACGTCTCTGGACACCTCACCCCGGCCTTCTGTGATTTATCAACTTGTTCTCGTGAATATCTTGTTAAATCAGAATTTATTTTTTCTACTTTGTTATATTTTAAATAACTTCTTCTTCTTCTTCCTGTAGTAGATAATAATACCTACAATTAGAACTCACATAATTGTTTCATATTTCAAATTTGTGACAGTTAGAAATACATTAATTATTTTTAATAGTAATATTAAATTCATAAAATATAATTATATTAAAATTTGATAAATAACAATAAATAAATTAAAAAAAAAACTGAATGTGCGCCCTTGCGGTGGTTTGTACAACAAAACGGCGCTCAATTATTATTATTATTATTAGATCATTGACCTGTTTGTTTGGAATTTGTTTCCTCTTGCGACGCTGAAAACCAAATATCCTTCCATAATGTAGGTGTCCTTCCAGGAGCAATCTTCGTCCTACTATTTTAAATAACATGCCTCTCAATCATTCTCAGTTTATGGTGCTCATTGTAGGAACAATCTTCCCTCTTCGCATAGAGTTTCACAATCGTTCAATGTTATCAAATCTTCAGTTAAGGGAAAAATGTTGTCTTCTAATTCAGTATTCATTTAAATTCAGAACAAGGGGTCCGTGGTTCGATTCCAGGTGCCGGCAAACTCCCCTTTCACGGCACAAGCTTTTAGCTTAGTGTGAAAGGTGTATAAGGTTGTATTTGGGTTTATAACAAACCCAGATATATCTTTAAAAAAAAAAAATGTGTTTTATTTTATTTTAATTTTATAATTTGAAGTGATGCAGTATATTTTATTTTTGTTTTGAGTTTTGATTTGATACGATGATGGTGTTGTGCAATTGTTGTTTGTAACTATGTATTAAAGGCGTATGCCGTATGTATTATTATATAAAAAAAAAATTAAACATATATTTTTTCTTTTTTATCAAATAATTGCCATATATTCAAGAAAAATTCAAAACAATTTCATATAATAGGTACTTACCTACTCTACCGACTGCCATAATGACGAATAAAAAGTAAAAACGTGTATTTTAAGTATAATAAAAGAAAATATAAAATATTTATAATAAGCTATGTATGTACCTACATAATATAATATTTTATATAATAATAGAATAAAAAATCTTTTCGCCAATTACCTCTCAACTTCCTTATTTTCTTAGCTTTCTGAGCTTTCCTCCTCCTTTCGTATATATAATAATAAAATAAATAAACCATTAGAGATTGTCTCACAAATAATGAAACTACCAGAATTCTTGAATATAATTCTGTACCTAAGAGCCATTTAGTCTTAAGTACTAAAATGCCATTTTCAAATTCAATTTTTTAATCGAAAAAAATCTCAACATTTTACTAGTAATAAGCTATATATAGTATATTCAGCTTATTACTTAGACCCTATAGTATAGATCCTAAGCATTTCTGTACTTAAGACTCACGACTGTTGTGTTGTTTCCGGTTTTTTCGTAACTTTGGCATTTTTTTCAAAAATGCACTTAAGTCCTAATGGCTGTCAGGTACAGAATTTATCTATCTACACACAAGCTGTTTTCTCCATGTCAATGAAAGTTATATTACTTACTTACTTTTCGGGTCCGTACTTCAGACCTTGCCACTCCAGTATGCAGCGACGTATATCGCCTTGTCATTCGCCATCATCAGGTCACTCACATTACATGCAACAATTCCATGAAATACCTATAATAAGATATTAAAACTGGATTCATTGTTTGGCCAAACATCTAGAGTGCTAAATTTATGATTATACATGTCAAAATATATAAAGGTTTTACATAAAACGGATATTTTATTCAACTATTTGTTTATTTCACGAGAGAGACGACTTTCGTCTTGTTAGGATATTGTCAATCGTTTTTTTTTTTTAATAAAACATTTGTTTTGTTTATTTCGCTATGGAATTCTGCTACCTAAACACCGTGAATAAATTTTACATGTCGTTTATATTTTAAGAACACCCGCCTTTACAGGACATTTAAAAACATACGGAAAAGAGTGGGAGAGCAATCCTTTGCCAGTTGCTCCGTGGATAACCTAACCTCATATAATGGATAATTGTAAAAATAACATCGATAGACATTCTATTAGTATTCTCTAATTCTCTAAGTTGGCAGTTCTGCACTATGACGTGTTTTACTGTACGGAAAATATATCCACATTCACCATCAGAGCCATCTCTTTTTTCCACTTCCATATTGTCTGGTATAACGAGGTTAGTAGTACGTTAATATACTTACGTCTAATTTACCCTCATCCCTTTTCAATAAACCACCTCGGATTAATAATACAATAAATTCATCCCTCTCAATGCACAATAATAATATAATTCCTTGGCTTCCGGAGATTTTATGTACAATAAATTTATCCCCGCTTAAAATGAGGGATGAAAATATAAACCTACCTACTTCGAAAATCATCGAATATTTAATATTTAAGAAAAACAAGGTCGGCAGAAGGAAGGCCATAAAGTCAACTTCGAGTCCACTCTTTGATTGATATAGATAAAACTTTTGCTTTATTATTTTTTTTTATTTTATTTTTCTCTGTTCATTGTTTACAATAATACAAATTAAAACATTTATCATAGAAAATATCAGTTATACAATTCAATGTACAGAGGGCGAGTTTATCGCTAAAATGCGATGTCTTCCAACTAACCCGGTTACAAAAATTAAAAATTAAAAAAACAAAAAAAACAGACATAAATATAGATTCTTTAAATATGCTTTCTCTGTTTCTGCCCCTAATATGTGGAACAGACTGCCTCTGGGGCTTAGGTGTGCTGCCGACTTCCAGGCTTTTAAGAGGGACCTCAAGACCTACTTGTTCAAACTTTTTTATGAACTGTGACTGTTACACAACACATACTGCATTATTTTATTTTTATTTCTGACGCGGATACATATTATTATGTATCTGAGATTATGTGTCATAATGTTTTAGCATTTAAATTACAATTCTTGACACAGACAACTTTGTTGAAGATAAAACATTATCTTGTACAGCGTCCTCGAGGTGCTATGGCACAAAGATGGCGCTTTAAATACTCTCCGTTATTATTATTATTATACATTCATCCACATACATATTTACATTAATAATATATATAAAAAACAAAAATACAATATAAAGCAAACAAATGAAAGAGACACATGCAGGCAAAAATACATTTATGGACACATAATAATAAAAAAGTAGAACATATATTGCAGCGTGCACATACATAGGGGAAAGCTTTTTAGTAGTCAGATGCTAAATTCTTTAGACTGACTGGATGACATGAGAACTGATGTTCTTGAGACATCTAGGGATGAGTGGTGGAAACACCTCCCGTAATGATTGAGAATAAAAAATTACGGCCTTGCAATAACGTAACCATCGACTTTACAACAATCTGAAAAGAGTTTGACATGGAGGGATCTATCCCTCAATCCCCAAATAGTAAATGTCTCACAAACTCAAACAAAACGTGTATCTGATTGTGTGGAGACTCAAACAAATTGATCCTGCACATGAGCCGAGCAGCAATGTGCCCAGATCTCGATGTGCAAATTAATCGAATTTTTCGCAAGACATTTTTTGGATTATTGAAAGAACCTCTACACATCCAGTTATCTCAGAAGCCGAATACTCCTTTTCAAAGATTCTCCTTTTTCCCATAGAGGCGGGCCAAATGGTCGACCAAGGTAAGCCACCAATAGGGAATATTTATTAATTTATTCTACTATTCAAAACAGATGGAATCAATAATATGAAGTTAATACTATACACATAATAGTATGTTCAATCAGCAAAAATCACACAAATAATTTAACATCCAAACCATGCACACGACATCAGTAAACACATGCATTCAAATTCATTTTAGTGACAATCAAAGAAATTATAAGATTCTTGGCATTCCTATACTGTATCGATTTTTTTCCAAATAAAATCGACTCACTCTACATTATTGCTTTCTCGTAATAAAGAAAATATTTTAAAATCTATAATCTAAACCTTCCTCTTCCCTCGTCCTAAACCAACCAAATATAATTATAACATAACAACTATGTTTATAACTTATACTTTAAAGGTATTGTTAATGATGTTTAAAAACTATAATTTAATGTCCATAACCTAGTTTTTACTTTTCGTATAATAAAAAATTGGTAAGTATAATGCTACCAAACACATTGGTGTAGCAAGACTTGAAGAGCATTGATGATTTTTTTTTATTGTAGGTATTCTTTTATGACTTTTCCAGGTGTAAAAGAAGCGTAATACTTAACCCTCTGCAACTGAGGTGGCTTTTTAGTTATTATTCTGCTGAGGAGTGGTCTGACAGACACTCATTTTAAGTTCCATTATTGCCATTATTTAAAAAGTTTTGATTATTTTTTTTGTTTTTTGTGAGTATTTGACATGTATGCAGACACCATTTGAAAAAATATGGTTTAAAAAAAACAGATATTAGAAATTACAATATGTTTATTAATGCTAATAAAAAATCACCATTTTTTTGAGAACAATTTATAAAAATTAATTAAATGAAAAAAACACATGAAATAAAAAAGTAAGTAGAAATTTGTTTTCTGTTAACTTTTGTTAAAATGTAAAAAAATAATAAAATAAATCGTTACAGCGGTTTCTCTAAAAATCGGCTTCAAAGTACGTCCTCTCAGTCCTGGTAAATTTGTGCCGAGCATTGTAGGCAGACATGTTTTTTGCATGCATAACGAGTAAATTTTGTCTTCCTTTCAATTAAATCGCACTCTTTAATCTTTCTTTTCAATTCACTCGTAAAAATTCTGCACAATATTCTTTCACGCGATGTCCCAGATTCGTTTTGTTCAGGGGCAGTTGGGAAATCTCGTCCTAAGTCATGATTGCGCAATTCTCTCGGCAATTTTTCATTAAACACCCGCTGTGTCATAATAGGAAGAAAAGGTTCCCTAGCAAGGCCTCAAATGAAATTTGCTCTCCATTTATTGAAAAAATTTTTTTTTATTGAAGTGATGTTAGGTAGACTCTATGAATTTACTGAGCTGATGTATGTGAGACACTATGAAAAAATTACTATGTTACTGACGTTAGGTCTAACAGACCCATCATTTATTACTGACGTGAGGTATGTCAGACACCCATCAGCTATAGATCCACACATGTACTCACGACGGCCGTCGTTACTGTACTGATGATTAAAAGAACAGAATTTAGGAAGCTACTGAGCGAAACGGAAAGATAGGACTCAAAATGGCAACGTTGTAGCAAAAAAAAGATTTCGCGGTGTCTGACAGACCTCACGTCAGTTGCAGAGGGTTAAGCATAAGTCGACCAGAGACCATGAGCTTCTTAATGATATGGAGTGAAACAGCTACAATAGTATGGTGTTAATATTGGAGCGTATGTTCTAAGAAAATAAGAACTGCATTAAAAATCTAAACCGCATATTATATTTTATTATGAGATGATTGAAAATTATTATGTAAATCAATATTTTTTTTAATATGAACTTCTAGTCTATTTGCTTTTCTAGTCTATCCCGTGGAGCACCCGGTAAAGAATTGGTCTCCCACTCTTCTCCATAAGTTTTCGAGTGTCCTGTAAAAGGCAGGTGTTCGGAAAAAATAAGACATTTTACATCTTAAATTCGGCGATGAGGTTTGCCACCCATCCTGAATGTCTTAATTTTATGTTGGCACGGAGAAGACAGCTTGCATGTTTTATATGCAGCTAGTCTGCTGACTACCCCACTTGTGGGATATGCCGTGATGGTATAGTAGTAGTAGTAGTCTATTTGCCTTACGTTACTTTCAGCAGACTTACTACATACATTTAACAAACAAACACGAAAACTGTCCTCTCCGTGCCAACATAAAATTAAAACATTAAAGAATAATGGCAAAGCTCATTGCTGTATTTATTTTCTAAATTGTTTATATTTTGCGAACACCTGCCTTTAACAGGACACTAGAAAACTTACGGAAAAGAGTGAGAGACCAATTCATTTCCGGGTGATTCACGGATATATTTTATGTTAAAATTTATTATTCTTCTCGAGAAAAATTGTTTGGGATATAAAATTGATTCTTTTTCACGTTGTTCCACCAAGGGATTCAATTTTTTTTTTTTTTTTAAAAAGATATATCTGGGTTTTGTTATAAACCCAAATACAACCTTATACACCTTTCACACTATGCTAAAAGCTTGTGTCGTGAAAGGGGAGTTTGCCGGCACCTGGGATCGAACCACGGACCCCTTGTTCTGAAGGCCGAGACTCTACCTCCAGGCTACCGACGAATTACTTGGCTAGTTATTATAAAATTATTATAAGGTTCTATACGAACATCTAATATAGAGAAACGATACTAAAAATTCATACAATGTTCTCCAATCCGACTACCGAGAGTCAGAAAGTACTTCAGGTAATTTTATTCTGGGGCACGTCCGTTGAATATTTTCTCAAAATCTATCGACTATGGAGTGTCATGACGCCAATGCGAACGAAATGCGCCAGGCGCAATAAGCGCCCTTACTGATACACTGATTACACTAAATGAATAAAGAGAAAGAAAGTATAGACTTTGGTATAGACCAGTGCCGTGTTTAGGGCTTTGGGCTTTTCATACTGTGTAGCCCCGTCGTCAATAATTTACTACTTCTATCCCCAAATATTGATTTAAGCGTAAGGAAGAACCTTACTAAAGCCTTTGTATGGAGCATTCTGCTTTATGGTTGTGAGACGTGGACCATCAGCAAGAGTGAAAGCGGACGGTTGGCGGCCTTTGAGATGTGGTGCTACAGACGCATGCTTAAGATCCATTGGTCGGAACACGTCGAAAACGAAGAAGTATTAACCAGGGTAGGCGAAAAAAGGCAACTTCTTAAGAGAATCGGCCAACAACGAGCTAACTGGATTGGCCACAACATCAGGCACCCAGGACTACTCATCGCCATCGCGGAGGGTAAGACCGAGGGGACAAATGGCAGAGGCCGACCAAGAGACGCGTATATGGACCAACTGAAGAGGGACATGAACTGTGGCTCATACGTGGAGCTGAAAAGACTGGCTGAGAATAGAGACGAATGGAGAGGAAAGACCAAACTCGTTGCAGACCAATCCAATGGATTGTAACTCTTTATATATATACACTACTATGCAAGGTGTCAATACACAACAATTTCATGCAAGCAAATAAAGACATTCGGAATGGGTGAAAAACCTCATCGCTTGTGTAAGATGTAACTTTAATTTGAAGATATTGACTTTATTTCTTCGAACACTAATTTGCCTTTGAATTTTATAACTGCTTATTTTGTAGAACTCCATAATTTAATGTAAATAAAAACAAAAAAACTTTATAGAATTATACTGTGTACTTTTATTCAGCCCCTAGACAAACACACACTTGGCGATCGACTACAAACGAATTTTCGTCAATCACTGCAACAATAACGCATAATTATACGGTACATGTAGGTAGATTGTCGAAAAGTTCGCCAGTAGCCGATCGCTAAGTACGGTTTGTCTACGGGCTGTTTCGACATGTTATGTCTTTTTCAAACTTACCCTTTGGTTAATTTTGGGTTTGGGCTATAGTTTGAAAAAGACATAACATGTCGAAACATGGTCACTGAATTAAAGTACAGAGTATATGTAATTCTACAAAGTTTTTTGTTTATAAATATTACATCAAACTAATTTGCCTTTTACAGTTTGATACTCAAAAACTTACGGTTGTTAAAGGGAAACCGATTCTTTCCCAGACGCCCCATGGAAAGGATAATTTGTTTAAAGGTATAAATAAATTATTGAATAAGTTTAAGTTATAGTTTTAATATGAATTCAATATTTCCGTTTCCTCTAAAAGTTATATTTTGAGTTATAACAAATCTCTCTTTTTACGTACTATGTGTTAAGTGCTCTTAATCCTGCCTATACCAATTCGTAAACTTCAGAAAACCATTCCTGTTTCATACTAAAAGAAGTTTGCACAGTCTGTTGGTTGTGCAGATGTGGTGTCTGTTGATTAATATTCTTAAAATATTATCTTCACTCTAATAACTAACTTTTTTTTTCTTTTTTTTTACGCGGCGGCAGAATTGCCATCCACACTTCTCAGCATTATACAACCAGATAAGTCTCCATATGATCAGTCATGGTCACACAAAAACTTAACAGTCTATTTCCGGGAAAAAATCAGCTATCCAGATATACAGGATATCAAAGGATTAGGCTCAAAACGCGGGATCAAAATACCAGCATTGTGCCTGAAATATCTGTGTTCAAAAACTTTTTTACAATATTACAAGTGTTTATTATAATAGATTTTTGAATTTTAATATACAAATTAACCGGTAAATCTAATATTTGTAAATTATTTATTAAAGATTTCGGAGTTACCCCTGTAGCTGACATGACTAAAGGTATTATATAAACGGATCTAGAATGCCAAATATTTTTTATTTCTTATTATTTATATTATTTTTATTTATCGGTGTTTTTTTTTGTATTTAGCAAATAAGATTTGGCGCAATTCAACTAAAAATATTATATTCTTTCTCCTCTACGTACTATCTCATCCAATATCTTCCTCCTCAAAACCTCTCCCTTCATGATACTACGTACTTCTATTTCGTCTTCCTTCTTCCAATTTCAACTCACTCAACCACCTCAACCTTCTTCTCCTCAAACTTTTATTTAGTATTAACTGAAAATGAAAATGAACATCGATTCGATAAAAACGAGATTAGATACTTAATAAATAACTTTCCGAGGTAAATATTTTTAAAATTATTTTAATTTTATTTTCCCGTTTCTTTTTTGTTAACCCTGATCACTCGTTGACGACAAGATGGCATAGTTTTTAATTATTATTATTGGAAAAATAATAAGGGAAAAATTGAGGGTAGTCGCAGTGTGGGAAGGCGGCAGATCTACTGGCTAAGAAACATCAGAGAGTGGACCGGAATCCAGAGTGTGGAAGAACTGTTCCGGCTAGCACAGAGAAGCCTACGCCAAGGGTAGTAGCCGACGTCGGGGAAACCTGACATGGAACTTTAAAAAAAATAAGATGTATGTCGGCTGGTTTGGCGCGTAGGTAACGCTCTTGCCTTTGAGTCACGAGGTCCCGGGTTCGATTCCCGGCCAAAGCAAAGTGAAGAATGACCTTTTTCAAATTGTCCTGGGTCTGGGTGTTACATGTATTTGTGTTTAGTGCATTGTATATGTGTGTATCGTCGCGTTAGTACCCATAATACAAGATTCATACCTTAGTTTGGGACTTGCTCGATCTGTGTGAATTGTCTATGTATGTTATATTATGTTGACTGTGTGTTTTTGGAGAAAATAATGCTTTGTCGAAATAAGGACAAAATGTGATCAATAATGAAAATAACAATTTTTGATGATGTATTTATACTTTTTAAACAATTATGTATACAATCAACGTGGAATATCCAACAAGCAGGGTAGCCTTCAGACCATTGGTACGTTATAAGCATTCAAACCGTCCTCTCCGTGCCAACAAAAAGAACTTTAAGGATGGGTGGTTAACCTCATCGATGAATTTAAGATGTAATTTTTTTTTTGAACAACTACTTTTAACTCGAAAGACTATGGAAGAGAATACTTCTCGGAATGAATATTTAAGTTCAAAACTCAGTTGTCGACCAATTGGCTACACTAAAAAAAACTAAAGAAAAGAAATTATTTTCCGTAGCTGAATCTTTAACTTATTTTCTATGCAGTTTTTTTAGTTGAATTATTCAATTTTTTTATGTATTATCTGTTAAAGACAATTCAATTATCCTTAAAAATGTTTTATATTTCATTCAATCTCAAAATCCTTGATTAATTCAAAGATTGAATAATCTTATTTTATCCTTAAAATTCTCAAAGATTTTTGTTTTCTTATAACTAAATTTCAATCAATACATCCATCCATCTATCCTATCATGGAATCTACCACTAGTGGGGTAGCAAGCGGACAACAAGCTTTTTTTTAAATATGCGAATCGTCCTCTACGTGACAATTAGTGTAAATTCATATAGGATGAAATGTTTAGAATTTTTACTATTTTTTTTATTGTTTAACCGGATTTGGGTGCAGATGACAAAACTAATCAGAAACCTCGATTGGAGAACCATGTCCACACAATGCAACATTGTGTAAAATCTAATCGGAAGAAGTGAGAAAGGGTCCATTTGTGATCTGAAAAATGAGATCCCAAAAAGATGGTTGCTTCTAAGGTGTCTCTCGATTGGTGGACCTTACATCGTGACAGTGAGAATGGTGGAATTGGTGAACGTTGTCCATGGACACCAAAAGTGATCACTTAAGCCAGCCTAGAGCCAATTTCTTAGCGTTGAGACACCATTCTCACTTCATTGTGTGTACATGGTTCTGCAATCGAGGTTTCTGATTGGTTTTGTCATATATAATGTTTGGAATACATTATAATACATGATTGATGATTTTAAATGTCTTAAAATTTTATGTTTTACGTGTTTGTTTCTTTTACAGCATACTCGAAAACGTACAGAAAAGAGATCTTTCAGATCAATAAACATTTCTCATTTCGTACGTACTTACGTACTTATATACGAATCAATGAATTGTCTATGTAAAACAGGATTGTCTATGTAAAAATTATAAAATGAAATAAAAAAATTCCAAAAAAATTTGGTCAAGATATCAACCAAAAAATCAAAGTGGTCAGTTAAAATTCATAAATTTATATCAAATGGTTGGAAGAGAAATTTTACAACATATAAGAGAATTCATAATTATAATAAACACATGAACATATCTCACTTAAAATATCGAATAGGTACCACAGAAAAAAATATATAAATAAGCTAACTATGAACCTCAACTACCCAATGTGATTTTGTGTAAATTCAAAAATCCAATAAAGCCTTTTCAGTTTCATGTGTGGTTTAAGGCTGATGCCTTAAAACAGTGTTTCCCAACCGGTGGTTCGCGAACCCCTGGGGGTTCGCTATGTCTACAAAGGGGGTTCGCGAAAATAATAGCGTAATGGCGGGATTTTAAATGGCCCAAGAAAAATGAAAGGAAAAAATAAATAAAAAAAGCACACCAAATGCAATGCAGATTGCACGCTGTTGTTTCGAACGTATCCATACTGCCTATATCTTATGCAGCAATATATAAAGAAAATTTTATTGTTTTTTTGCCTACCATTAATGGTTAACGAATGCCTACAATAAGTCGTTAACGACTTCATAGGGGGTTCGCCAAATTCTGTTGGATATTACTTTTGGTTCGCGACGAGAAGAAGGTTGGGAAACACTGCTTTAAAAGAACTTGAAAGCAGTAATCAAAAAATCTATATGAATATTTTTTATCCGCTAGAATTATTATTACAAATAATTATATAGGTATGTTTAATTTTTTTTATTTTCTAAAGATGGCTTCATACAAGGCGGCGATTGAAAAAAGCTAGTCAATGAATTACCAAATGTTTATAACCTAAATATGGACAATACCTGTCATCCAGTAGAATGTCAAATGTGACACCTACAAAATAACTTTGAACTTGCTAGTCAATTTCTAACCTGTTATGAAGCAGCTAATTACGTTTTAAATTATTATTTTTTTTCTATACTTTTAGCGTTTTGTAAACAGCTCGGCATATTAACTCCGAAATGACAAAAATATAACCTTCCTATGTATATCGATGTTTTATTTATACAATTAGCCATTGTATGAGAACCACGCAAAAGTACACCCAAGAGATTACTCTTGGGTGTAGTTTTAGGGTGTAAGCCTAAGAAATGACAACTCTTATAACTACACATAAAAGCCGTCATTGGGGACGAAATATCAGAGCCTTTGTTAGCTCACCTCACGAAAAGTATCAAGTATCATGCCTGTTTATTTCCCTGTCATTTTCTAAAAAAATATGTAATAAGGTTGAAACATAATAAATATATTCATTAACAATTACATTCATTAATTTTTCCGAGAGTCTTGCTGAACTCTTCGATAGGCGTTTCACTGTTTTTCGCAAAAATAGACAGCCAGGGGTGGTGGTGCGATTCTAACCAATGGTTCTAATTCTAACCTAAAGACAACTCTATTAAGTCCAAAAAGACTGCTTTCATAAGACTACTAGCGCCTCTGATGGAAGAATTACAAACTGTTTTATGCGATCAGTGATGTAACGTAACAAATAAACCATTTAGCTATTTACACTGATACAATAATCATACGCTGTTGATAATAATGATTGTACATGAGCAATATCCTGGAAATAATAATAATATAACCAAAGAAATAAAAGTAAGTACTTAAAATACACGTGATATTTGTGGTCAAAATGCGATAAAATCAAAATATACAAAATAAACAAACTAACATAGAATAAATAAACAATGTGACTATAACCTCACGCCACATCCCAAGTGCGATAGACAGAGAGGACAGAACGCCATATTAGCATATTTTCGAATACTTCTTTCCCTTCTTCCAAACGTGTGCAATTTCTCATACATGCTCGCCGATTTCTCTTACTCCTTAAAAATTGGATTCAAATGCTCCAGCCACATTCTAGGACGTTCGCGTTTTCTCACACTCCCATCTTTTAAGTATGTTCAACTCTTCGTCAACCTTTCTTTATCCATTCACTCCACATATCCTAAACCCTTGCAACCTATACAATAAATACAATAAATGTTTTAGCAGATATTCTTAAAAAAATTACAAATACCCAATTTTTAGGTTGACGAAGAGTTGACAATGAGGTTTGCCACCTATTCTGACTTTTAATTGCCACGGAGAAGACTTTGTAACTAAAATGCAGTTGAATTACTGGCTACCATACTTGAGGGAATGACGTGATGGCGTAGCAAGAATATGAAATAGAATTGATAATTATATAATTATATTCATTAGAAAACAAAATTGTTTTTGGTTTTACTACGATTTATTTGTTAAATAAGTAACCAGGTTTCGACCTATGAGGTCATTGTCAAACTCACAATGACCTCAATTATGTATATAGTTTGACAATGACCTCATAGGTCGAAACCTGGTTACTTATTTAACAAATAAATCGTAGTAAAACCAAAAACAATTTTGTTTTCATTATATCAATATAATGGAGTTTTACAAAATCAACGTCGACTCAATCAATGAAATAGAATATTTTGTGTTTTAAAGAAAACATTTCTCTTATACATATAAACTTTTTAGGTTTTTTGTAAGGCATTAAACTACTAAACTAAACAAACTACAACTACTTTACCATCATGGTTTAGCCCCCTGCTTTTTGAAATTTAATAAACATGCAAGCTGTTCTCCCGGTGCCTAAAAAATATTTTATCTTAAAGTCATTAAAGATTGCTAAAAATACTACTACTAAAATCATCATGGTATATCCCACTAACAGACCGCTGATGCTACATAATAAATATGCAAGCTGTCCTCCCCTTGCCAACAACAAATAAGACTCAGTATGGGGAACAGTCTCATCGCTGAATTCAAATTTATTTTATCGAACACCTGCCTTTGACAGCACACTCGAAAAGTAACGGAATAGAGTGAGAGATAAATTCTTTGCAAGGTGCTCTACGGCCCAGATAAAAATCTTCTTTCACATATCAACATTCACTGTTTCAATAAAAAATAAGTTTATGTTTAACATTGCGTGGAAGGGGTCCAGTACCAGCAAGATGAACGACCAACCATGAAGCGACCAAATTAAGGAAGCCACACAGAGTTCACTACACATCAGGCAGAGGATCACTCAAAGTGGAGACAGATGGTCTACACTAACGAAGCATAATTGTCACGATCCTCAGGACCGACGGAGATGATGGTAACATTTCTGTGGAAAAAGAAGGGAAAGAGCCACAACAAGAAATAGAGATGTTTTCACTTCGCGTTTCCCTTAGAGGAACGTGGATGGAAGACAGAAAAAAAAACTTTTCCATCATTCATTAATGAGT
Source organism: Athripsodes cinereus (assembly GCA_947579605.1). Lineage (NCBI taxonomy): Eukaryota > Metazoa > Arthropoda > Insecta > Trichoptera > Leptoceridae > Athripsodes > Athripsodes cinereus. Next base: position 1,319,236 of record OX388327.1, read on the forward strand.
AAGTTAATCAGTGAAAGGTAACAGTCAGACCATAAAGTCTTCTTTTATATTTATTCAATTTGGATATATCTCTTTTTGTATAAACAGTGAAGGTAATAAATATATATAAGAGGATAATCTGATATTATCCAAGAAGAAGATATTATTATTATTAAAGTACTCATACCTTATAGAACCTTTTCTTTATTGTTTGCTATAAAATTTATTAGCTCTGAATACGCCTCTGAATATTTAATACGAATAGAAGTACGCATCTTAGAAAAAGTACCTACGCAAACATTTTATGCCGCATTAATGAGAATTGGTATTTATTCTGTTATTATTATTATTATTGTTATTTTGTATACGCCACTGTCTAATACAATACTATGTATATCGAAAAATAATTAAAACGATAAATGAGGTCTGGCGGTAATGTCTTGAACTATTTGTTGAAGTTGTCATGCTCGAAACCATAGATTGACTTATTCAGCTTATAAAACAATTCATCGTTTTCGCTCGCCTTTGGAACTTAAAACTAAAAGAGAACAAGCTCCTTTCATTAATAAATAAATAGCATGAGTGTCATGTTTCGCATGCCAGAAATAAGGCTACTTCTGGCTTTCAAGCCTGTATAAGATCGAAACCATAGACTGACTTATTTTGCTTATAAAACAATAATTATTCAAATCGTTATTTTGCTCGCCGAGAGAACTCAAAGCAGAAACCAGCTCCTTTTCGTATCGCGTCTCTCTACTTCTGAGTTTCGTATTCCGTGTTCCAGAAACTTCTACTTCTGAGTGTCACAAAATGCAGAAGCATGCCAGAAAAAAGTCAAACTTCTGAAACCTTTCGAATCTGTGTTAGAGGGCAGAACTGACCCAGAAAGAGACAAATTCAAATCAATTTATTTACTCAAATAAGCACGTACAATCTAATATAGTTCAAATCATGGCAATACAATAAATTCCACTTTGCTACCTCACTAGGCTTGGGCCTGTGTCGAGGTGAATAGTACAATCAGTAGCATAATATGTACAAAAAACATAGATATCATAATAAACAGATTTGATACAATGCACCAATATCAGACATGTGAATTGAAAGACTTGATTTTGGAATCAGACAGAGGATCTGGAATCAAAAGAAGCTTATTGAGAGAGTATTTAGAGACGATAGACATTAGACTTGAGAACAAGAAGGGAAAAAACAATATAAATATACGAAGTCAGTAAAAAAATAGCTCATAGCTAAAGCCATAGCCATTGTATACAACGCAGAAGACTGGATTGGAATGAGTTATGTGTAGAAACTCTTACGACTAGTGCAAAACAAGGACGTTTGTGTAAGAGTTATTGCGAACTTTGGGGAAAATAAGATTAAAAATACATACATACATACCATCACGCCGCTTCCCTTACGGGGTAGGCAGAAAGGATCAAGCGCCACTTCCTTCTATCCTTGCATACATCTTTCGCTTCCGCCACTGTCATACAATTCCTCATGCATGCTCTCCTGTTCAATGTGCTCAACACGTGACCGTCCTGTAGGATTTAATTTAAATGATCTTGCCAGTCCATGGACGTCCACATCTCCGAGTCGAAATAAACTGTCGAAGTAAACTGTCAATACTTTTGATATTCACGAAATGATCAAAATCGTGATTGATTCGTGATTGAGTGAGATCATGAATGGAATGTCAAAAATATTCCGAGAATTGCTTTTTGCAATTCCTTTGGAGGTCAACAACGGAACAAAAACAAAAAAAAAACAAAAAGGTGGTATCTCTTTCTAACTGGGCTGTTCTAAAACAAAGACAAAGCAAACAAAAAGGTGGTATCTCTTTCTAACTGCGCAGTTCTAACTATGCGTGAAAAAGAGATAAAGTACCATAACACATGCTATCTCAGATAGTAAATTATTTCAAAGAAGAGCGTTGTCATGTTTTATCCTTCCAACTGTCAGTATTATAAAATTACTCAATATTTGTAAAAACTACCATGAAATGATATTTTTATGAATATATTTGTTTTGGCTGCCTGTTATGCATGTTGGATTGGTGTCTTGTTGTTTTTTCTTTTTTTAATTTTTTGTATAACTTTTGTAATAAATGACAAACTTGTGGGCTTGGTATTATATAGCAAGGGGTTGGATGATGAGTGCGGGTTGAGTAGGATAATGCATTGTCTTTGATTTGTGATTGTGTGTATTGTTTCTGTCCATGTGTGTTTTATGACGTTTTGTAATAGTGATGTATAAATAAATAAATAAATAAAATAAATAAATTTCACATCTGAGTCATGATATGACGATTTATGAGTATTTTGATAGATTTTGATCATTTGGTGTATATTAATATTTTTGACAGGCCTACAATGAAATTATTTTTTATGAACGAGTTTGACCTTGTCATATTTATAACGATTTATGAATAGTTTGATTGATTTTGATAATTCGGTGAATATCAAAATTTTTGACAGGTATTCCATGAAAATAATGTTGATTTTATGAATACATATGACATTTCAATCATGATAATGTGACGAATTTATGGGTGTTCTGATTGATTTTGATCATTTGGTGAATATCAATATTTTTGACAGGTCTACCATGAAATGATATTTTTATGAACGCGTTTGACATTTGAGTCATGTTTATAACGATTTTATGAATAGTTTGATTGATTTTGATAATTCGGTGAATATCAAAATTTTTATTGAATATCAAAAATTTTAATAACTCTTACAGTTTATACATTCACAGAGTGAAAATTCATTATGATGATATTATACTTTAAATAACACACAGTTTACTTTTCACGAAGATTTATTCTAACCTCGAGCGCTTTCGTCAATGTTAATGAATTGACATTTTCAAGAGAACTAGGTTCTAAGTTAAAGTAAACTGTGTGTTATTTTAAGTATAATTTCATCATAATTTTTGACAGCTCTTCCATAAAATGCTAATTTTATGAATATATTTGACATTTCAATCATGATAATGTGACAAATTTATGGGTTTTCTGATTGATTTTGATCATTTCGTGAATATCATTTTTTTGACAGGTCTTCCATGAAATGCTGATTTTATGAATATGTTTGACATTTCAATCATGATTATAGGACGATATTTTGATAGATTTTGGTCATTTGGTGAATATCAATATTTTTGACAGGTCAACCATAAAATGCTGTTTCTTTGAATATTTTTGACATTCTAATCATGATCTCACGACTCAATCACGAATCAGTCACGATTTTGATCATTTCGTGAATATCATAAGTTTTGACAGGTCTACCATGAAATGATATTTTTATAAACGCGTTTGTCATTATTTGAACCATGGTATGACGATTTATGAGGTTTTTTTTAGATTTTGATCATTTGGTGACTATCAAAATTTTTGACAGGTCTACAGGTCTAACATAAAATACTGATTTTATGAATATGTTCGACAATTCAATCACGATATGACGATTTTATGGATATTTTGATAGATTTTGATCATAACGTGGTTATCAATATTGGGACAGGTCATCTATGAAGTGGTGATCATGAATATTTTTGACATTTGATTCATCTGATGATTTGAGTTTTTTGATTGATTTTGATCATTTTGAAAATATTAAAATTTTTGACAGGTTGCTGATTTTGATCATAACGTTAATATCATTTTTTGACAGGTTGTCCATGAAATGGTGGTTTCGAGAAACAAGAAATATTTGTGACATTTCGATCAAAATATGACGATATTATCTATAAGTATTTTGATAGATTTTGGTCATTACGTGAATATCAATATTTTTGACAGGTTATCTATAAGTTGATGATTTTATGAATATTTTTGACATTTCAATCATTATGTGACGATTTTATGGGTATTGTAATAGATTTTGATCATTTGGTAAATATCAATATTTTTGGAGGTCTTGCATGAAATGATATTTTTATGAACGCGTTTGACATTTAAGTCATGTTTATGAATATTTTGATAGGTTTTGATCATTGAGTTTATATAAATATTATTGGCAGGTCAACTATGATGTGATGTTTTCATGAATATGTTTGACATTTCGATCTTGGTCTCTCGATTATGATTATTATTGAAAGTATTTAGTATTTTTATTATGTCAAAAGTAGCCCTGCTGCCTCTACGACAGGATTTTTGGTGTCACAGGACCCGTCAACTGGAATCGATTCCCCGAGGACTATTGTGTAAACCAATAAATAATGAGGTCCAAGAACAAATTTAAGGCATAGATTTCTGCGCCTTTGAGATGGGTGTCCCATCGAATGGCGCCGAATGTTTCATCCGATATACATATTTACATAATATGATTGTCTGTGTTCGGACTTCTCTCAACATTACTCAATCGTCAAGATATTCTGTTCATTAGTAAAATTGCAAGCAGGAACAGCAGACCAAAAACACCTACATGCATTGATCGATTGGTAAAAGACGTACACTACAATATGACGTGCATAGAACTGAAAAGCATAATACAGAACAGTGAAATACAACAGGATAATGTCTGATCAATCCAGATAAGTGGACATGAACCACAACCGAAAACCACGTAGCTTGATAACTTGGAATAAATTCTTAAAAACAGTTATGTATTAAGTACGAAAAATCGAAGTGCGTCTATGAATTTTGCTAGTTCAATTGATTATGTGTATCAAACATCTGTTGTGCACCTTAAAATAAATATAAAATGTATGAATGTGGAAAATGTATGTAAGGATAGATCTCTATGGCGTTCCATTCTCCCTGGCTACCCCGCTTGGGATGTGATGTGAGGGTAAAGATAGATAGATAGATAATTCTCTGAGTGAAAGAAGGCCAAATATTGAATTTGTATAATGTCATATTTTTTACAAAAAAAATATTTTTTATGAAACAATATTTTTTACTATGGTTATTGGATTTAATTTCCTCTCCACTCACCCCTGAAGAGACATACTATATATGAAATCTAAAATCTTTTCAAATTTTCAAAATGTTGTATCATACGTTATGTATGTGCATAATTGATTTTCTAAGAAAAATAATCAACCATTTCATGGTACATTTTAATATGACATTCATTCAATACGATTTCATTTTGATAGGAATCCAAAAAAGTCTATGGATGAATGAGTTTTTTATATTAAGTCTTATTTATACGAATTTCGTTCCCTTTTTTAAAATTAACTTAATAAAATTAAAAATGCCACCCTGCACTGAGACCGTAACAGATTTTTGCCAAGGCGAACTCAGCAGGAAAAAAACAAAGCAAAATCCAAAAAAAGAACAACACGGAAAAAAGTCATCATCAAAAAGAAGAAGAAACAACAGAATCCAAAAAAGTCTTTTTCCTGACGATAAAATCGTTGTTTATGTTGGAAATATCAATATATGAACATTCAAATCATTAAATTATTTTAAAATCTTGCTGACAGGAGACTTTGAGATTATGGTTGCTTCTTATTAAATTTAGTCCATGAAATTAGCATTTATAAGGGTAAGAAAAAACAACGTCACCGTATTTCGTAATTTCCTGGACGAAACTTGAACCCATACCCCATTCTTATCCTGAAGTGTGTTTTGTCCGATTGAACTTCCAGGAGACTTTAAGCAAAGCAAGCAAAGACTTTAAAATTTCTCTCTCATAAATCTTTGATCTTTTTCCAATCACTGAAGATCTTCTTTCAAATAAGAGAAGGCGTTGATTTGTTTTCGCCATCTGTACTTTTTGTACCTAATCCAATTAAACAAACAAAATGTTGATGTCTTAACAGTCATTCTTCTTCTCTACGCATCTTGTCGGGTCCCCCCGACGTTGACAACCACCTGGGAGAAACCCTTCCTGTTCTAGACAGCACGAAACAGCTCCTCCACACCTCTCATCCCGGTCCACTCCTGAATGTTCTGGAGCCAGGAAAGCTGCCTACTTCCAACCTCTCTACGACCCTCAATCTTCCCTTCTATAACCAGTTTAAGGGTAGCGTATTTTTCTTCTCTCATTATGTGACACTAAGAAATCTTATTTTAATTGACTGGTGAATACTAATGCTTTTTTTCCACCCGGATAGCACAAAAGTCTGAGAACTTCCATTAATCCAAAATTCTACACTAGTCCACACCTTAGTCACCTGAGCGGTACTATTTTTATTTTTTATTTAAAAAGCTTAAATAAACAAAACAATTTTCTTTGCCTGGATAAGAAAGAACGTATAGTGTCAACAAAATTTAGTAGTTGTTGATGTATCCAGTAACTTCTTCTAGGTATTCAGGCAAGTTAACCCGAGGCTCTCTGTCACTTCAGATGAGATTCAAAAGGAGAGGAAGGTCGATATCCCGAAGAAGGCTCTAAAATGTCAAAAAATGACTAAATATTGAAGTTACCTACTTATTCAAACAGGCCAAGGTCGTTGCTCTATTGTTTTCTGTATGAGTTTATTTTTTTTTCAGAAAATCAGCGTCGTGAAAAAACAACCTCTCCCGTTACTCACCGTAATGGGTCTCGTATTAGGGATGAAAATCCATTACAATATATTCCGATGTAAAAATTGGCAATTTTTTGAATATCAGTAAAAGCAGTAAAATTATATAATAAACATAGAATTGTTTCATACTTTTACCGATGACCTTGATATGCACTCGCCACGTCAATTTTCACTATTATTGTTAAAAAAATTATCTATGTAGTCCTCAGCGAAAAATATGTCTCCCACTCTTTTCACTATGTTTTCTAGTCCTGTAAAAGTTAGTCATTAGTAAAATATTACATAATCTTCATAATATACATCTGCAATCCAATATGGCTGAGATTGTCACTCATTTCGAATATGTTTTTTTTTATTGCATGAAGAGGATGACTCGTCTGTCTTCTAGCTACCTCAATTGAGAAAAACACCGTAATGGTTTAGATAAAAATATCATAACATATCTTACAAATGGGGTAGCCAGCGACTGGAAGCAACACACATTTTTCCTCTTCGTGCCAATTAAAAAATAAGTCATTCAAGATGTGTGGCATATCTCATTAATGTTTAATAATTGTAGATTGATAATTATTTTTTTATAAGATTTTACGAATACCCTTCTGAATTCCTTTTTATTGAATGGAGACTATGACCCGTTTGCTTATTACATGCAGTGAGTCTTCTAACATCCTTAATTGAGAAAGATGCCGTAATGGCTTAAATAAAAATATCAGCTAGTAATAATAAAATATTGATGTTTCTTTAGAGATGATTTAAAGCTCTAAATGTTTGCTTATTTTGGCACGACCATAATAAGCTTATATTGACAGCTTTGTGCTTTGATTGATGTGAATATTTTTACATAATAACAATAAAACATATACGTTAAACCTACATTTACTTATTTCATATTTCTTTTTTTATCTCTTTTACGCTTGTTTTTTTTTCTCCAGTGACACAAAATCCAAATTTTTATTTCGAATCGATTTTTAGTCGATTAAATTACAAAGGTATTACTTACTTACTAACTTATTTCTATTCCTCTTTTCATCACTGCTGGAAATAGGCCTCTTCCAAAGACAAACACATTACTTTCCCATCATCTGGACAATATCGTCCGCTCATCTGTTTTGGGGTCATCTCACATTTGTTTTGTCCTCCCACGGTCTCTTTTCGAAAATTCTAGAAGTCTAATTTCACGCCTTGCCATATGACTACCATTTTGCCGATTTGGCTTGGAGACTTTATCAATAATGTCAAAGACTTTTAGCTTTTATCGGATGATCTCGTTTCTTATTTTGCCTCTCTATAGCATGTTGTACACACGCTGTAATTAATTAACACCTGCTGTAGGTATTACTTATAAATGACATAAAAGTACATTTGTGATAAAAGAAATGGGCGAACGGGAAAAAAAATAAACAAGAGGTTCAAAGAGAGCCGCAAAGCCACAAATGTGACGACTATACGGAATTTAAGAAAAACCATTTTACTGTGAAAGATTATTATCGAAACTAAGTAGTGGTGCAATTCGTGGGAATGTGGAAGAGACAATGGACCACGTATATTTCAATTGCCCTCTATTGACAAATAATGATTATATTAAAAATATTAAAGAATTCTGCACCTTATTTCCTGTTATAATTCATTTATCATTAAACAATGTTAAAAAAAACTCCATCAAAGTAAATCATCTAAGAAAATATGACATAGTAGTGACAAATATGTGAAAATTATTGATAGATTTAGTAAAGCATTATAAAAAAAATATTTTACTCATGAATATCAAAATATTATTAAAATAATATTATTCAGTACATATTTATTTTCGACAGCGGCCCTGTGTGTTGTTTACTTCTCGAGTTGTTTTTATTCTGTGAGGGCATTGACCGCGCTGTCCTTGTTTTGCACTCACTTCCATGTTTGCTTCTCTGGTTTACGGACGGGCGCTGTTTCGTCAATTTTGTTTAGCTATTTTTTGTAATGGCTTACCATATGTATTTATAATGCAAACTTAGTGTATAATATTTGCATAATTTACTCAAATTCAGGTTAACGAATCGGCTCAAGCTGGTTTAAGGGCATTTTACCCATGAAATATTCACCTTTGTTCCTGATTCAATTCCTGAGCACAATCTGTTTGTTGTGCACATGAAGTGTCAGTTGAACGTCTCTCGGAGTATTTCCATTTATTTCGAGACTTGAAAAAGAAATTTTTATTATGTGGTATAAATTATAATATGTTCATATTTACAATAGCTGTATTTTATTTTATTTTTATTTTATTTAAGCATTTTGGACGTGAGGGTTAAATTGCAAAGAAACGATCAGCAATAAAAAAAGAGAATAAATAACCGTGGCTATAAAGATATAATCGAGTTACTGTTGTTCTATGTATTATTGAATTGAATAAATAAATAAAAAAATATCTGATAGATTATAATCTCAAATGCACATTGAATAAATCAAATGATTTATTCACAAGTTTGTTTGTTCGGAACTAAATTTCGTAAAAAAAAAAAAAATAACAAAACAAAACATGCATAGACAATTCACACTCATCGAGCTGGACCCAAAATAATATATGAATCTTGTATTATGAGTACTAACATGTAACACTCAGACCCAGGACAATCTAGAAAATGTCATTCTACATCTAGTTTCTGCCCTGTGCTCCCGAGAAGAGCGATGAGGGTGATGATGATGAAGTTAGAACATAATTGAATCCACGATTCAATTGGCTATTCCATGTGCTAGTAACGATTCACTTTCTATTCTATGTTCCGTACAAAGCCAGGTATACGAGGTTGTATTTGATGATAATAATAAAAATAATTCAAAGGAATCTTTCAAATCGCATTTCCCGCATGATAAAACATTATAAAGTAGTGGAGTGTGGGGTAGCCAGCCAATACTTACAATAATAATAATAATAACAATAACGGCAATAACACGGAATCAATAAAACCTCTCTGACTTACCTGAAAGAATTTACATATAAATAAATATACGTAAGTATTTACAAAACTAGTTTGCGTACCCGGAAATTTCAAATTGTTTATAGGTATGTATGCCCATGGAGTCTCAGAACATTCTAGGACTAAATTTATTTATTTATTTATTTTATTCTTCTTACACATCATCATTCACACAACAAAATCAACAAATCAGTTTACATATTAAGAAAAAATGTGATGATATGCAGTGGCGAGATTATCGCTATTTTTTTTAACACGGTGGCAGAAATGCCATCGAAACTTCTCAGCATTATACAACCAGATAAATCTCCATATTATGATCAGTCATGGTCACAAAAAAACTTTACAGTCTAATGCCGGGAAAAATTCACCTGTCCAGATATACAGGATATCAAAGGATTAGGCTCAGAACGCGGGTTCAAAATACCAGCAGTGTGCCTGAAATATCTGTGTTCAGAAACTTTCTAATGCAAGGGTTAATTATAATAGATTTTTGATTTTTGATGTATAAATTAACCGATTAGTCTAATTTTTGTAAATTATTTATTTAAAATTTCGGAGTTACCCTGTTATTTTTTCATTTGATTATCACTTTTATTTTGAGTGTCTTTTAAATAGCAGTGGGCCTAGTCAAAACACATTTAAGCGTTACTAAGCTTGCGGTAGTTTTTCCATAAAACAACGCATCTTAAAAAAGTATCCAGTTATTATTATTATTATCTCATATTTCAATTATTTAACAAAACAATATTAGATTCTACATTTTGAACACAATACAGTTTAAGATTAACAATAAAATTAAAATATAACATTAAATAACAAAAACCAGAAAATATTAAAATAAATTTATATACAAAATGTAGAACCCCAACATTATTCGAGTTGATTCTTCCATGATGTTCTATGAAATAGTACAATCAGGGGAGATCACTTACAGAACTACAGGGACAAAAACCTTCTTACTATCCTGGTGGACGATAGAAGTACGGCCTTCTGCATGCTCTATTTGAGCCTGTCATCTACTCCCAGTTTTCTGAGATTGCTTGACAGACTCTTAGGTATTAAACCATTCACAGACAACACTATAGGCACGATGATTGTGATAGGTGTTCTCCACATATCTTTATTATTATTATTATTATTATGGAGATTGCTTGATAAATTGTTCTGGAACCGATACTTATGACTATGCAAGCGAAACTTGGATGTGGTTGAAGAAGGAAGAAAGTGAAATAAATGTTGTAAATATGTGATCACTGAGAAGAAAGGTTGCGTGATAGAGGGAAGAATGGGGATATAAGAAGAATGAGCGGATGCAAGAGAAGTGTTGTAGACAGAATGCGTGTAAATAAGTTACGATGGCTTGGACATGTGAAGCGAATGCACAATGAACGGATGACTAAGTGGATGTATTAATCTAAAAAAGGAGGTATAGAAAGCGCGGACGTCCAAGAACTGCGTGGTTCAATCACATGGTTCAAACTCTTAAGTTGAGAAAATTAACCAACGATTTGTTTGCGAAAAGTTAATATTATAGATTCGTACTAATGAATCGTTTGTACTATCTCTGGTCCTAATCTGATAGTACGTACCAATGATTCGTTGTGAAATTTCGTTAATATTTTTGTCAGTGTATGAGAAACTGGATGAATGTAGAGGAAACGAAAGAAGTATGTAAGGATAGATCAACATGGCGCTCCGTTCTCTCTGTTTACCCCACCTAGGATACAGCTTTAGGGTAGAAAAAGATAGATAGATTTAAAACTTGTTTTTAAAGTGAAGGAGATAGATCTTAATCTTATATCGAAAAAATAAACAAAAAATCAGGTTTCTCCAACTGGATGATTTATTTTAAACATATTTGAATAAAACGTAATATTTTCTAAAGTAAACACAATAAGTAAATATTTACCCCTATTATTGTATACGTATTATTAAATAAATAATCTACCCTTGAAACGTAAGGGATGGTCGGTTATAAAAACACCCCCTCAATTGTTTTGAATAGTTTCAATATAAAGTACGTAGGTATTAATATTTTATTTATTCAATCGTTTTTTTTTCTTGAATATTTTGTTGAGAAAGATAATAGGAAATAAAATAGGAAATTGTTATTAATATTTTTGAATATTTTTATATTTTTTTATTCGCCGTGTATTGAATAGAAATGTAAAATTATTTTTTGTTATTTCTAAACAACGACCTTTGATATTGAGTGCAAATTAACAAAAAAATAGGTAGTGCGACCAAACAAATTTTGCAACCAATATAATTTTTTTTTTTTAAATGATATATCTGGGTTTGTTATAAACCCAAATACAACCTTATACACCTTTCACAGTAAGCTAAAAGCTTGTGTCGTGAAAGGGGAGTTTGCCGGCAACTTTCGATAATTTCCTATCAATCAGTTTTAAACGATTTTCTCTTCTCCTTGGAGACATATTAGTCATTCATGGTGGCGGAGTCTGCCTTTCTTGTTTTGTTTCGCCATTTGGTTTCGTCGAGTGCATCGTCATGGGAAACATCGCAGTTCTGCATGTCTTTTTTCACTGCTTCAGACCATCTGCCTTCCTCTTGACTTCTTGCCGATTTTATTTTTTGTTATAGCTGAACCGTCTATTTGAGCTTGTTTCAAATCCAGATTTATCATTCAAAAAATAAAAATAAAAAATATTCAAAAAACTGATGTGTAGGTACCTGTTAACCTAAACAAAAAAGTTATCAGAATTTCTTAACAAAGGGATAATGAAGAATTTTTCACGGGAATAAACAATTCCTAAAATATATAAGATATCTATTATTGACTTGAATTATCAAATTTAGAATTTAATATTGTGTACATGTCTAAATCCTTTGTACTTGTCAATTAATGTAGTTTAATCAACAGATACCGAGTACATATCAAAGATTCTAATATTTGAATCCAATACAAGGAATTCCATAATGTCTGCAAAGAGAATATTTTATATAAATTTCATACATAAGACGTAGAAGATTTGTTTAAATAGAAATTTAAATTTTAGAAGTTTCAATAGAAGTTCAAATTTATACTGTTTCCATTAATTGAATTTGCTTTGTTCCGCACTTGTATTTTTATATTTCACCTCGCTTCGCCCATCAACGCTTCTCTCAGGGAGGGTATAGATGACTCGGAGCACACATTCTTCAAATGTTCCAAATGGCATGAGGACAGAATAAGACTGGAAAGAAAAATATGCGAAACTTTGTCACCAGAAACCATCATTCGAACAATGATGGTTTCGGTAAAATACTGGAATCTCATTCAAGAATACATAGAAAACATAATGAAGAAAAAAGAGCATGATGAGAACCAGGAAAGAAGATGATAATAAGACAACGCCACGTCTCTGGGTAGGCCGAAAGGCAGGAACCGAGACGCGGTAGAAGATGAGGGGTTTTAGCCGGTTGGAGTCCGGCACTACCTGGTCAGAAAGGCCGGGTGTCCATAACTAGGATTTTCCCTCAAAAAAAAAAGCCTTTTGCTTTTTAGCCTCTCTTCGCCAATTAAGTCACCTCTTTGCGGTGTTTTTATATCAATACAATATTAACTAAACAAGATATAATATAGTTATTCCACTGGTGACTTTATTAATTTACGAGTCAACTTTCAAGAGCTTCCGTTCTCATCGTCAGGCTAATGTAAAGTAAAGCTTCATTACAAGGGAGGTATATTGTCTTCTTCTTCCTGGCACTGTCCCAACTTATTGCCGCTGAAGGCTTTTGGGGTCGGCTCTTCTCGTTCTGAGGTTGTACACTCGTCTGTTTTCTATATCATCTTCATCCAGGCCATTTCTCCGCAGGATTTTATTGCAAGGTAGGTATATTGTGACAAATAGAAAACAATAAAATAGAAATATAGAGAAATGAGTTATTTTCATATTGAGTCGTCAACCATATTAGTATAATTTTGAGCGGCTGTGGACGGTCTTATATTAAACATCTCCAGCATTTGCCTTTGTATCATAACGGGGAAACCACAGAAAAACCCTTATGAGATAATATGTACATTTTTAAAGAGGTTGCTCTCAAGAGCCGGATCGCAAATCAATAAATTCAACACTGGAATAGCTGTTTATCTTCAAAAATTAACAATTTATTAATATGAACTTACACCAAGAATCGTTAGTCGATAAATTGAAGAATACCTATCTTTTAATTTAATTTTAATTTTTGCAGCCAATAGATTCTTCTCCGACTTGGATAGATTTATATCTGCCGAATTTATTTCGATTCTTTTATATTCTTTAAGAGTGATTTTATATTCTTAAGAGCGAGTGATTCAGACCAATATGGAACAAAAGGTTTTAAATTATTTTTTTATGTTAAAAAAGCAATCTATTAATGTTTCGTATCAAAACTAACCTCAATGCAGAGACAGGGTAGTATATCAATAGTTATAGTTGTGACAATACTTTATACGATGCATTGCACACCTGCTGTTTACTAAAACACACAGCTACCTATTATAACTATTAAATTTCAATAATAAATTGATTCGAAAAGTTAAATAAAATGTTTTTTATTTGCTTTAAGGAACTTTGTCATAGACTTACAAATATTGTTCAAAAATAAAATATTTATTTGTTTTTTTCGTGGAGCACCCAGCCAAGAAATGGTCTCCCACTGTTTTCCGTAAGTTTTCGAATGTCCTTTAAAAGGTATTCTAAAGACATTTTACATTTGAAATTCAGCGATGAGGCTTCCCTTCCATCCTGAATGTTTTTATTTTTTGTTGACACGCAGGGGACTGCTTGCTTGTTTATAACATGTTGGCTACCCTACTTGTGGGATATGACTCGATGATATACCTAGTGGTAGTAGTTATACCTAGTTAGAATGTTGTATCATCACAATCTACCTCAATATAAGTAGGATCGGTGTGTCGGTGTTTAGGTAGTAGAATTCTATGACGAAATTAATAAAACAAATGTTTTATTCTAACTATTTGTTTATTGGACGAGAGAGCAGTGATATGTTACAACTAGATTCGCAATGTCATACAAATATTCTCTAAAAATGTGTACCCACCCGTCGAGGTACAATACCTGAGTAATATATATTCATCTCTTTTCTTTTGTATATATTCATCTCTATCTACCAGCCTTTGTCGTCTGTAATAATCCCCATTCTCATATTGTCTATCTCTTGTTATCTACAAACAATTTATATGTGTGTTGCTTTTTTTCAAACTAAAAATTGCGGCACCAAGGACCGCAACGCGATTTTATTGATGGTACATGTTTGAGATTCATATTGCAAATCTAGGTATAACATATCACTGCGAGAGAGTCGTCTTTCTACTACTACTATTACTACTATTACTACTATATCATCACGGCATATCCCACAAGTGGGGTAGCCAGCAGACCAGCTGCATATAACAAACACGCAAGCTGTCCTCTCCATGTCAATATAAAATCAAGACATTCCGGATGATGATGATGATTATGGATGATTTTGTTTTGACGCCATTTAACAGTCCCTAGACCGTCTCAAGGGCGCCTTTTATTTTTATTTAACTATTATGGAATATTGAAAACACTTATGAATGTCACAAATTTGACTGAAATGCGAGAATTTCACGTGAGTTCCAATTGAAGGTATTATTAATATTGTCACAAATATTATTCACTAATTCACATTTTTAAATTTGAAATTTTTAACTAGTTTAAAAAAAATAACACCCAAAAATTTAACTTTATAAAACTATTGAAACTAAAAAAAATGTATTGAAATGTTGTTAATTTGAACAATTATAAGAAAATAATATTTAATTTTGAAAAATGAGACGTCAGAGGCTGAGTGGCAAAACTCACAGCTTACGGAGAAGAGTGGGAGACCAATTATTAACCGGGCGCTCCACGGTGACGTCTTTCGTCTTGTCCAATTAATGCTTGACAATGTCTCGACAAGACGTCTCTCTCGTCAAATAAATCAAATAGTAGAATAAAACATTTGTTTTATTTACTTCGATAAATAGGATCTTAAAAAAAACTCTTTTTTTCGCATAGATAGCGACGATTACTATTTTTTTAGATAAGCCGGGCTTAATGTTCCAGTATATAACAATAATGATATTTATTCCCAGCGTCAACATGCGAGACTATACGTGGAATAAATACAGACATTAATTTTATAAAGGTTAAAGAAACGGTCAATTAAAGGCGGACGGTTTGACAAGGATTTAACACTTTCGAATTCTATTCCCGTCCAGGGCAAAATGAAAAATGAACTAGAGTTTTGAAAGATTCTGGGTCTGCGTGTTACATGTGTATGAGTTAAGTGCATTGTATAATTAAAATGTGTTTAACGTCGGTTTGTTACAAATAATACATGATTTACATATATCTTAGCTTACGACTAGCTTGATCTAAGCAAATATAAATTTATGTAGTGGGGGAGGATGTGCTGGACCTTCTCGTGGTCTCCTCCGTGAGTAGCGCAATAAAAAAGATAAATGAGAAACTTAAACCAAGAGAAGAAAATGAAAAAGCGTGAAACGAACCAGTACATTCGAGGTGGTCGAACGTCGAAAGACCTCACGACCAAACCGGTGAAAAAAGGTCCTTTTCAGGGCTAAAACAACGAACACAATAGTGGGAAAAATCGAAATAGTATCCATAAAGCAGGACCGGAGGCGGTGAACTGGCTCTCAGCACTGGAGCCAAGACTATAGAGGACACGACGCAGCCCATATGGGCTAATATTTATCAACACCGGGCCATACGAAAAGTAAAGTAAGTCGACTGTGCTCAGGAGTGGGGTAGCCAGCCAATACTTACAATAATAATAATAATAACAATAACGGCAATAACACGGAATCAATAAAACCTCTCTGACTTACCTGAAAGAATTTACATATAAATAAATATACGTAAGTATTTACAAAACTAGTTTGCGTACCCGGAAATTTCAAATTGTTTATAGGTATGTATGCCCATGGAGTCTCAGAACATTCTAGGACTAAATTTATTTATTTATTTATTTTATTCTTCTTACACATCATCATTCACACAACAAAATCAACAAATCAGTTTACATATTAAGAAAAAATGTGATGATATGCAGTGGCGAGATTATCGCTATTTTTTTTAACACGGTGGCAGAAATGCCATCGAAACTTCTCAGCATTATACAACCAGATAAATCTCCATATTATGATCAGTCATGGTCACAAAAAAACTTTACAGTCTAATGCCGGGAAAAATTCACCTGTCCAGATATACAGGATATCAAAGGATTAGGCTCAGAACGCGGGTTCAAAATACCAGCAGTGTGCCTGAAATATCTGTGTTCAGAAACTTTCTAATGCAAGGGTTAATTATAATAGATTTTTGATTTTTGATGTATAAATTAACCGATTAGTCTAATTTTTGTAAATTATTTATTTAAAATTTCGGAGTTACCCTGTTATTTTTTCATTTGATTATCACTTTTATTTTGAGTGTCTTTTAAATAGCAGTGGGCCTAGTCAAAACACATTTAAGCGTTACTAAGCTTGCGGTAGTTTTTCCATAAAACAACGCATCTTAAAAAAGTATCCAGTTATTATTATTATTATCTCATATTTCAATTATTTAACAAAACAATATTAGATTCTACATTTTGAACACAATACAGTTTAAGATTAACAATAAAATTAAAATATAACATTAAATAACAAAAACCAGAAAATATTAAAATAAATTTATATACAAAATGTAGAACCCCAACATTATTCGAGTTGATTCTTCCATGATGTTCTATGAAATAGTACAATCAGGGGAGATCACTTACAGAACTACAGGGACAAAAACCTTCTTACTATCCTGGTGGACGATAGAAGTACGGCCTTCTGCATGCTCTATTTGAGCCTGTCATCTACTCCCAGTTTTCTGAGATTGCTTGACAGACTCTTAGGTATTAAACCATTCACAGACAACACTATAGGCACGATGATTGTGATAGGTGTTCTCCACATATCTTTATTATTATTATTATTATTATGGAGATTGCTTGATAAATTGTTCTGGAACCGATACTTATGACTATGCAAGCGAAACTTGGATGTGGTTGAAGAAGGAAGAAAGTGAAATAAATGTTGTAAATATGTGATCACTGAGAAGAAAGGTTGCGTGATAGAGGGAAGAATGGGGATATAAGAAGAATGAGCGGATGCAAGAGAAGTGTTGTAGACAGAATGCGTGTAAATAAGTTACGATGGCTTGGACATGTGAAGCGAATGCACAATGAACGGATGACTAAGTGGATGTATTAATCTAAAAAAGGAGGTATAGAAAGCGCGGACGTCCAAGAACTGCGTGGTTCAATCACATGGTTCAAACTCTTAAGTTGAGAAAATTAACCAACGATTTGTTTGCGAAAAGTTAATATTATAGATTCGTACTAATGAATCGTTTGTACTATCTCTGGTCCTAATCTGATAGTACGTACCAATGATTCGTTGTGAAATTTCGTTAATATTTTTGTCAGTGTATGAGAAACTGGATGAATGTAGAGGAAACGAAAGAAGTATGTAAGGATAGATCAACATGGCGCTCCGTTCTCTCTGTTTACCCCACCTAGGATACAGCTTTAGGGTAGAAAAAGATAGATAGATTTAAAACTTGTTTTTAAAGTGAAGGAGATAGATCTTAATCTTATATCGAAAAAATAAACAAAAAATCAGGTTTCTCCAACTGGATGATTTATTTTAAACATATTTGAATAAAACGTAATATTTTCTAAAGTAAACACAATAAGTAAATATTTACCCCTATTATTGTATACGTATTATTAAATAAATAATCTACCCTTGAAACGTAAGGGATGGTCGGTTATAAAAACACCCCCTCAATTGTTTTGAATAGTTTCAATATAAAGTACGTAGGTATTAATATTTTATTTATTCAATCGTTTTTTTTTCTTGAATATTTTGTTGAGAAAGATAATAGGAAATAAAATAGGAAATTGTTATTAATATTTTTGAATATTTTTATATTTTTTTATTCGCCGTGTATTGAATAGAAATGTAAAATTATTTTTTGTTATTTCTAAACAACGACCTTTGATATTGAGTGCAAATTAACAAAAAAATAGGTAGTGCGACCAAACAAATTTTGCAACCAATATAATTTTTTTTTTTTAAATGATATATCTGGGTTTGTTATAAACCCAAATACAACCTTATACACCTTTCACAGTAAGCTAAAAGCTTGTGTCGTGAAAGGGGAGTTTGCCGGCAACTTTCGATAATTTCCTATCAATCAGTTTTAAACGATTTTCTCTTCTCCTTGGAGACATATTAGTCATTCATGGTGGCGGAGTCTGCCTTTCTTGTTTTGTTTCGCCATTTGGTTTCGTCGAGTGCATCGTCATGGGAAACATCGCAGTTCTGCATGTCTTTTTTCACTGCTTCAGACCATCTGCCTTCCTCTTGACTTTTTGCCGATTTTATTTTTTGTTATAGCTGAACCGTCTATTTGAGCTTGTTTCAAATCCAGATTTATCATTCAAAAAATAAAAATAAAAAATATTCAAAAAACTGATGTGTAGGTACCTGTTAACCTAAACAAAAAAGTTATCAGAATTTCTTAACAAAGGGATAATGAAGAATTTTTCACGGGAATAAACAATTCCTAAAATATATAAGATATCTATTATTGACTTGAATTATCAAATTTAGAATTTAATATTGTGTACATGTCTAAATCCTTTGTACTTGTCAATTAATGTAGTTTAATCAACAGATACCGAGTACATATCAAAGATTCTAATATTTGAATCCAATACAAGGAATTCCATAATGTCTGCAAAGAGAATATTTTATATAAATTTCATACATAAGACGTAGAAGATTTGTTTAAATAGAAATTTAAATTTTAGAAGTTTCAATAGAAGTTCAAATTTATACTGTTTCCATTAATTGAATTTGCTTTGTTCCGCACTTGTATTTTTATATTTCACCTCGCTTCGCCCATCAACGCTTCTCTCAGGGAGGGTATAGATGACTCGGAGCACACATTCTTCAAATGTTCCAAATGGCATGAGGACAGAATAAGACTGGAAAGAAAAATATGCGAAACTTTGTCACCAGAAACCATCATTCGAACAATGATGGTTTCGGTAAAATACTGGAATCTCATTCAAGAATACATAGAAAACATAATGAAGAAAAAAGAGCATGATGAGAACCAGGAAAGAAGATGATAATAAGACAACGCCACGTCTCTGGGTAGGCCGAAAGGCAGGAACCGAGACGCGGTAGAAGATGAGGGGTTTTAGCCGGTTGGAGTCCGGCACTACCTGGTCAGAAAGGCCGGGTGTCCATAACTAGGATTTTCCCTCAAAAAAAAAAAGCCTTTTGCTTTTTAGCCTCTCTTCGCCAATTAAGTCACCTCTTTGCGGTGTTTTTATATCAATACAATATTAACTAAACAAGATATAATATAGTTATTCCACTGGTGACTTTATTAATTTACGAGTCAACTTTCAAGAGCTTCCGTTCTCATCGTCAGGCTAATGTAAAGTAAAGCTTCATTACAAGGGAGGTATATTGTCTTCTTCTTCCTGGCACTGTCCCAACTTATTGCCGCTGAAGGCTTTTGGGGTCGGCTCTTCTCGTTCTGAGGTTGTACACTCGTCTGTTTTCTATATCATCTTCATCCAGGCCATTTCTCCGCAGGATTTTATTGCAAGGTAGGTATATTGTGACAAATAGAAAACAATAAAATAGAAATATAGAGAAATGAGTTATTTTCATATTGAGTCGTCAACCATATTAGTATAATTTTGAGCGGCTGTGGACGGTCTTATATTAAACATCTCCAGCATTTGCCTTTGTATCATAACGGGGAAACCACAGAAAAACCCTTATGAGATAATATGTACATTTTTAAAGAGGTTGCTCTCAAGAGCCGGATCGCAAATCAATAAATTCAACACTGGAATAGCTGTTTATCTTCAAAAATTAACAATTTATTAATATGAACTTACACCAAGAATCGTTAGTCGATAAATTGAAGAATACCTATCTTTTAATTTAATTTTAATTTTTGCAGCCAATAGATTCTTCTCCGACTTGGATAGATTTATATCTGCCGAATTTATTTCGATTCTTTTATATTCTTTAAGAGTGATTTTATATTCTTAAGAGCGAGTGATTCAGACCAATATGGAACAAAAGGTTTTAAATTATTTTTTTATGTTAAAAAAGCAATCTATTAATGTTTCGTATCAAAACTAACCTCAATGCAGAGACAGGGTAGTATATCAATAGTTATAGTTGTGACAATACTTTATACGATGCATTGCACACCTGCTGTTTACTAAAACACACAGCTACCTATTATAACTAATTATACCTATTAAATTTCAATAATAAATTGATTCGAAAAGTTAAATAAAATGTTTTTTATTTGCTTTAAGGAACTTTGTCATAGACTTACAAATATTGTTCAAAAATAAAATATTTATTTGTTTTTTTCGTGGAGCACCCAGCCAAGAAATGGTCTCCCACTGTTTTCCGTAAGTTTTCGAATGTCCTTTAAAAGGTATTCTAAAGACATTTTACATTTGAAATTCAGCGATGAGGCTTCCCTTCCATCCTGAATGTTTTTATTTTTTGTTGACACGCAGGGGACTGCTTGCTTGTTTATAACATGTTGGCTACCCTACTTGTGGGATATGACTCGATGATATACCTAGTGGTAGTAGTTATACCTAGTTAGAATGTTGTATCATCACAATCTACCTCAATATAAGTAGGATCGGTGTGTCGGTGTTTAGGTAGTAGAATTCTATGACGAAATTAATAAAACAAATGTTTTATTCTAACTATTTGTTTATTGGACGAGAGAGCAGTGATATGTTACAACTAGATTCGCAATGTCATACAAATATTCTCTAAAAATGTGTACCCACCCGTCGAGGTACAATACCTGAGTAATATATATTCATCTCTTTTCTTTTGTATATATTCATCTCTATCTACCAGCCTTTGTCGTCTGTAATAATCCCCATTCTCATATTGTCTATCTCTTGTTATCTACAAACAATTTATATGTGTGTTGCTTTTTTTCAAACTAAAAATTGCGGCACCAAGGACCGCAACGCGATTTTATTGATGGTACATGTTTGAGATTCATATTGCAAATCTAGGTATAACATATCACTGCGAGAGAGTCGTCTTTCTACTACTACTATTACTACTATTACTACTATATCATCACGGCATATCCCACAAGTGGGGTAGCCAGCAGACCAGCTGCATATAACAAACACGCAAGCTGTCCTCTCCATGTCAATATAAAATCAAGACATTCCGGATGATGATGATGATTATGGATGATTTTGTTTTGACGCCATTTAACAGTCCCTAGACCGTCTCAAGGGCGCCTTTTATTTTTATTTAACTATTATGGAATATTGAAAACACTTATGAATGTCACAAATTTGACTGAAATGCGAGAATTTCACGTGAGTTCCAATTGAAGGTATTATTAATATTGTCACAAATATTATTCACTAATTCACATTTTTAAATTTGAAATTTTTAACTAGTTTAAAAAAAATAACACCCAAAAATTTAACTTTATAAAACTATTGAAACTAAAAAAAATGTATTGAAATGTTGTTAATTTGAACAATTATAAGAAAATAATATTTAATTTTGAAAAATGAGACGTCAGAGGCTGAGTGGCAAAACTCACAGCTTACGGAGAAGAGTGGGAGACCAATTATTAACCGGGCGCTCCACGGTGACGTCTTTCGTCTTGTCCAATTAATGCTTGACAATGTCTCGACAAGACGTCTCTCTCGTCAAATAAATCAAATAGTAGAATAAAACATTTGTTTTATTTACTTCGATAAATAGGATCTTAAAAAAAACTCTTTTTTTCGCATAGATAGCGACGATTACTATTTTTTTAGATAAGCCGGGCTTAATGTTCCAGTATATAACAATAATGATATTTATTCCCAGCGTCAACATGCGAGACTATACGTGGAATAAATACAGACATTAATTTTATAAAGGTTAAAGAAACGGTCAATTAAAGGCGGACGGTTTGACAAGGATTTAACACTTTCGAATTCTATTCCCGTCCAGGGCAAAATGAAAAATGAACTAGAGTTTTGAAAGATTCTGGGTCTGCGTGTTACATGTGTATGAGTTAAGTGCATTGTATAATTAAAATGTGTTTAACGTCGGTTTGTTACAAATAATACATGATTTACATATATCTTAGCTTACGACTAGCTTGATCTAAGCAAATATAAATTTATGTAGTGGGGGAGGATGTGCTGGACCTTCTCGTGGTCTCCTCCGTGAGTAGCGCAATAAAAAAGATAAATGAGAAACTTAAACCAAGAGAAGAAAATGAAAAAGCGTGAAACGAACCAGTACATTCGAGGTGGTCGAACGTCGAAAGACCTCACGACCAAACCGGTGAAAAAAGGTCCTTTTCAGGGCTAAAACAACGAACACAATAGTGGGAAAAATCGAAATAGTATCCATAAAGCAGGACCGGAGGCGGTGAACTGGCTCTCAGCACTGGAGCCAAGACTATAGAGGACACGACGCAGCCCATATGGGCTAATATTTATCAACACCGGGCCATACGAAAAGTAAAGTAAGTCGACTGTGCTCAGGAAAAAGGCATCAAACCACAATTTTGCCAAAAGTTGTTTTATGTTTTGAAGTCAATCATTTGTGTCTTTTACACATTCTGGTAAAAGGATTCAATCCATAAAAAGTCTAGTTTTTATAGAAAAAGCAAAATATTTTTTTTTAGCAAGGACTTAATTGCAAATACCCAATAGGACAAAGGATTCAAACAGCATGAGTTTCATTATTAATACCAAAAAATTTCATCCAGACATAATTTTACGGCGAGGAAAAAGGCATCAAACCACATAACCCCAAACATGCGACATACATATCTCATTAACATGTTGCTAAAGTTTGTCAGGACAAAGGATTTGATCAACATTTTTTTTGATTTTTTGCTTATAACTTGATAATTCCTGAATATTTTTTCTTAAATTTTTATGACATGATAAAAAAACTACATTACAAAAAGATGGTTAAATAATAATGATAATAATTTGAAATTTTCTTTATTCTACAGTTTTTTGCTTCTCCTATAAAATTTGACCAATGTGGTTTGAAGCCTTTGTCCTGAGCACAGTCGAAGTAGTGAATTTAGTATCTACGTCCCAGTATCGTACAATCGTTCTCGACAGCATTTATGCTTTTTTACCCCCCCCCCCCGGATAGCAGAATTATTATAATCCTATTTTTTTTGTCAGGAAGGCCATAAATTATTTAATGATTTGAGTTTTGATGTTGATATTTTTAACATAACATACAATGACTTAATCGCCAAGATAGAGATTTTCCTTTGATTCTGTTGTTTTTGCTTTTTTTGTTGTTGATAATATCTCTTTTGTGATTTTCTTTTCTCTGTCTTCTTTTTTTTGGATTTTGTTTTGTTTTTTTTTCCTTCTGTAATCGCCTTGACAAAAGCTGTTTCGGTCTCAGTGGAGACTGCAGGGTAACATTTTTAAGCTAATATTAATAATAATAATATAGAAAAATGTTAAGATTTATAATGTAAGAAGTGTGAGACATATTCAAGTTATTAAGGTTTTGACAACACTCGAAAACACGCAGATAAAACTGAAAGTCCTTTTCTTTTTCGTGTGTTCCTCGACTTTTCAGGTTTTCGAGGCCGAAGAAATAAAACATGGTGACCCTTTAATAAATGCTTCTCACACTTGATAAATGCAAATATAAATCTGGGAGCGCAGGGCAGAAAACCAGCCTCCTCCACTTATAGCGTTTTTGCACCAATTGAATCACGTCCCACTAGGGCAATTTTGACGCTCTGATATGGTTGTCTTAGTAATAAGAGTCAGTAGTTTTAAGTCAACTGTCTTCTGACATTCTCAAAACGTTATCCAGGCGGGAATGTTGTCTCTCATGTATGTAATTACTTACTTACTTATGCAGATATTCCTGTCCACTGCTGAACATAAGCCTCCCCCATATGTCTCCAGACATCTCTGTCCTGAGCTTTCTGCAACAAGTAACCAGCGATTCTTCTTATATCGTCTCATGTTATTATAATTTACTGATTCGATTTATAAACTATTTCACTTTTTGATGTTTGTTTGCTGGAAATAAATTCAACAAACCTTTCGATAAAATTGATCGTCTCAGGACAGTTTTTGTAATTTTTATTTAACATATTTACTTTAACCTCCAAAAGGACATGCATTTTCATCCAAATAAACATCCTTGTCCAGAATTACGAACACTAAGAAAGGAACTAAGCATGTATTTTGTATTCATGTTCTTTACAACTTGGCAGACAAATGAATATGTAACAAAGTATAATTTTCCAATTTAATGGTGTCGTATTGTGGCATATATTCAAGCTGTATGCAATTTATTATCACTAATGTGGAATGCCTGCCGTTGTCCGTGTATTATTAATTTCGTAACTTTTCTTTACTTCTTGGAGTCTCCGGTTAGGTCTCCCATTGTCATACCCAGGTTACATCAGTCAATACCAGTGATTCCCAAAGTGGTCCAGGTGGACCTCCAGGGGCCAACGGGAGACTCGACGAGGGTCTACGATGGCGTGACTAAAAATGGGGGTTCACGAGTCGTAAGCGGGGGTCCATGAATCCATAGTTATATTATCGGATATTCGGTAAAAGTACCAGATATTTGAGTATAAGTATCAGATGAATTAATTAATATGGGGCCTTACAAAATTAACGCCAACTCGATCAAAAGAACAGATAATTTTGATTATTTGTTTATTAATTTCAAACACGACATAACCCCATCAAATATAAATAAAACAACTTATTTCATACATTTAATAAATAGAGATGAAATTCGAAAGGGAAAAAATGTAAAAATTTAAGATGATTAAAATATTCTGATCCGGGACTGTATTTGCCAGTGGCGCAGCATCTCCACTATAAAACATTTGTATTTTTTTCTGCATTCTTCTATTTTGTATTTCAACATAGCGACAAAGTTGCCAGTATGCTAAGTATTATTATTGTTATTCTTTGAGTTGCCGAAATGCTGACAACACAAAGAAAAAGATTGTTGTTTCAACACAGTATCATTTTGTCCCTATTCAGTACTATGTAGAATGTATTTTAAATTCAGAACAAGTATCCGTGTTTAAAATACATGAAAAGTTTTTGATTTCGAAAAGTCGAGAAAGTATATCGAAAATAGCTGATTAAATAGTGTGGTGTTTGAAGATTAAAGAACTCTCTATTCAAATAACTCTCCAGGTTTTCAGGTCTTGAACATCGTGTTAGGTGATTTTTGGGATCTCCGTGTGTTAATTTTTAACTCTAGCTTTCGGCGAACGTGCTGTCGAGATCTTCAAAAGTGTGCTGCTACCAACTTCACACGATACTCACGATCCTCTCTTCTCGGATTGTGTGACCATTGTTTAGATTGCAACAGAGGGAATAATCCTTCTTGGGATACATCACTAATACAAAAAAAAAATAACAATTTTGGGGAAAGAAAATGATCGTCAATGTTGGGGCGACAAGACACATAGAAATGAGAAAGAAGGAAAAGATAAAAGTAATCAATGTGGTAATAAAGAGCCCTATATTCATCATAGATGGACAAGGGCTGAAGGAGAAAAAGCAGAACTTCAGGCACGTTAATTTGCCCAAAATTTTTACTGCCTACATTAAGAGCATTACAATTTTTGGCAAAGGTGATCTCACTAGAAATAAATAATTAATAGAGCAAGACAGAAAAATTAAAAACACACGAAAAACAAATTGAGAAAAAGAAACAACAGAATCAGTAGGGAGTCTCGATTCTGGAAATGAAGTCACTTTTATCGAATCTTCGATTAAAGCCATTTATCGAATCTTCGATTAAAGCCATTTATCGAATCTTCGATTAAATCCATTTATCGAATCTTCGATAAAAGTCGTGTGACAATGGTAAAAGTCTCAGTAAACGAGTGTGAAATGGAATTATTCAAAAACAGAAGGAGTGTACAGAATATGCATACACACATAATAATGTACACCCACACATATGCAGCAGATTTAGAATGTTTTTCAAAAATGGAAGAGGAACAGACTGGAATGAAACAGAATTTAAATATTTTTATTGAACTTACGAGGGAAAACACAACAATAATTGGCCATGTCTTAAAGTATTCTTAAATTCTGTCAATTTTTTTATTCTACATAATAGCCGCTTAAGTATTGAACTGAATTGTTCCGGTGCTATTTAGACTGGAGATCTTAATCCAATTGAGATTTAAATATGAGATCCCAAATATGGTTGCTTCTGTGGTTTGCATTAAATGTTTCTCGATTAGTGAACCATATTTCAGCGAGAATGGCGGAATTGATTAACGTTATCAATGGACACTGAAAGTGATCACTTAAGCTAGCCTAATGCCCATTCGTGAGCATTGAGATGCCTTTCTTACTTCTTACGATCTAATCTTGTCATCTGC
This sequence comes from Athripsodes cinereus, assembly GCA_947579605.1. Taxonomy (NCBI): domain Eukaryota; kingdom Metazoa; phylum Arthropoda; class Insecta; order Trichoptera; family Leptoceridae; genus Athripsodes; species Athripsodes cinereus. The sequence continues at coordinate 1,346,189 of OX388327.1, forward strand.
GAGATTTGCCTATATCCGGTTAAACAATTTATAATATGTACAATCTTAAGCTTTCACGGCCCGCGTTATAAGTTTTAACTTTTTCCGGGCTATCAAGTCATGATCTGGTGAGCGGAAATTCTCCCGAGGTTTCGCTTTGTTAAGTATAATACCGTAGACCATGCCTTCCAAAACCCCCTCTTGAAGATGCCTACCACAGCTGTAGGCAAAACGTCGGGAGAATAACTGCCCACCGGACCACGGCCTCATAGCCCGGAACAAGTTATGGATTAAAAAATAGTAAATAGTCTTCTTCTTCTATCAATGCCGTACCAGGTTCCCCGACGTTGGCGATCACTCTGGAGAATGCCTCTCTGTCTCGTGCTGTGCGGACCAGTTCTCCCATCCGTGTTATTCCGGTCCATTGCCGTATATTCCGCAGCCACGACATCTGCCTCCTTCCTACTCCACGACGTCCCTCAATCTTACTTTCTATTATTAACTGCAGAAGTCGATATTTATCACCTCGCATAAATTCTTATTTTTAACATAAATTATAATTATATTAATTAATGTGACTCAGTTTTTTTTAATTACATGAACCGGCCAATGACTGCACAATTTCCTCTACTTGTTGTTCTTTGTAGTTGAATTTGAGTATGCTGAATGCATTACATATAACAAACAATGTTCTCGTATAAAGAGCGTATCGTCACTGCATATTGTTGTACTATTGTCACTGTTTGAACAGTCTCACTGTACTACGCTAAGTTATCATGCCCTTATAGCGTATACAACATAAAGTATTGTCACAATTTCAACTATTAATGTACTATCCCATCTTAGTATTAAGATTTATTTTGTGATGAAATATTTGGTAACTTTTTTTATTATTATTATTATTTGGATGATTTGTAAAGCGCCGTTTTGTGAAAAAAATCCACCTCAAGGGCGCTCTTTGCTAACTAAGGTTGTGCTTGAATTATTCCGTGAGATTTCTTCTACATAAAGAATAACCTGTTGTTCCATATTGGCCTTAATCACTCGGAAACGTGTGAATGGCCTTAAGTGCCATCCCTCAATAGGACGCCATGGCGATGTCGCTGGCTGCGTAGCCAAATAATTCATATCGAAATGTATAGGGACTAACTCACGTGCCTACGGATTGGCGCAATGGCGTCCCGGTGAAGGATGGCGCTAATAAGAATGGAATAGAATAGGGCCAATTCTGAATCTTAATGAACTAACTAAACTAAAAGTTGATTAATATTAGTTATTATATTGAATTCAGCATTAGTTATGAACTATAAACAACTATAAACTCGAGAACCACCAAGTGCAAACGGTAAAATCTATAGGACAAACTAATATTAGTCAGTGATGCCGCAATAAAAAATGTTTTTCACGTTTCGATTTACACTTCTGGCAACAATTTAATAGTTGTCGCGCGTGAAAATTGTGAAATGTCAGATTTGCCGATATATTTTGGCGTTCGTATTTGCATCGGTGGTGGTGTAGTTTTACAATTTATACATGCTAATAGTTGCGAGGGCCCTAAAAATATAAATTTTTACTTTTAATTGAAAAAACAACTTAACACTTCCAAAATATAGCAATATTCTGCGGTAAAATGACAGCAACTAATAATATTTATATTATATTGTTTTGTTATAAACCCAAACACAACCTTATACACCTTTCACACTAAGCCAAAAGCTTGTGCCGTGAAAGGGGAGTTTGCCGGCACCTGGGATCGAACCACGGACCCCTTGTTCTGAAGGCCGAGACTCCACCCCCAGGCTACCGACGAACTCAACTATAATATAACTTTACAAAAATACAAAAAACACTTTAACAAAGCTATATAAAGCTATATATTCTTATATAAGGTTTATGTGTAGTATGTCTACTCTGTTTTGGTAGTAAAAAGATTTAATAAAAATACGAAATATCCAAATTATAAAAATGAATAAAATATAACGTATATTTGAGTACAAAAGATATTACGATTTGTATTTTTAGCTGATTTAATAATATTATTACAACAGTGCCTATGTATAGAAATATAAACAAATAAATAAATAACATTATTTTATTTGAATAAACAATAATAATTTTTCTTGTGACGACAATAATGTTTACTTCTAAAAAGAAATTCAAGTATTTTTTATAGTACCTACCTATCTATTCATATACGAAGTACATACATCCTATCCCGAACTTCTAAATCATAAATACCTAGAACCTTTTTGAACCAACGTTCGTTTAAGCCCAACCAAATTTTTGTTCTGTTTTGAATCATTATTAATCGTATTCGTGAGGTGCAGAGTCTTGATTGGTTGATGTGCTGTTACAAATGTATTATCATGTTATTATAGTATACTGTAAGAAAAATTATGGATTTATTGAGTTGACGTTTAACTTATTTATTTACATAAACGTAAAAATCCATGTTTATATATGGAAGAAAACACAATTGGTTTGAATAGAATTACAACAGATTTAAGATAAAACACTGTATATTATTCATAGTGAATAATATTCTTCATAGTGAAAGTAATACAGTGTTTTAATTTAAATCTATTTTAATTCTATTGAAATGAACTTTCACAAAGTTATTCCATGTACTATAAAATCATTACAATTGGTTTTAGTTTGACTAAATATTTAATTGAATTGGTTGGTCTGAAAATCAGCAGAACAAAGACTGAGTACATGCCATGTTACTTTTCTGGGCAACGACCAACTGAGCCACACATTATGCATGTTCAGAATGAGCCAGTGCCTACAGTCGAATCTTTCAGAAAGCTCGGCACAATATTGTCCGCAAAGGGTGGTATTGACGATGACATTGCACAGCGCTCAAAGCTTGGATGGATGAAATGGAGATCTGTTTCTGGTGTACTGTGTGACAAGAAAATGCCAGTAAAAATCAAGGGTCAGGTGTACAAAACTGTGGTCTGACCAACCATGACTTATTCATCTGAATGTTGGGCCCTAAAACATAACCTCGCCCAGACTCTACACAACAATGAAATGAAAATGCTCAGATGGGCTGGTGGTGTAACAAGGATGGATAGGGTGAGAAATGTCCATATCCGTGGTAGTTTCAAAGTCGCTCCCATCGGTGAAAAAATAACCGAAAACCGATTAAGATGGTACGGGCACATCTTGAGACTACCACAGGATAACATGATCAAATAGACAATGGACGTAGAAGTAGGACCCAGAAGACCAGGCAGACCAGTGACCACCTGGATGTCCACAATTGCCAGCGATATGAAGCGGGCAAAGTTGCGCGCGGAGGATGCAGGGGACCGCAAAACTTGGAAAACAAGGACTAGGAGAGCCGACCCCAAGTAAATGGGATAAAGGCGAGGGCGAAGAAGAAATAATTAATTGAATAGTGACCTAATAGGGGCTCTGTTAAACATTTTATATAAACTCGGTCGGTTAAATACTATATCTTCGCATAAACAATAATTATATTCTTAAAAATATGATTTTATAAAATTCAAGTTTTATTTTGGGAAAGATTGAGATAAACAGTTAATTTTACATAATGTGAATGTGACAACTTTAAACAATATATTATAGATTCCAGTTGAAATGAAAGCTATTTGATGATATTACATAACGTAACATGCATAGACATTCACACAGATCGAGCTAGTCCCAAACTTAGGCATGAATCTTGTATTGTGGGTACTAATGCGATGAAAAACATATACCTACCATGCGCTAAACACATACCTATACATGTAACACCTAGACCCATGATAATTTGAAAAAGGTCGTTCTTCAATTTGCCCTGGCCGGGAATCGAACCCAGGACCTCGTATACGTATTGATTAATCCTAAATCTCTTAATTTTTTTATTGGAACGAACAGGGGCCGTAGAAAAACCGTACTAGGCGATCAACTACTGACGAACTTTTCGACAATCTACCTACATGTACAGTGTAATTATGCGTTATTGTTGCGGTTATTGTCGAAAATTCGTTTGTAGTCGATCGCCAAGTGCGGTTTGTCTAGTCTAGGGGGTCTGAACACCTTGCATATGTTTTACATCCAGTTAGTCCAGCCTACCCTACTTTTGGGATAGGTATGCCATGACGGTAAAGTATTTGAATTTCTAACTTTCGTTAGCATAATTTTCTCGTTTTAAGTTATATTTTATTGAGTGTGTTTGTGTGTACATAATATTATATAGGTATGTGTGTATTTAGGTACAACCAACAAATCATAAATATTAAAAGATTCAGCACAATAGCACTATAAGTAATATTCTGTGTAGTGACTGTGTGTGTTTACTTAGCGTTGGCTTAATAACAGAATTGTGTATGTACAAATATTGTATCCGAATCCAAACCCATATTCAGATTACACGATTTTAATGTAGCTTCCAAATACACGCTTTGAATTTGTCGTTTGAATTGACGTGAATTTTGTAAAATTTCATATTAATTTTAATAAACGTTAAACGTTAACGTTCCCTGGACCGACATGGTTACCAATACCGAAGTCCTGAGGCGAGCTAGAGTTGACAGGGAGCTGTTATCAATCATCAAGGTTCGGAAGGTTTCACATCTGGGTCATGTTCTGCGTGGAGAAAAATACCACCTTCTCCAACTGATATTGAAGGGGAAAATTGAGGGACGCCGAGGTCCCGGTAGGAGACAGATGTCCTGGCTACGAAACATAAGGGAGTGGACCGGCATCCGAAGTGTGGAAGAGCTGTTCCGAGCAGCGCAGGACAGGGACAAGTTCGCCGAGGTGATCGCCAACGTTGGGGGGACCCGACAAGTCACTTGAAGAAGAAGAAGAAGAAACGAAGCTTTCGCATTTGACTGAATTTTCACATCTGCGTGAGTGAAGATATTAAGAATATATTATATTACTCAACAGACACCATATCCGCACAACCAACAGACTGTGGAAACTCCCTTAACTATGAAACAGGAAAGGTGTTCCGATGCTTACGAATCAGCTTAGGCTGGTTTGAGTGCACTTTATCCACAGTAATTAACCAATCCTTTCCTGTTCTGTTGGTTGTGTGGATGAGAAGTCTGTTGACTAATATTTTTAATATCTATTATTGTGTTTATATTAATGTCGTATTAGGTGAATATAAATGTATATAGTATGTTATAAAAGAACACGCAGACAAATCTTTTAGATTTAGCGTGACTCATCAAGCTGTATTATTTTCTTTTTTTTGTATTATTTTCATTAAATAAAAAAATAAAATATAAATAAATATTCTCAATTTCTTCATATTAATTGTTAACTATTTGAGTTTTACTATATTTAATAATAATAATAATAAATCTTTATTGACAGAACATAATACAAAGTTTGTATAAGAAACACATAATAAATAGAAAACAGTGCTCTGTCAAATGGCGGACTTGTTGCAGAGCAACATCTTCCAGTCAACCATTCGAAAGAAGAAAAAACTACAAAAAAGAATAAATACTCAAATTAAAAATAAAGATATATAAAGAAAATACATACATATATAAAATATAAAAAGATATAAGAATAAATAGTAAATTAAGTAAATTCATTACGATGTCTGTGCAAAAAGAGAGGGGAAGGAGAAAGGGAAGGAATCTTAAATTAAATTAATAATACTGGCTTAAGTAGCATTCACATTGCTTCACTTTGGATGATCATCCAGAGTGTCAGGGTCAAACCTGTTCGTCGAAAGTGAACACGTCTGTTCACATTTGTTCATCCTATGCTTTCACTGCCATGTCAACACTCTCAGTCATGTTGTATGTAGTTTGACGTATTTTCTTATAAAAATAATTAAACAAATTCAAAAATGAAAAATAACACTTAAAATAAATTAATATACTACTACTACTATACTAATATACCATCACAGCATATCCCACAAGTGGGGTAGCCAGCAGATCAGCTGTATGTAAGAAACATACAAACTGTCCTCTTTGTGCCAGCTAATAATATAGCTCTCGACTGCATAATAATTTTGTACATGATTCTGACATTCAATACAAACTTATAGAGAATAAAACAAATAATAAGATGAAACTTGTTTATGGTCGTTTCAGTGAAAGGACCTTTCATCAAAATTATGACGAGTGGTAATCTCTTTCCTCCGTCATCGCTAGTGATCACTATTGATGAAACGCCTGTTCACACCTGTTCATCTTGGAGGATCATCCGGAGTGATCACTGAAAGTGAACAAATGTGAACGACCCTTAAGTCGTACTGATGTACTGGAGAAAGTTTAAAAGAAAAAAGAAATTGTCACCCAAACGGATAAATAAGAGTCCCTCAACTCCTGAAATATCCTGGAAAGGAGATTAATTCAATGTTATATTATTTTTTAACAAGTACAGTGACCTGGTTTCGACTTAAAAAGTCATTGTCAAACTTAATCTACTTCATGCCGTGATGTTACTTAAATACTATGTCTTAGTCTACACAACCATCATCATCATCGCCCTCAACGCTCCTCTCGGGAGCACAGGGCAGAAACTAGCCTCCTCCATTCAGAATGTCTCTGTGCCAATCGTGTCACCTCTTCCCACGACATTCAGTGCTCTTTTTGGCCAACTATCATTGGGCATTCTCATAACATGACCCAGCCAGAACCATCGTCTTTCCTGTATCACGGAGATTACAGATCACTGCCGGGTGCCGGGTCTAAACAACATGTTGTTAAAAATATTATATATGTACATTCATAGAATAATTAAGACATAGTAAAATTAAATACATAGTATTTTTTTTAAATTGTAATCTTCTTTTTTTGCTGGCACGGAGAGCACAGCTTACATGTTTTACTAGTGACTTTATTAAAGTGATCTAGGTTTTGATACGCGATTACTTTTACAAACTATTTTTTTGAGATATCTTTAAGTTCATTATCTTATTTTTAATGGTACGTAGAGGACAGCTTGCATGTTTAATACACACATGCAGTTGAACTTCTGACTATCCACAAGTAGGAAGTCAGCAATATGTAGTAATGGTAAAGTGATTTTCACCAAACTCTCCATACCTATTGTCGTGGTCCCCCCCACAAGAGGAAAAGAAAAAGAAAAACCGTTGAGACCACATTGACAGGAAATAAATAAAATATATTTATTTATTTCGACGAGAGAATAAATACGTATTTATCCTCTGAGTTGGAAGTAATTAAACTAAAAAGAATCGAGTTTATCCAATCTACGCAAATTTATAAATTTCTTTTCGCAATTACGTCTTTATAATATTCCGATTAAAATTTAATAATACAAAATTACTTTCATATCACCTACCTACTTATAAGATCTATGAATAATTATATTCGTTGTGTGTAAAGATGTCATACGTACATAATAATATATACCTACTAGTTAACCCATATCATTCACACCTCACTATAATTAAAAATATTTCCGAACGTTTAACGTAAGACCCGTCAAAAGTGTCGGCCGCTAAATTCAACAATTTTCGTTTCTTCAAAGATTTTGGCACATGATATTCTAGTTAATTAATAAAAAATGCGTTAAGGACGTTTTCTACGTTGTGTTTACGATTTATAAAAGAAAACTTTATCAGTGGAAAACAAACAATAATTTCTATTCAGAAACATAAAAGCATAATTTATATAACAATCAAAATTTAATTTTCTGTTGTACATAAAGGTTAGTAATTAATAAATTATTTCCTTTTATACTCTGCGTTAGCAAGTATAAAAGCCTTACCTTATTGCTGAAAATACACAAAGAAAACAACACACAATAACAATCAAGAATAAATATCAAATTTTTTTTATGTACCACAGAAATCCATGTTATTTGTTAGAAATAGTCAATGAAATAATATTTTATCAAACTTATGATTCAACGTTATCGAAAGTTTATTTCTGTAATTATATTACAGATTAGTTTTGAATGCAGTTTTATTTATAAAAGGCATATGGTTTCATACATAAAATAGTATCTGTCTAAAGCGCCAGGGGCGCATCGAGATGAAATATTTTACTGAACCAAAGTTTGACAAAATTCAATCACTGACTATTTTTGTTAATTTTAACAATAAAAATTGGTTTGTTAGTGAAAATTTGCTCCTACACACGCAAATTTCGATCTGACACAGCCTTTCATACACTATTGTCAGCCTCATTAGTATACAATATGATAAATTAAGAGAATATAATACATATATATTTTCATGCAAAATAAAATATAATAATATAATATTTTCTGCGGAATTCGCTTAGCCTTGCGGCCATGATAACCGGAAGAAGTTTAATCACGAATTTTAATTTTTTCACGCTGGGTATCCCAGTATTCCACGCTGGGACTTGTGGGTGTGGATGGTGGGACGTTAGTTTATGATATAATAAGAGATATTTACATAAAATAAATATGAGTTTAAAAATTCATGCTCAAGTTAGTATTCAAAATTTCATAAAAATAAAAATTTATTCAATGTTTCTGAGTCCGTCCCTGCTCTTATTATCAAGTAATGTCTATAAATTTAATTTACAAATAATATTAGTTATCCAAATTTTATTAATTTGGGAAAATAAAATAATTTTATGTTCTGAATTCGACTCTGTTCACATAATTGAGTAATCCTCCACAAGACAAAATTGCAAACAATGCTAGTCTACAAATCTAACAATGTAGAAAATAAAATATCAAACTAGTCAATCTCACAAGAAATTATCAAACTTTACTTTAAAAGAGACATTTAATAAGATAAAAGAAAATTTTTAAAATAAAATATTCAAAACAGTTAAATTCTATAAAATAAAATTAAAAAAATAGAAAAGAATCTTAACTTCGGTTAAAGCTGATATATTCTGCAATTCTCGACACTGAAAACACTGAATTTAATTTTAGAATTTTATTGATTTTAATTTAGGATGATTTCTTATTATCTCAAAATAGAGATAATCACAAAAGAAGAAAAAAACATATTTTAATTTCTACTTGGAGAGGAGTACACCAAAAATCAAAATACAACACTGAATTTAATTTTATTCCTCTCTCATCTCCTTGCAAGAAAACACTATCCCGAGTCGATGTTGTGACCTCATATTTATAATCTCCCATTTCTTTGTCTAAAATTCAATTTGGTACCTACCTACTTTCTTCACCCAAGTAGATACTAGTATCTACTCTCCATGTTGAAGTATATCTCCATGAACCCAATAAATCCAGGGTTATAACGCTTCAACCAACTATTACCACCATTTCATATAAGTACTAAGTTATTATTTATATAAACAATTCGTATTTATCAGTCAACTAAGATCCCAAAACTATAGATAAAATGAAACTTCAATCTCAATAAAACAGTAAAAGTTGTTTATGATCTTGAATACAATTCCTTAAAACACTTCATAAATACATACCCCAATCTTAATTATGTAATTTAAATTAAAACATCTATCCATTTACCTCACTTTGTCAAAATAAATAACTGAATTGTTAATAAATGCTATTTTCTTATCTATTTAACATTCGGCGAATTTACTTATTCGAATAAATTCATTCTGATTTCAACTTACAATAAAACAAGCCATTATAATTTTCCTCATTTTGTACATAAATATTCTCAGAAAATCAAAATATAACACGCCTTTTATCCTTACAGTTTAAAAATCGATGGATATTTCATGATATTCTTATAAACAGACGACACGTGTCAATAACTAGATCGAAGCGTTGGGTAACTTTTATCAGTTTTTCGTAAATCGAATTTTCTTAAGAAACATCAATTTCATTGTAAGAATATCATTTCTATTTACAATATTTTAATTATTTATATATAAATAACTTTGACAAAATATCAAGCAGTTTTAATACTTCAATAAAACCTAACTTCACTATTATAATAGTGAGGAATTTAATATTCAATACAATTTTACAAACATTTTCTTATTCGAAATGTTTACAATTGTTAATATATATCTTTATAAAGCTTCAGACTAAGCAAATCCAAAGTAAGTTATTGAATTTCCTATTTTTGTCTCAAGCAAATTATCAGTACAACAAAACCCAAATGCAACTTACCTCATCTTCCTCACAAACATTTAGTTATGTCTTAACCTTTTATTATATAAACAATTATTAAAGTTCATATCTTGATTCTTTGTCCACGTGTATCGTCAAGGATTTTCTTTGTTCAAAATAACACACGTGCCTCGTAAGCATGTGTCTAAAAAGTTTTGACCTCGCCCCAAAAATCTCTGCTCGTGTCCTTTTCATAACACGTGTTTAATTACTCTGAGTTCAAACTTCAACACGCGCCTTTCATAAGTATCAACATATTGTTTATAAATTTAAAATAGAGCTCCCATAATCTAACTTATAATATATATATAGTTTAAGATTTATTTAATTATTAATGAAACCTTGCAAAACCTTATCCATGTCACTCCCCCCCAAAAAGGTCAATTTAATGCTTTGTACAAGCATCAGATTGATTCCTTTTTTCTTTATTTAATAAAATTTAATCACGCAACAACATAATTTAAATAATAAAAAAAATTAAAAAAAATGTACCATGGTCCGCCCCTGAACTTAAGTTGTATTTCTCTACACATATTCACATTATAAACTACTCTACCCAAATCATATCACACGCAGTAGTACCATGAAATGTTATTCTATAGTTAAGTTATGATAATTAATTTATCTCATATCCCTTTATTTTATTCTCTTTTCTTTTTCTGCAAACGAATGAAAAACAACAAACAAAAAAAAAAAAAAAATACAACTATTTCATTTAATTTGTCGTATAATTACATTAATTTTTTTTTTTTTCTTTTTCTTATAATTAAATACAATTTTTATTTAAACATGCTGGTAGGGCCCCCGCTCCGCCCTTCCAAAATGGCTTTCAACCAGATTTGACCAAAGCCTCTTTTACAAAGTTCGCAGACCGATTTATCCTTAGTAACATATTTTATCGTTATGAAAGTACCACCTTTTTTCGTTCCTTAATCTCATAATTTTTTTTTTTTTTCATTCTTTATATTTCCTTATTCGTGTCAATATGTGTCTACGTGTATATGCAACTCATTATCATTTTATTCAAAGATACGATTCAGCAGTACCTTCACAATAACAATTACCTTAAGTATTAGAAACAATCATAATCTCATTCTATATTTTTTTTTTTCTTTGTTATTAATCTAAATAAGAAACAGATAAATTTAGTCATCTATAAATCTTCCTGATTCTAATTTATATTCTAAATACTAATACAAATCAGAACAATAATAAAAGCACTTGATATAAACTCTAAAGGGAGGTAAAAGAGGATAATTTATTCATAAATGTAACACAGTAATCAATGCTTTAGATTAAACATATATTTAATTACATCTATGTAATTAAAGTAAAAAAATAATATTTTTAATTAAAATAAAACTTAAAACAGATATGTACTTCGAAGCAAATGTCCATTGAAATAATATTTAAAAGTAAATTTTACCCAATTAATTAACTTATTTAAAACAATTAATTCAAAACTCATTAAAATTATTAATAATTCAAAACTCGAGTAAAGTTTTATTTTAGTTTCTTTTCTTTCCTTAATAACTAACTAAAACAATCTACAAAAAAAATATAAAAGTGTAACTTAGGTGGCCTACATAATAATATATTATAATTTCTAATATTTGTGTGAAAAGGAACGATACATTAATTTTATTGTCAAAAATACACCTATCTATCCATACGTTTTAAAGTCAATGTGGATTTTCACCTTCATTCAAATAATATTTCCCCAAATGCATTGGACTATAAGTACCTTTTACCATTCCGTTTTTATCAACCAAGATATACGCATTCGCAAATGGTATAGATCCCACAAAGTATGGTCCTTCCCATAATAAGTTGAATTTTCCTGTTTCCTTATTTAGTTTACTCGATCTAGGAAAAGTTTTTACCTTGACCATATCTCCAACCTTGTAAGTCATTATTCTCCATTTACGATTATAATTATTATTTCTGATGTTAGCGTTGATTTTTAGATTTTCCTTAACTTGTTCCCTAATATTTTCTAGGTTCGAACTCACATGTTCTACTCCTGAAACTCCATCCAGTGATAGTGTAGGTGGCTTGCCAAATAGTATCTCATTTGGACTATACCTAGTACTCATATGTACCGTATCATTATAGACTTCTTCTATTGTTTTAACAAAATTTGTCCACAAATTATGCTTTACATGAGTATAAATTCTAAACATTCTCCCCAGCTCTTTATTTACACGCTCCGTTCCATTTGGTCCTGGATTATATAATGATGTATGTAATAGTGTTATACCCATTTCTTCAATCTGTCTTTTCCACATCCATGAAATGAATTGTCTACCATTGTCGGTTAATAATTTATCTATTTTTATAATTTTATGGAATTCTCTCACACATTTAATAATTGATTCTCCCTCAGCCTTAAATAATTTAAATAATTTTGTATATTTACTAAATGAATCCTGTATAACCAATAGATATTTAAATCCATAACTTCCAGTTGGTAGAGGACCATATAAATCTGCCATTACAATATCTCCTATTCTAGTAGGTAACAGTGATTTTCCAATTCCCCTCTCGTTAAATCGTTTATGTTTTGCTAATTGACACATCCTGCAAGTTTTAACAAAAAATTTTATATCTCTCATCATATTTGGCCAAAAATAACGCTTCTTTATATATATAATTGTTTTCTCTCTTCCTACATGTCCCATCTCTTCATGAACATATCTTATGATATCATTTATCATAACCTTCGGAATAGCCAATAGATTAATATCTCCCTCTTTATGTGTGTATTTTAAAACTCCATTTTCTACAGCATAATGATGTTTATATTTATACACCAATTTATCAAATGGCCCAAAGTATCCGTTAATACATTTAAGCATGTCAGACAAAAAATAATCTTCCCTCTGTAAATTTTGAATATTTAAAATTGACTTTTTTATATTTTCTAACCTTTCTACAACAAAACCTGCGATTTCGGGACAATAAACCTTGTCGTCTTGTTTAGTTATTGCATCATAAGAATAGCGGGAAATTATATCTACTCCTATATTATCGGTACCCTTAACATACTCTACAGAATAGTCAAACTGATTTAGATATAAAATCCATCGTGTTACACGTCCACTATGTAATTTCCAACTCTTCAAGAAAATCAATGCATGATGATCTGTCCTTATTATTAATTTCACTCCTCGTAAATAAGTTTCGAATTTCTTTAAGGAATATATAACCGCGTACATTTCTTGCTCTGAAACACTCCACTTTTTCTCTGCATCTGTTAATCCTTTACTTACGAAACCAATTACATGATGTTCGCCATTTTCATCCAATTGATAAAGCTCTCCACCGATACCTATACTAGAACTATCGGTTTGTAAATAATACATTTTGTTCGGATCATGGTGATATAACATTACCGAATCTATAAATCCCTTTTTACTCGCTTCAAAAGCTTTAGCTTCTATTTCCGTCCAACGCCACTTCACATTTTTTTTCAAAAGTTCACATAAGGGTTTTACAGTACCTGCATGAAATCTTGAAAATCTACCATAAAAATTACATAAACCCAAATATGCTCTAACTTGTTTAACTTTAGTGGGTGCTGGAAAATCTCTAATTGCAGCAATTTTTTCAGGATCCATATGTACTCCAAGAGGACTAATAATATGGCCTAAAAATTTTACATTAACATTAAAGAATTGACATTTTGCCAAAGTACATGTCATCCCCGCTAATTTTAATCTATCTAGTACGCGTGATATGTGTGTTACATGTTCATTCATATCCCCTTTTGTTGCAATTAGTAAATCGTCTAAATAATTTATACAAAAATCTCGTACCTCAGATCCCAATATAATATCCATTGCTCTACAAAATCCCGCTACAGATGTTTTCAACCCTTGAGGTAATACTTTGTAAACAAATGATCGACCATTGAATACAAAGCCGGTATATTTACAGCTATCTGGTTCTAAAGGAATCTGAAAATATGCATTATTTAGATCTAAAGTTGTTATGTATTTAACTCCGTGAAATTTTTGAATTATTTCCGATATTAATGGTGGTCTCTCAATATCCGCTATCATTTTAGTATTTAGCTCACGGGCGTCTAATAAAATTCTAACAGTCCCATCTTTTTTCAGAGTGTATGTCAGTGGACTCGCATATTCTGTGGAAGTTCGTTCCAATATTCCTAGGGCCTCCATTTCTAATAGCTTCTCCCAAATTCTACCTCTATATGCCATAGGTGCTGGATATGGTTTCCTTATGAATGGTTTTTCATCTGTTAATGAAATCTTATGATGATATAAATTTGTCCTACCAGGATAATCCGAAAACACCTCCTTATTATTCAACAATACCTGGTAAATCTTTGATCTAATGCCCTCAGTGTCTATTATACCTTTAACAAATTCACTAATTTCCAATTCATCTACACATTTGCGAGAGACATCTACATTTTTCTTTTCACTTAATAACACTTCACACTTTAACATATTTACTTGTATACTAGACCTACTAATCGATACTTCATAACTATCTTGATTATAAATGAATTTCAACTGTCCCGGTATCTTACACGTGATAATACTAGAATGATCATTAAGCCAGTCATATCCTATAATTATTTTACGTATTAAATTCGGAACTATCAAACAAGGAATATTAATCGTGATTGTTTTTAACGTAAGTGGAATCAAAGCAATTTTATTTATTTTACAACTTCGCTGTCCCACAGCTCCTTTCAACTGAATAGGCGTAATCGGTGTAATAGGCAAATCACATATTATTTTCTCCCTTAAAAACCTTACAAAATCTAACTCTACACAAGTGACTTGACTGCCTGTATCAATTAAACAATTAATTGGATGTCCTCTTATATTTCCCATTATCTCTGGTAACTCTAGGAAATCCCCACCTCTTTCAGTCTCTGTATATTCATTTTCTTCAAATACAGTGTTACTGTACATAACATGCTTATATTCTACATTAGTTTTATCCTTTTCACACAATATGTCCTCTATATTCTTATCTCTTCTAATTTCTAAACAATAATCTAGATTATAATCTAATCCTAATCCTCTCTCTCGTATTACGCCCTTAATGGGCTTTCTTATTCCTTGCAACTTCACTCCCAGTCCTTCCCGTGGCATCCAACCCTGCTTTAACATAATATTAACAGCAACTTGATTTTGATAATTATGTATTCCTTCATTTATCTTGTTAGTTGGATATTGAGGGTCCGTTCCAACTAATATTCGCTTCCCTTTTCAGTGCTGTTATTCCCTTCTTCAGAAAACGGCATATTATCAGCTAATGAAGAGGTCCCTTCCCTCACCCAATCACCATACATTTCTTTTTGAGGAAGATTATTTTCTTCTACTTGTATCACGTTTGCATCTGCATGTCTTTGTGTCAACACATTTTGTTGTTGTCGTGGAAATTGTCTGTTTCTATATAAAGGACTTACGTCCTCATTAGATACCATGCTCCCCAATCTACTTAGTAAATCTGCAGCTTCCATCGCCGTTCCACACTCTCTAGAGAACCAGAGAGATTGCACTTCCTTGGGAAAGTGTCTCATTATGTCATTAACCAGTAGACTCTCTTCCACGTAATGTGTCAAGGTTCGCGATTTTTCCCAAAATTCGGAAAAATGCGATACCATAGACTTTCCCATTAATGGTTCCCATTTCGAATTTAAAATCTGTTTCCTTATATTCAGTTGTGAAACCTCTCCCCAATAGTTTGCGAGAAAATCTTTTTCAAAATCTTTAAATGTTGCCCATCTTCCCCGATATATGCTTGCCCAGTTCTTTGCTTCGTCAACCAAACATTCTAGGACGACCTCTATTGTTCTATACTCGTTATTAGTCTTCCTAATATATTCCTTCATCTCTTCAATAAAATTTACCGGACTGATTCCCTTTGCTGGAAACTTCGGTTTTGACAAAGAATGATTACACACTTCTTGACAAATAGGTCTCTTTGAAATGGGTGCAATATTATTTGTTGTATCGATATATTCTGACCTGATATCACTTCTTAATCTCATCCTTCGTTCTAAATCTCCTAATTTACCCATAACTGGAGACATCAGTTTTCTGACAATAGTAGAGATTTTAATAACATTTCCATTTGGTTTCTTTTTAATTATATTCCTCTTTTCTCTTATAACGTTTTTCTTCGATACCGGTTTCATCTTGTATATTTAATATCTGTAAAATCATATTTACCCAAATTAATCAACCTGAAAATACCGCAACCTCATACATATTCAAATTCGATCATATCCACAATTTAAAACACGCTTCTATATTATAAAACCGACCAACTATTGAATGACATTCCAATATAAAAACTATACATATCTAACAAAAAAAAATATTACTACTGACACACATCTCAACCCCATAAATTATTACAGTATTCAACAGTCAAAAACCCCATAAAATTCATCCTTCAAAAATTATTTCAAGGTAGGTCGTTTAACTCTCACATAACTGAAATAAATAACTAACAAAAAAATGTTTACCATTCTATATACATAACATCTTAATAGGTACATATAAAAAAACCCACGATCCACTTAATATCAAGATATAATATTATTATCACCAGCTCATTCCTACTGTAATAATAAATTTATCTTAACGAGTTCGTTTTTGTAAAACTAATAATATTTTTATAATTTCTAATAGATATAAAAAAAAAAATGCTAACAATTTTTATTTAGTTTGCTCTCGATTCAATTAATTTAACGTATTTTTTAGTGTTCATAATGTGTTCTATAATATTCGTCGTCTTCTGTCATCAATTTTGAAATGCAAGTCACCTCCTTAAAGGATAGGCATAGAGTTCTAACATAATTTAAAGTCAAAATACTGGAAAATTTCACCGCCCCCCCAAGACAAAAATTCTGCTTCTCGTGTAGAAACTCCCCTTCTCTTCCATAAGACTATCAATCTATCTCTCCCCCCCCTCCTCTGTAAGACAATTAATTTAAAGATTGGATATTTATCTATTTCTTCCAACTAACTATACTAGCTCAAATCTATTTCTGCTATGACCGAATCTGAATTTTACCCTTGCAATGACAAAAATAATTCTGGTCACACGCCATTTTCTGTCATAGCCTATGACAGAAAACTTTCCCTCGCTACATAGTAACCCAATGTCTAATGCCTGCAATGACAGACATTATATCCTGGACAAACGGCAACCATTTTCTGTCGTGGTCCCCCCCACAAGAGGAAAAGAAAAAGAAAAACCGTTGAGACCACATTGACAGGAAATAAATAAAATATATTTATTTATTTCGACGAGAGAATAAATACGTATTTATCCTCTGAGTTGGAAGTAATTAAACTAAAAAGAATCGAGTTTATCCAATCTACGCAAATTTATAAATTTCTTTTCGCAATTACGTCTTTATAATATTCCGATTAAAATTTAATAATACAAAATTACTTTCATATCACCTACCTACTTATAAGATCTATGAATAATTATATTCGTTGTGTGTAAAGATGTCATACGTACATAATAATATATACCTACTAGTTAACCCATATCATTCACACCTCACTATAATTAAAAATATTTCCGAACGTTTAACGTAAGACCCGTCAAAAGTGTCGGCCGCTAAATTCAACAATTTTCGTTTCTTCAAAGATTTTGGCACATGATATTCTAGTTAATTAATAAAAAATGCGTTAAGGACGTTTTCTACGTTGTGTTTACGATTTATAAAAGAAAACTTTATCAGTGGAAAACAAACAATAATTTCTATTCAGAAACATAAAAGCATAATTTATATAACAATCAAAATTTAATTTTCTGTTGTACATAAAGGTTAGTAATTAATAAATTATTTCCTTTTATACTCTGCGTTAGCAAGTATAAAAGCCTTACCTTATTGCTGAAAATACACAAAGAAAACAACACACAATAACAATCAAGAATAAATATCAAATTTTTTTTATGTACCACAGAAATCCATGTTATTTGTTAGAAATAGTCAATGAAATAATATTTTATCAAACTTATGATTCAACGTTATCGAAAGTTTATTTCTGTAATTATATTACAGATTAGTTTTGAATGCAGTTTTATTTATAAAAGGCATATGGTTTCATACATAAAATAGTATCTGTCTAAAGCGCCAGGGGCGCATCGAGATGAAATATTTTACTGAACCAAAGTTTGACAAAATTCAATCACTGACTATTTTTGTTAATTTTAACAATAAAAATTGGTTTGTTAGTGAAAATTTGCTCCTACACACGCAAATTTCGATCTGACACAGCCTTTCATACACTATTGTCAGCCTCATTAGTATACAATATGATAAATTAAGAGAATATAATACATATATATTTTCATGCAAAATAAAATATAATAATATAATATTTTCTGCGGAATTCGCTTAGCCTTGCGGCCATGATAACCGGAAGAAGTTTAATCACGAATTTTAATTTTTTCACGCTGGGTATCCCAGTATTCCACGCTGGGACTTGTGGGTGTGGATGGTGGGACGTTAGTTTATGATATAATAAGAGATATTTACATAAAATAAATATGAGTTTAAAAATTCATGCTCAAGTTAGTATTCAAAATTTCATAAAAATAAAAATTTATTCAATGTTTCTGAGTCCGTCCCTGCTCTTATTATCAAGTAATGTCTATAAATTTAATTTACAAATAATATTAGTTATCCAAATTTTATTAATTTGGGAAAATAAAATAATTTTATGTTCTGAATTCGACTCTGTTCACATAATTGAGTAATCCTCCACAAGACAAAATTGCAAACAATGCTAGTCTACAAATCTAACAATGTAGAAAATAAAATATCAAACTAGTCAATCTCACAAGAAATTATCAAACTTTACTTTAAAAGAGACATTTAATAAGATAAAAGAAAATTTTTAAAATAAAATATTCAAAACAGTTAAATTCTATAAAATAAAATTAAAAAAATAGAAAAGAATCTTAACTTCGGTTAAAGCTGATATATTCTGCAATTCTCGACACTGAAAACACTGAATTTAATTTTAGAATTTTATTGATTTTAATTTAGGATGATTTCTTATTATCTCAAAATAGAGATAATCACAAAAGAAGAAAAAAACATATTTTAATTTCTACTTGGAGAGGAGTACACCAAAAATCAAAATACAACACTGAATTTAATTTTATTCCTCTCTCATCTCCTTGCAAGAAAACACTATCCCGAGTCGATGTTGTGACCTCATATTTATAATCTCCCATTTCTTTGTCTAAAATTCAATTTGGTACCTACCTACTTTCTTCACCCAAGTAGATACTAGTATCTACTCTCCATGTTGAAGTATATCTCCATGAACCCAATAAATCCAGGGTTATAACGCTTCAACCAACTATTACCACCATTTCATATAAGTACTAAGTTATTATTTATATAAACAATTCGTATTTATCAGTCAACTAAGATCCCAAAACTATAGATAAAATGAAACTTCAATCTCAATAAAACAGTAAAAGTTGTTTATGATCTTGAATACAATTCCTTAAAACACTTCATAAATACATACCCCAATCTTAATTATGTAATTTAAATTAAAACATCTATCCATTTACCTCACTTTGTCAAAATAAATAACTGAATTGTTAATAAATGCTATTTTCTTATCTATTTAACATTCGGCGAATTTACTTATTCGAATAAATTCATTCTGATTTCAACTTACAATAAAACAAGCCATTATAATTTTCCTCATTTTGTACATAAATATTCTCAGAAAATCAAAATATAACACGCCTTTTATCCTTACAGTTTAAAAATCGATGGATATTTCATGATATTCTTATAAACAGACGACACGTGTCAATAACTAGATCGAAGCGTTGGGTAACTTTTATCAGTTTTTCGTAAATCGAATTTTCTTAAGAAACATCAATTTCATTGTAAGAATATCATTTCTATTTACAATATTTTAATTATTTATATATAAATAACTTTGACAAAATATCAAGCAGTTTTAATACTTCAATAAAACCTAACTTCACTATTATAATAGTGAGGAATTTAATATTCAATACAATTTTACAAACATTTTCTTATTCGAAATGTTTACAATTGTTAATATATATCTTTATAAAGCTTCAGACTAAGCAAATCCAAAGTAAGTTATTGAATTTCCTATTTTTGTCTCAAGCAAATTATCAGTACAACAAAACCCAAATGCAACTTACCTCATCTTCCTCACAAACATTTAGTTATGTCTTAACCTTTTATTATATAAACAATTATTAAAGTTCATATCTTGATTCTTTGTCCACGTGTATCGTCAAGGATTTTCTTTGTTCAAAATAACACACGTGCCTCGTAAGCATGTGTCTAAAAAGTTTTGACCTCGCCCCAAAAATCTCTGCTCGTGTCCTTTTCATAACACGTGTTTAATTACTCTGAGTTCAAACTTCAACACGCGCCTTTCATAAGTATCAACATATTGTTTATAAATTTAAAATAGAGCTCCCATAATCTAACTTATAATATATATATAGTTTAAGATTTATTTAATTATTAATGAAACCTTGCAAAACCTTATCCATGTCACTATGTAACTGAAAATAGTGTTTATAATAGAAATCCTTTATCATAATATTAATCGTACATTCGGAGACCTACACATTGCGAGTGGTTTGTCGGTATACGCAGACAACATTATCATGAAAAATATTTATTTTCTCATACACATATACAACAAACATACATACATACGTAAACAAATAAACATAGCTTTGGTTTGGTTGTACTAGATGATAATAAAATGAATTGTAGATACTACCTACATGTTGTAAACACAATACGCCTACAGTAACGATAAAGCCGCAAGAACATTGTTGGTAATGTCGCTTCACAATGTTCCGCAAGCATCCCGTAGGGTCCGTGGAATAGAAAAGAAGAGTACCCAATCGTTTCAGTAAATTTTTCAAAATCCTAAAGTGTGCGTGTGTGTATTTATTTATCAAAGACCTAAATAGAAAATAGCAAAATACGGGCTTATTGTGATTTGTTCCAACCAACATAGCGAAAAAAATTAAAGGTAGAAAATTAATTTAGATAAAGATACTTATAACAATTAATAATTCTCAAACATTCTCAGTATGTGGTGCTAGTTGTTGGAAAATCTCCCTTATTCTCATAGAATAGCTCAATCTTTTAATGGATTTAAAAATACGCAGTCAAGAAGTATTTTATTGTCTTCTAACTCAGCATCCGTCCCCTAACCCCATCCTATAGTTCCTTGTCCCTTTGGAGTGTGAGGTGTGCAGATTGTAGATTTTTTTTTTATACGCGGCGGCAGTATTGCCATCCACACTTCTCAGCATTATACAACCAGATAAGTCTCTATATGATCAGTCATGGTCACACAAAAACTTAACAGTCTAATGCCGGGAAAAATTCACCTATCCAGATATACAAGATATCAAAGGAATCTTACTCTCACGGCTCTAAAGGCTCACCAGAATTGTGCCTGAAATATCTGTAAATATCTCATTTTGATTTATGTAGAGATTTTTCTTATTGTTTGTGTTTCTATCATTATTAATTTTACTTGTGTTTAGTGTTGATGTGACGTTGTAAGATGGAAGAAATCACTATAATGTGATAATCTTGCCACTGCATAATATCATTACATTTTCTTACGTAAATTGATTTGTTGATTTTGTAATGAGAATGATGATGGGCTAGAAGAATAAAATAAATAAATAAATACTTACAAAACACGATATTTAAAAAAAAACTGCAAGAAATAGTCAACAGACTTACAGCTGCATGTAAAATTAAGACATTTAGCATGGGTAGCGTACTTCATCAGTGATTTAAAAGTGGTTGTTACATGTACATATATGTGTTTGGTTCATTGCATAACATGTGTATCGTTGCGTTTGTATCCTTAATGTATGTGTGTATGTTTCTTGGATGATTTATTCAGCGCCATTTAATGGAGCATCCATCTCAAGGACGTAGAAAACTATGTGGTTAATCTGCATTAATACAAGATTTATACCTTTGGTACTTATTGAAAAGACTAGCTCGAACTGTGTAAACTGTCCCCATATGCATGTTATGTTATGATTCATATGTTTAACAAACTTCTGCCTTTTACACAACCCTCTAAAATTTACAGAAAATAGTGGTGAATAGTTTTTAAATACAATTGATTATTTTTGAAATTATCAACCAATTAACTAATTATATCTTGCTGAAATAGTTTCAGCAATGCAAGCTTAAGCATAGAATGTATCTAGATTAATATGTAGTTAGGTAGGACTAGCAATTAGCATATTGGATAGGTAGGCAGGACATGGGTGTATCCTGGAAGGGGCAAGGGGGGGAGGGATTTTTTTTTTTAATTCTGCGACCGGTTTCATTACGTTAGTATCATTGACGAGCAGATTTAAAACGTAATCGTATCGAAACCGGTCGCAGACATATTTAAAATAATAAATGATAATTTTAAATACGTAGTCAAAAGCTCATTATTTTATCATGTCCGTAATAATCACATAGTGAATGCTAACAAAATCGAAAATATAGTAAGAAATTAATCATTTTTTTTATTTTAAGTACGTAAAATTTACACATAATAGACGCTGTCTCCCCTTATCCTTCACTAGAAGTCAAATTTAAAATAAGTTCTCAAACAGCTATACAAAAACGAAGGAATCGTAAAATATTTCAAATTCCAAAACTAAATTGAAAAATTTACGACTCGACGGGGTGGTAGAAATTTTACGTGTCCACCAACTCATCATCATCATCATCATCGTCCTCAACGCTCCTCTCGGGAGCACAGGGCAGAAACCAGCCTCCTCCATTCAGAGCGTCTCTGCGCCAATTGCGTCACCTCTTTCCACGACATTCCCTGCTCTCTGATATCACGTCATCTCTGACACCAACTAACGATTGCTAATGAACTAAAAAGTCGATAGGTAATGTCGTCTCTCTCGCATTCTTTAATCTATAGTAGAACGAAACGCTTGTTTCAATTTTTCCAATTATGTAATTCTACTACTCGTCTACTAATATATTATTATAAATAAAAATATTTAAACTATTAATTTTTTCGGTAGTCACTTGGTGAAAGTTCATTTTTAATAAATTTTGTTATAAAAATAAAATCAAAAACACTGTTTACTTTCACTTGTTATTTATTTTAAATATTTTAGCAAAGATCTTTCGTTATATTAACATCATCAGTGCTCACTTACAACTAAACACAAAACAAAATCTGCTGGTATACATAAGCATTATACATTTGTATGGGGATTTCCCATTTCCCATTTCCCATAAATAATAGTTGTACTGTTATAAATAAACAGATCCCTCCATTGTCCTCACCTCTTATCTATCCTTTTGTATATTCCGATCCACCTTGTAAACCAACCACATAATTATTATTTCTTAGAAATGGGAAATCCCCATACAAATGTATAATGCTTATGTATACCAGCAGATTTTGTTTTGTGTTTAGTTGTAAGTGAGCACTGATGATGTTAATATAACGAAAGATCTTTGCTAAAATATTTAAAATAAATAACAAGTGAAAGTAAACAGTATTTTTGATTTTATTTTTATAACAAAATTTATTAAAAATATTTATTCATTATAACTGAGACATGAACTAAAATAATTCTTACGTTCGTAGAGTGAAAATTCATACTGATGATATTAATTTTTTTTTATTAGAAAACAGTAAGTTAATTTTTTCTCTATCTATCTATTCCCTCACGCCGTATCCCAAGTGGGGTAGGCAGAGAGAGCGAAACGCCAATTAGATCTGCCCTTACATACTTCTTTCGCTTCCTCCTCAGTCATTCAATTTCTCATGACGCACGTCGGTTTCTTTTACTCAAAACACGGCCGTCCTTTAGAATTTGATCTACATATTCAAGCCATGTAGTTCTCGGACGCCCGCGCTTCCTCACTACTCTCCTTTCAGCCAAGCATATCCTCTTTGTCATTCTTTCCTCTTCCATTCGTTCCACATGACCAAACCATCTCAATTTATTTACACGCATTCTATCCACAACACTCCTATTGCATCCACTCATTCTTCTAATATCATCATTCCTCACTCTGTCACGCAACGTTTTACCAACCATCCTCCTCAGCGATCTCATCTCCACAGCATTTATTCCACTTTCATCCTAATTTTTTACTTTATTTTATTTGAAACCTAATATATATCGATTGACAGTTCTCTTGAAAATGTCAATCGATATATATTGATGAGGTTACTCGAGGTTTCAAATAAATTATAAAGAAAAATTTACTATGTTTTGTTATAAAAAAAAAATATCGTCACTTAAATGAAAAGTTCATACATTTGATAGTTGCCACGATAAAAAATTACTTAGACTACTGTACCCCCTCCCAATCCCCCCTAGAGATAATCCTGGCTACGGGCATGAAGTAAGATATTCGTAGATATAAATATATATTTTCTCTGGAGGCATGTCTTGTGTCGAAGTAGCAGAACAACGGTTAGCAGGCAAGCAGGCTCGTTATACTAACCAAAATACACGAATATAATAAATATTTGTTTCCGCTCGTAAATCTGTATGTTTGTGTGTTTAAAATTCAAATTACCTATATACCTTATAAGGTATTAACTTATTTATTAATTAATTCTTTACTGTTACTTTACAATAACACATTAATCACAATACATACCATTTTATATAAAAATATATTCAAATTAATATCAATCAATATACAGACGGCAAGTTTATCCGTCAATCTCCAAATGCAAATGGAGAGGACAATTCGCAGGTTTATTATATGCCGTGATGATATAGAAATGTTAGTAATAGAGTTTATCGCAAAGGCGCGATCTCTTCAACTAACCCAAGAAATTTAAAGTTTTTACACCTGTATGGGTGAAGATATTTAATTTTTTTCTCAAAAGACACCTCATCTGCACTATCAACAGATAACGCAAACTCCTTTAAATAAGAAACAGGAAAGGTTTTCTGATGTTTACGAATAGGCTGAGGCTGATTTAATCCTCAGCTGGAATCGCTAATTTCGGCAACGTTACTGGAATCAGGGGTCAAAAATGACCCCAACAGAGTTGTTAGGTATCATATTCATACCATCAATATGTTTTTAATTTTTCGTTTAATTCATTACTGAACAACTAAACAATCAACAATTTTTATTACACATTTTTCCATAAGCTACCTATATAGATTTACGAAATCAACTATGCTCAAATTACGTGATTCCCAATCTTGCGGTAGCGGTAGCATGGTATCTCTTGCAGGTATTTGTTGTGTAGACATCTGTTTTGTCACAGCTATAGTAAAATCTCTGTAATGGCAGGTCAGTAGAAACCTTTATAATTAAAGTCAAAAAATAGCGAAATAATAAGCAAATGTATAAGCAAATAAGCAAAAGCAAAGAATAAAAATTCTACTATATAATGATGTTTAATTGTCAAAAGAGACATCTTTCGTCTTGTAAGAACATTTTCCATCTATCCATTGACATCTCTCCCGACAAATAATGAGCATTCGTGGTTAGATGGAAGAAATCACTATATAGTGTACAGACACATCTTAATCTAATGACTAAAGTCAAAAATACCTACATGCCAGACCTACAACAGATACCATACAGGGTATCTGTTGTAGGTCTGGCATGTAGGTATTTTTAACTTTAGTCATTAGATTAAGATCAAGAGAAAATTGAGATCGTAGTTGGATTGTGTCAAAAGTAATCCTGCTGGTTTGATACCAAAACACACATTGTTTGGAAACAATAAACAAAACAGTTATAAATGAAATAAATAACGCATATTTACAAAATTTGAATTTAAGCTAAACTCATTCAATATTTTTTTCTCTGAACAAAGCCGTGTTAAAAGAGTAGAATAATAAATATAAGTGTCTAAATTAGATATAGCAACTACGATACCTAGCATAGTCTTATTATTCGTTATAACTATGTATGTATGTTTGTAGATGTTGGCTGGATGATGTTCATCCAAGAAGCGAACTAATCCCAGAATTGGACAAGGAGCTTCTTGCGACATCTGGGATTGCTTAATTAATGAGAATGAGCAAGGAACCAACAGCTGAAACATAAATAATATACATTATATTATATACACAATATTATAATTATATAATGTGAAAATACTTACTGAATTTGCTTCTTTTTAAAAACGAGAGATACATGTTTAAAAATACAACAAATTTTTTTTTAATTAATTTTAACGTACAAAATTTAATTACTAAGTTGTAAAGGTTGATTTTTGTAATACCTATTCACTTTTCAGGAAACAAATTATGCTTCCTTTTTTTTCACCAGCACGACGCAGCTTGCCAAAAAGGTGTGACCAGTAGACCAAATCGTATGTATATCAATAATATAAAAAAAATGTTGTCCTTTCGTGCCAATAAAAAATAATACATGGTTAGATGGAAGAAATCACTTTATAGTGATAATCTCGCCACTGCACATCGTCCTAGTTTTTAAAATTTCATATTATTTTGTTAACACTGTTATGTAATGATGATGTGCAAGAAGAATAAATAAATAAATACATTAAAAATGGTTGGCATTTATCTCATCACTACTTAATTAACTGCGTTACTGTGAAGACTCCACAGTGCTTTGTTTTATTTAATTTATCGACCGACGGTTCTTGATGGCAGTTAAAATAAAATAAAATGTGTGGTTATTGTCATGTCAGGCACATTAATGTCAAGCAATTGTAAAAATGCAAATGCAAATGAATTTTTCACCGGTGTAATTACTATACATTTTGTTTCATCGTCATTTCTTATTAGGCAAAAGCTAACTGCTTGGTTCCTGGTAAAGCTTAATGAGTTAATAATTCAAGAGTTTTTGTGTTTACGCTGTGGAAGTCCATTTTTAATTTTGTTTAATAAAATATAAAAATATATTATTAAGCATTGTTTATGCACATTATTATTGAGCACATGAACAACAGCTCTCACAGTTTTTAGATTTCAGTTTCCCTGAAGATGCCTACAAGTATAGGCGAAAACGTTCGGTATCAAACCTAACAAAGTGGAGATTAAACAGTGCTCAATAATATATTTTTATATTTTATTTAATAAAACTAAATGACTTACCTTTTTTGCAATTCATGTTAATAAAAAAATTTAATAAATTTGTTTGATTTATTGTTTTGTCTCTTCATCCATGTTTTATTGAATAATTTAAATTCCTGGATCCTTATTGTATAAACATTTAAACATTTATAGGTTTTCAGTTTATATTTTCGCATTATTTATTTCAAAGGATAACCGCAATAGATAATATGTAAAATCATAGAAGTATAACTAAGTAGATGTGATTCAAGCAATTTATTGAAAAAAACTATATAAGTATTTAAAAAAAGTATGTACATAAAACGAATTTATAATTTATTTATCCCGTGGAGTCCCGGTAATGAATAGACCGTCCTCTTTCTTCTGTGAGAGTACGCATCATCAGGTGCTCATTTATACAATATAATATATATTATATTAATTGATAATAATTCTAGAGTCTGTAGGTAAGTTCACAGAGTGAAAACTCATACTAATGATAGTATTTTTTCTTTATTAAAATGATATATCTGGGTTTTGTTATTAACCCAAATACAACCTTACACACCTTTCACACTAAGTTAAAAGCTTGTGCCTTGAAAGGGGAGTTTGCCGGCACATGGTATCGAACCACGGACCCCTTGTTCACGAGGCCGAGACTCTACCATTTATCTCTTGAATATAAATCTCTTGAAAATGTCAATCGATATAATTATATCGACGGAAATACTTGAGATTTAAAATAAATGAAAGTGAATAATTAACTGTTTTTTTTTTAATAAAAGTAAATGCTATCATTTATAGATAAGCTTATTTTAACACAAATCAAATCAAAACAAAAAATGTATTTCAAAGTTTATGCCGACACAATATCAATGAAACTTATATGAAAAATATATTTGAAAAATCAAAGCATCTGATTCCGTGTGATTCATGAAGTTTTAATAAAAATAACAGTGATTACTGTCAGATTTTTTTATAAACTAATTGTGATACCTACAATCTATTATTTTTATATTCTCTGACACATAATCCTGCATTGTGGTCTACAGGATCGTACCTCTGTATTTTATCTGTTCTACCTGGATATTCTAGTACTACCTACAAAGGTAAGCTTGGATACTGTCCTTTAAAATGGAGTTACAGTAAAGCTATTAAAATCCTACATAGATCCCGTCTCTTGGAAATGTACGCTAACATATGAAATCGAAATGGACTTACGAACTGAATATGTTTGAATTGAAATATTTAACCATTTTGTGTGGACATGGAACCAAACGTGGACATGGTTGAAGAAGGACGAAAGTGGAATAATTGCTGTAGAGATGAGATCGCTGAAAAGGATGGTTGGTAAAACGTTGCGTGATAGAGTGAGGAATGAGGATATTAGAAGAATGAGTGGATGCAAGAGGAGTGTTGTGGATAGAATGCGTGTAAATAAATTGAGATGGTTTGGTCATGTGGAACGAATGGAAGAGGAAAGAATGACAAAGAGGATATGCTTGGCTGAAAGGAGAGTAGTGAGGAAGCGCGGGCGTCCGAGAACTACATGGCTTGAATATGTAGATCAAATTCTAAAGGACGGCCGTGTTTTGAGTAAAAGAAACCGACGTGCGTCATGAGAAATTGAATGACTGAGGAGGAAGCGAAAGAAGTATGTAAGGACAGATCTAATTGGCGTTCCGTTCTCTCTGCCTACCCACTTGGGATACGGCGTGAGGGAATAGATAGAACCATTTTAAATGTTCAAACGTATCCACACCCTGTTAAAAATGATTTTATTTTATCATCTTGAAGTTAATGTGTTTAACGAGCCTTAGGTAAATTGAAACATGTGTTTCTTTCTACTATAAGTTATTGATCATGCGAAAGACGTCTGTCGATTTATCAGGACCATTACGATTATAAACAACAAAATTATTAAATATTCTAAATATTAGCGGCATTTAAAATGTCATAATTTCGCGACGTGATTAATAGAAACGAGTATTGTTACATTGTTTTCAAATTATCACTATTAATATAAAAAAACAGTTTTCAAAGTTTTCTTCAATGATACTAACGTGTCGAAACCGGTCACAAAATTAAATCAATAGCGAAAACAAAGCTAGAAAACTTGTTTCCATTAAAATGATTAAACATTAACAAAATATTAATCAACCATTAACAAAAAAATAATTAGTTATTAATTATTGTTTGGTGCTAGAAATAACTTTGTGAAAGTTCATTTAAATAGAATTAAAATAGATTTAAAATAAAACACTGTATTATTTCACGATGAATAATATTTGACTCGGAGGCTTTTCGGTTAGACACCCATCATCAGTGAGTTTTTATTAAATACTCAAATAAAAGCTCACTAATGAAGGGTGTCTACTCGAAAGACATAGTGAAAGTAATACAGTGTTTTATTTTAAATTTTTTTGAATTCTTATAAATTATTAATAAAATTAACAAAGACAGATATGATAGCATACATAACAGTATTTTTAAAAGAACAAAATGTAAAGCAAAGAAGCATTCTTTCCTTATTTTGGTAAAAGCAAAAAATACTTGGAGGATAAAAATATAATATATTCCAGCTCAAATGAAAAGAGATACACAGTATTTTCTATGAAATTATTTTATCAAAACACGTCGACATGATAACATCCAAAATCTTAGGAATGTCTTTAAGAACATTTAGTTTCAAAATCTTTGTTGTGTGAGTGTCCTTTGAGGGAAATACCTTCTTATTATAATCCTGTAGCCTCAAGTATTCTTCCTCCAAGATTCCTGTGTGCCGCAGTACAACTTTAAAGAGGAGTTAGGAGACGACCCAGGAGCAGGGGAGGAAGAGGAACTTTCAAAGAATCTAACGAGGGTAAACTGTTGACTAACAGGACACTTATAAAAACAGAAGAGTATCTCACTCATGCGCAATCTCTTCCAACAAACCCATATCTAGTAACTTGAAAGTATATTTGATACTTAAGAATTTTTATACACGTTTTATCATTTTTTTCTTTCTTCATTTTTGTTTTAAATAAAGTACCTCAAATTAATGTTTATCAGTTGGTAAGAAAGGGATCTTTTTTGGTTTGCTCATTGTTGTAATAAATGTTATATTTTTTGTTATAACTGTATGATCCATAAAAAAGAAATAAAATAAAGACAAAAAAATATCAGCTGCCCTAGACAAACCACATTTGGCGATCGACTACTGACAAACTTTTCGACAATATACCGTGTAATCATGCGTTATTGTTGCGGTTTTTGTCAAAAAGTTCGTTTGTAGTCGATCGCCAAGTGCGGTTTGTCTAGGGGCTCAGAAGACGACGTAGTCTCAGAAGATAAAAGTTTAAGTGGCTGACCTATTTATCAGTTCTTAAAGGGTCAGTTACTGAAATATTTACCCTACCTAAACTGCTTTAAGATTTATTCCCCCGTAGCTGTGCTACTGTCCTCTGAGACCTCCAAAAAAGTATTAAACCTTTAAAAGTAATCGTGGTTACAAATACCTATCATTTATCGAAATTAAATGTGATTTAAGTTCTCTGAACTTTATAAAGCGATTTCAATGTTTTTCTAAAAGAATACTTGAATTATTTATTGGTTGAATAATAATATTAACTCTGCAATTTCTTTACAATCTATTCCTGTTTACTCTTGGAAGAAAACCTCTTCCATTTTTCTTCATGTTCTCTGGTCCTGAGCGGTCTCCATACAGTTTAAGTTAACGTAACTATTTAACAATATTCTGTCCAGGTGAGCCCTTCAGGTAATTCTACTACTACTATACTATCATGGCATATCCCACAAAAGAGGTAGCCAGCAGGTTTATTGCAAATCATTCCCCATATGTCCCTTACTGGACACGTGGGTTCATCATAATTATATAGGATACGTAAATAGAATATATTATGAAAGAATACAAAGCAGTGAGGCATCAAAAGCGAGAAAAAATCGATGGAAATTGAGTCAAAACGTGTAGACATACAAGTGTGAACCTTAATAAAATAGGTATAAATGTAAATATAACTAATAATATACAAACAACCGTCGCAGAAAAAATACGTAAATATACAGAACTAGCAGGAGAAATAAAAAATATTTGGCAATCTAGGTCCGTTTATATAATACCTTTAGTCATGTCAGCTACAGGGGTAACTCCGAAATCTTTAATAAATAATTTACAAAAATTAGATTTACCGGTTAATTTGTACATTAAAATTCAAAAATCTATTATAATTAACACTTGTAATATTGTAAAAAGGTTTCTGAACACAGATATTTCAGGCACAATGCTGGTATTTTGATCCCGCGTTTTGAGCCTAATCCTTTGATATCCTGTATATCTGGATAGGTGAATTTTTCCCGGCATTAGACTGTTAAGTTTTTGTGTGACCATGACTGATCATATGGAGACTTATCTGGTTGTATAATGCTGAGAATTGTGGATGGCAATTCTGCCGCCGCGTAAAAATAATAGAAAATAACCATTTTGCAGTTCTAGAAGGATGTAAAGAGTCCCCTTAGTACCAGTCAGTTGCATGTAATAAATATGAAAATCTTCCTTTCCGTGTCCACAAAACAATAACATATTCAGGATGGGTGGCAAACCCCATCGTTGAATATAATTATTACGTAAGATTTAAAAGAAGACAGCTCTCCTGGCTTCGAAACATTCGACAGTGGA
Organism: Athripsodes cinereus; assembly: GCA_947579605.1. Classification (NCBI taxonomy): domain Eukaryota; kingdom Metazoa; phylum Arthropoda; class Insecta; order Trichoptera; family Leptoceridae; genus Athripsodes; species Athripsodes cinereus. Next base: position 1,377,990 of record OX388327.1, read on the forward strand.
CCGGTGTCAGAACCGTGGAGGAGCTGTTTCGCGCCGCCCAGGACAGGGAAGCTTTCTCTCAAATGGTCGTCAACGTCGGGGGGACCCGGCAAGACACATGAAGAAGAAGAAGAAGAAGATGTAAAATGTCTTTAATTTTTCCAAAACCTTGAATAATATGCAGTTATAAAAGGTATTGACACAACTTTGAATTGTATAGAGTCATGAATTAATATTTACAAAAACCTTTTCACGTTACGAATTTTTTGACAAAATTGGATGTCGGGAACTGGATTTTACTTACCTACTAGAAGTGTAGATTGTTAATCATATTTTTGAATTATATAAATCCTTATGCAGCTTTCAGAAATTACAAGTTTGTCATGTAATGAACAGAGGAATTAGGAATGTCGCCTAGGTTTGAGGAGTGCTCTTAACCAAGCCTTGAGTCGATTCATGAGCGTCGAAACTCTGTGTCGTGCACTACTAAGGCAGTTCACATATACAACATACAACATACCTACCTTGTTAATACTTATTCAAATAGGTTGACTATCGGTGAGTGTTATCAACTGGAATAATTTAGTCTAGAATGTTTTTAAAAAAATTATTAAAAACCTTTTCATTTCAGAGTTGATATACATTTTTTTTTAATTAACAGGGAATAGTATAGTGTATTGTTTATATCTAAGTAAGGTATTGTTGCACACCTACGGCGAGTGTTGTTGCAATCAGTTTTAATCACAACATAGAAGACTTTATGTATGTAGATTTATGTATGTAGATATAGTAGGGAGTTTTTTTTCCCGTGGAGCACCCGGTAAAGAATTGGTCTCCCACTCTTCTGCGTAAGTTTTCGAGTGTCCTGTAAAAGGCAGGTGTTCGAAAAAATTAAGACATTTCACATCTTAAATTCAGCGATGAGGTTTGCCACCCATCCTGAATGTCTTGATTTTATATTGGCACGAAGAGGACAGTTTGCATGTTTCTTACATGCAGCTGATCTGCTGGCTACCCCACTTGTGGGATATGCCGTGATGGTATAGTATAGTAGTTTTTTTTTAATTCTAGACTAGACATTCGTAGATGTGTGGGTATCAAGATGGGATCTGCTGCGTCAGCCGGGTCCCCCGCCCACTAACGTGGTAGGATCGTAGATGCCAACACTGGCATAGTTGTATTAGAATAGAGAGAGTCAAAATATTAAAAAAAAAAATCTTCACCTAAACGGATAAATAGGAGTTCTTGGACTCCTGAAATATCCGAGAAATAAAGATATTTCAACTAGACAGATGTGTCTTTGAGTACTTTCTGGTTGGTACGTAGAATCAAAACACATGTCACCAACTTGCATATAGGTATTTTATATAGAAATAAAAGTAAAAAGTATATCGCCACATTATACCTAATTGACTTTGTATAAAAATATTAATAAGTAAACGTGTATATATATAAACATAAGGATATTGATTATATTATTATTAAGAATATTATTCCGAGTAATGCAAAACGGAGGTACAAGCATTGACATGATTTAGAATGGATTAAATTCATGTGACTAAGAATTCACCGCCCTAAATTGTCGTCAACCAATTCATCGCCAATATAATCTACTTTCTAAAATAATAATTCCGTGGAGCACCCGAAAAAGAATTGGTCTTCCACTCATTACCGTTTGTTTTTGAGTAACCTGAAAAAGGCAGGTGTTCAAAAATTAGGACATTTCCGGAATTTATGAAGTTTATGTGAACGCATCTAAACTTCGATTATTTTGAATTATTTTTATGTACATATGATGCATTTTATCTGGAGAATAAGAATCCGTTGAAATTTTGTGTTTTTATAAGCACAAAATAAATACCACAAAATAAATAAATAAGTACCTACTTAATTTTTTACGTTTGACTGATTTGCAGCTTAGGTTAGTTAGGTAGTCTGGACCCCTAGACAAACCGTACTTTGCGATCGACTACAAACGAATTTTCGGCAATAACCGCAACAATAACGCATAATTACACGGTACATGTAGGTAGATTGTCGAAAAGTTCATCAGTAGTCGATCGCCAAGTACGGTTTGTCTACGGCCCCTGGTGTTTTTATTCAAAGACACATTTATTGACAATCATTTCAATACCAAATCACTGATCGGGTTCAAAATTATATAATTACGTGAATGTAAGTAGATTATTTTTTCGAAAAGTTCACTTCACCTTAATATATACCATAATATAACATAACATAACATAACACGTGTAGACAATTCACACAGACCGAGCTAGTCCCAAACTAAGATATGATTCTTGTATTATGGGTACTAACACGGCGATACACATATACAATGCACTAAACACATATACATGTAACACCCAGACCCACTTTATATTACTTTTAAATATCTTTATATTACTTTCTTTGGCACAGGAAGGACGACTGAAAGATAAAGAAATAATATGATGTTGTAATGATTGTATAGTACTTGGAATAACTTTGTGAAAGTTAATTTTTATAGAATTAAAATATATTTAAAATTCTATTATAATGTAGTTAGTTCAAAAATTTTCAATTCACTCAAAGTGTTATTTTGTACCGACAATACAATCATATTGATGAGAATAATATAATGACAAAATCATCCACAAATACTTAGGTGCAGTGTATATTACTTTGAATTTTTGGCAACAAATTGAATTGAGTATTGCGTTGTAGAATATTATTTTGTCAATAAATACCATCTCCAAATCTCTGCTCCGAATAATGTGTACGAGTAGATACCATCTCTACCATATTATATCTATGTACAATTTCATCTGCTTACCATATGAAGGAAGGTATTAAAGATATCGATTAATTCTCAAGTATTGCAGGAATTCGGAGTCGAAGACTTGAGGGTACTCCAGCCAACGGCTTCGTATCTTCAATACATACTGATTATATTCTAAAATATTATCTACATAATGCGAAATACTTGGTACCTATACTTCTCGAGATTTTATTATTATGTTGTATTATACCCTCTTGGTGTTATACGCGCCTGATACATATTTTTATATCCATAAATTTATTCATATCTACGAGTTTAATTTGAAACAAGCGTTCAACTAATTTTACCAAAATTATTCCTAACACTTCATTCACTGTGTCTGTGTTTAGGTAGTAGAATTCCATATCGAAATAAATAAAACAAGCGTTTTATTCTACTAATGATTTAATTTGTGAGAGAGACGTCTTTCGTCTTATGAGGACATTGTCAATCAATTTGATTGACAATGTCCTCATAAGACGAAAGACGTCTCTCTCACAAATTAAATCATTAGTAGAATAAAACGCTTGTTTTATTTATTTCGATATTCCTAACACAATCTTAAATGTATTTATGGATTGTTTTTTATATTTTAGATTTTCTTTTTATGTTGTATTATATATGTATACCCCGTTGGTTTTATGCGCGCCTGATAGGTACATATTTTTTTATATCCATAATTTTTTTTATTTCAAATCAAGATATAGTTTATTTAATATCTACGTGTTGGATAAATTAAAACAAGTGTTTCGTTCTACTATAGATTGAAATGCGTGAGGGATAGGTCCAGAACAAGCAAGATTTTTTCATCCACAATTTTATTGTTCCGACGGTCTGGACGGCCCTCTTTCACAATTCATCGGTCTAATTATGTTAATATTAGAACGCTAGAAATGTCTTGGGAAGAAGTAGCTCAATTGACTGTGCGAAAAGGCTTAGAATTGAGAAGATGTATTTATTAGTTAAATGAAAACCGAGCTTCAGTGATATAGACGACATATAGGTTTGCATCAAGACTAACAGCAATGATACGTAACAAAAAAAATATAGATAGTTGCCGGTTGAAAAATATCTAGAAGTAGGTAATGATAGGTACAATCCTATCTAACTACACTTGAAAGGTCCACCATGAGATACCCATACTAGGTATCTCAGAACAATATCTCTACACGAAGCTATCATTGAGGCTTATAAAAGAGAATATCGGAGCCTTCAGCATGTCACTCGGTAGCTTGATTGTACAAAGCATACCTCGGGAAAAGGATGAGTTACGTATTCAATTCCGTTCATAGCACTATAATTAAATAAGAACGCATTGTGTTTTCTAACCCTTATATGGTAATTTCATGTGTGTAATTTACAGTATGTAACCTCATACAATGGTTTATTGTAAAAATAACATCGATAATTGTTGTTTTTCGAGAAACTTGATCATTTGCACATACAACAGTTAAGGGGAAGTGTTAATAATGACAAATCGATTAATACGTAGAACTACGTACATAATACGTAATTGTGACACGTAATCAATACTAATTGCATGTGAACTAAGATACATATGAACTCGTACTTACGTATTGTTGCATACACACTACAAACTTCACCCGATGATACGAGATTGATTAACCTTTTTAATTGAATTTACCACTCTGAGCCTATAGGTTCAACGGTGTATTCCTCAACCAGTTGTGCCAATTCTTGCTCACCGAGCTCAAAGGCATACAAAGTATATTCCAAAGTGTAGATTATTTTCTAGCATTATGAGCATTCGCTCCACAGCAAGCCAACCTTTCATCACAAGTGTGATCAGATCCCGAAGATTAGCAAAGATTGGCCACGACGTACATAAGATCCGGAGAAGAAAGGGCGATTAAAGATATTCTGCATGGTATACCTACCCGAGGGCAGAAGGCCGTTAGGCAGACCAAGATAAAGAGTATTAGAGAACATCAACCGAGATAACCTCGCCGTCCCAATAAAAATCAAGACATTCAGATCAGGAGACATACTTCATCACAACCAAATTGAAGATGTTTAATTAACGAGCTCCTATTTCTTACAGGATTCTAGAAAATTAACGAAATAGACTGGTAAACTAATCCTTCACCGGAAGCTTCACAGAAATATTGTACCTTAATATTAAATTTCTATAAAAGCTATCTATCTATCTATCTATCTATACAGCCACTTCTGTCCACTGCTGAACATAGGCCTCCCTCATATTTCTCCAGGCAGCTCTATCTTGTGCCTTCTGAATCCAATCACCAGCAATCCTCTTTACGTCATCTGACCATCTAGTGGGCGGTCTCCCTCTACTTCTCTTATCTTCTCGAGGTCTCCACTCCACTACCCTCTTTGTCCAACATGATAAAAGCTAACATGATGATAAATCTTCTGGCCATACGGTTCATCTATCATAAATACACAATCTATACACACGATGACAACTCCTTTGACAATCTTGCACTGTCTAACAAGTAGTATAGCATAATGCATACATCTGCCATCCTTCAGCAATTCAAAGACAATTAATATCATTGATATAGCAATGTACATGTCACTGCCTGATAGTAGGATCGGCCAGTTAATCGAATAACTGGGCGGTTATACGTTTATCTCAAGAGGCGAATATCATCATGAAATCAAAATATCGTCAGCCATTTGAACCGTATCAACAGACTGACAGTTAGTTTGAAACGATAATAACCAGTAAAAAATATATCGTCTCAAGTTGACCACCTTTTTTCGTTGGTGGAACAATCCGCGCATGCGTAGACCAAACAAACATACATCATGTCATACCCAGTCTCAGGACAATTTGAAAAAAGTTTTTGTTTTCCCATTCCTGAAAGTTTAACTTTTTTAATGTCAACGAGAGGACAGTTTGCATGTTTACTACGTGCAGCTGGTCTGCTGGTTACCCCAGTTATGTAATAAGCCATGATGGTATTGGAAAGGACAATTTTGAGATTCAGGCTCATGATGTCATCATTGAGCAATCGCGTAAAAGTGATTGTGTTAATGTTGATGAGAGGAAAATTGATCCAATTGATTTGTATATTGTTTTGACGTTGTGAAAAATTGTATTGGTTTAATTTTGTATTGTGCTGGTAGATTTTGTTGAACGTTTGATGAATGTACATGAGAACTGAAAGTTTGCTGTTCTTGACTAATTCTTATGTGTATTAATATTTCTAGCTGATTCTTTTATGTGTGTTAATGTTAGGTATAGTTGAAATCCGACCCTCCGCACAAGCATTTAGTTGCTTATGGAGGGAGCATTTTCACTGTGTGTAATATTATTTTGTTATTGTAATATCAATGTATACTGTGTTTTTATGAATGAAATAGAATAAATTAAAAAAAGGATATATACGTAATATTCGTGCCTTCTGTGTGGCTGGTCCGTTGCTGTGGAACAAAATTCCCTATGATTTGCAAACTTTGGAGAGTGTGGAGGTGTTCAATGCGAGGTTAAATACCCTATTATTCGGGAGGTGCTATGATTCTTGAATGAGCCCTTACGGTTGTTTTTCCATAAAACGGCACATCTTAAATAAGTTGTCTAGTTATTATTATTCAATATTATTTTGACTCATGCACATGTAAAAAACAGTAAATATGAAAACTACGATTAACATTATAATAGTCATTTAATTGAATGTCGGAGTTTAATTAATCGCCTGGACATTCAGTTAAATGGCTAATTCAGCTTTTTGAATGTTTTTTAAATATTCTACAATGCACATCCGTTACTTGATTTTTTAAAATCGCGATCGATTTCGGTAAACCTTTACCATTGACGAGCGAGATAATACAAAAATGTCAAAATGTCTCGTAACTGTTACATAGTTAATCCTTCTAAAATAACTGATATGGCTAATTCAGCTATTAGGCGGCGACATATCCATACTAAACACCTTCTATGAAATCATCAGTAGTATGCATTAAATCTAATTGATTAGACGATAATAATATTCCTTTGCAAGAGACATAAGTTTTGAATTAATTAATATCTTGAGCAATCTATACTATCACGTCATCTAACACAAGTGGGGTAGCCAGTGGACTGATTGCTGCACGTCATAGAAGACACAATACATGTCATCTTCTCCGTGGTACAAAAAATAGTACATACAGGATCAGTTACTTTTCTTCTTATGCGCCGTTCAGACGAGTCGATCATCGCCTGGTGATGTAAAGAACTCGGGGTGACCAAATTTAAATTTTAGGTCCTGCTAGACGCGTGATGAAATCTGCTTCAATCTGCCAAGTTTCAGAAATGATTGCAAAAGAAATATTGAAGTAAATTAATCGTTTTTTAAAAATCAAATAATATTATTGCACGTATTAATTTTATTGAATGATCGAATTGAATAAGAAAAATGCACTTAAATTGTAAAATACCGAATATTACCAAATAAATGCTTTATTTCGATAACGTTCTTTTAAATCTTGTAAAAAACTACCGAAGTTTCGGCAACTGTAACATTTTTTTTTAAATTAGTTATATATCCTGCTGAAACTGAAACCTGCTAAACAAAACCTGCCAAATAATAACCAGCTTTTAACTACCTGCAAATGTTTTCAAAGAATTTCATACAATACAAATAGAATCGTCTGAAAGTAGACCCTTAGTAAATCTAATATTTTGGTTGAAATCGCGCCTTTACAATAATCTCATTCATTCATAACATCACACCATCGTGATCCTCATACCTCGATCTATCAACTAACTGTCTCTACCTTGAGCGATCCTTAACCATACACAAGGCCTCATGTATGAGTGAGCTTTGTTTGGCCTCCTTTATAAATGATCACTCCATCTTTCTGATGCATGGTCCCTTCCACGCCTTCCTTCAATAAATATTAGTAAATAAAATAATTATCAAGGATAATATTTTTAATTTTACAGGACACTCGTAAACGAGTACATAGCCTTAAAAAATAGAATAGAATAGAAAACCCAATATTGTAACAAAATGATGTTAAATTTTTTATTATTATTATTATTAATATGATATAGAAAGATGAATTATATTAAATGTAACTTCCTGTTTCCAGACAGGAAATAGGAATATTCTCTACTTTAAAACAATATACAAATGTTTTTATCCGGTATCGCTCGTAAAAAAAACATCAAAAGCTAATTTTACTTTTGCAGATTACATACATAAGTACCTCCTTTTTCCCTAGAATTTCCTGCAAAAGATAATTCTCCCACTCTTTTCTGTATGTTTTCAAGTTTTTTGTAAAAGAAAGATACTTTTAAAATATCACGGAGACATTAAACATTTGTTTAGAAAATTTACTATTTTTTTTAAGAAAGGGTGTGAGCAACACGTGGCTTTATCAAATGGATCAGAGTCTCAATGACGGCGGTGTTTAAAATAAGAGAAATTGATATGCGTGTAATTGTATGAATGAAGAAGAAGCGAATGAAGTATGTAAGGATAGATCTAAATGGCGTTATGTCCTCTCTGCCTACCTGCCTGCCGAGGGTGTAGTATATTGTTTTTTTTTTTATTGTTGAATTGGATTTGGACACGAGGTGCAGATGACTCAATCAGACTCAACTAGAAAACCAAGTTAACACAATGTAGAATGTGTAAGAAATATTATCAGAAGAAGTGAGAAAGGTGTCGAAACGCTTACGACCTGTTTGGTCGCCCACAACTCTTTTCCGTAATGGGGTGTTCACATTTGGCGAATATCGCCAGGCGAATTTCAAAATATATCGCCAGGCGAAAAAACAAAATTCGGCGGACATCCATTGATCGTCACACCTGTTCACACAGTCCACCGATATAGAAACGATCTGTCAGATGCGCTTTGATTTTGACACTGTTTTCAAAATGGCGGACGTCGAGATGGAGATCGCGAAGTGTTTATTTTTAGTCGAAAATGTTACAGTAAAAGTTATAAGGCGCCGTTTAATTAAGAAAACAAACGCCACAAACCAACAACAAAGATAACAGCTGTCACGAAGCGGGAAACATTATAAAATTTATAGGTTATAAAGTTTTTACCATAGATACGAACGCCGCGCACATCTGCGCATGCGCAAATCGTTCAATCGGCCGAATAAGTTGGAAGGTGGTCAACTCGAGACGATATCGTTTCTACTGGTTTTTATCGTTTCAGACTAGCTTTCATTTTGTTCACACGGTTCAAATGGCTGGCGATATTTTGGTGGCCTGGCGATATTCGCCAAAGTGAGAACACCACATAAGCTAACAAATGTCCTGTTAAAGGGAGGTGTAAAAAAGACATTTTACATCTTTATTTCGGCAATGAAATTTGCAACTCTTGAATGTATTAATATTTGTTGACACGGGGAAGATAGCTCACACTATGCCACTTAAATTGTGTGCACTTGTGGGATATGCCGAAATGGGTTAACCAAGGGATAGGAACTCGTATGTGGAACATGACATCCCTTTTTCTATCCTAAAAACTGTTTTTAAAAAGTTCGTATAAACAAACATAATTACAAACGGGCTACTTAATTACATATTATCCCGATTATCATTTTGTGCTTACTCTCATTTTAATATTAATATTGTACACAAATAGTTCAAGCGAAGTTCCCGGGAACTTTTGAACTTTGAGCTTTTATAGATATTGTTTTCGGAAAACTAAAATGACACCGTTGTGTTGTTATTATTATTATTTACAAAAGCGTATTGAACCGAAATGAGTTGGAAAAGTTGAAATACCTACTAATAAAATAATTATAATGAGAATGTTGTATGTTTAAATAATAGACTCAATATTGTAATTAATTTTTGGTAAAACAGTGTTAAATAATATGTTAAAAAAACGCTACAACTTTTACTAAAAGTATAGCTCAAGATGACTGCAATAATGTTGGAAGTCTATCTATTACCTCACGCCGTATCCCAAGTGAGGTAGGCAGAGAAAACTGAACGCCATATAGATCTGTCCTTACATACTTCTTTCACTTCTTCTACAGTCATACAATTTCTCATGCACGCACGTCGGTTTCTCTTACTCAAAACACGGCCGTCCTTGAGAATTTGATCTACATGATCAAGCCATGTAGTTTTCGGACGCCCGCGCTTCTCCACACTCCTCCTTTCAGACAAATATATCCTCTTTGTCATTCTTTCATCTTCTATTCGTTCCACATGACCAAACCATTTCAATTTGTTTACACGTAAAACTGTGTTAAACAATATATGAAAAAAAACTTTTACCAAAAGTCTAGATCAAGACGCCTGGAATAATATGGAAAGACTTATGGTCAATAATGGACAGGATATTTGAACCAATCATACATCTCGATTGGAGAACCATGTTTACACAATGTTACATTGTGCAAAATTTAATCGGAAGAAGTGAGAAAGATGTCCTAACGCTTAAGAATTATCTCTAGGCTGGATTGGTTCTTCAATCAAAATGTCTGATTTGTTTTGTCATCTGCACCCAAATCCGGTTAAACAATACAAAAATTGTTAATATTCTAAACAGGATATTTGAAAACTGAATTGAACTGAAACCTATTTTTTGCTGGGAACTTCACGAAAATAAAATTTAAATTACAATAAAAGGAATAAAAGTATGTAATTAAACGAAAATTTTACTAAATATTTTAAAATTAAATCATTTTCTTCATTCATTGACAACGAGTGCTTTCGTAGCTTAAAGCTTCTGTTATTCAAATGACAAAATTCGTGTTCCACGATGACATGAAAAATTATCGTTTCAAAATCCTTTTCAGTTAATTTTCTTAATTTCTCCTTTTTTCAGGAATTGCTTTTCAGACGAAGTTATATAAAAGCTTTTTTTATATTACTCGTTTCTGTGTCTGACATTTGAACGAAAACAATGACATTAATTTTAATATTTTTACGTTTTTCTTACTCAAATAACATTATATTATTTAATATACCCAAAAACGTATTTTGGAATGTACTTCATTTAGATTTATTTGTATATTTTAAACATATTTTCAACCACTTCAGATTAATTATTCCACTCATCCATAGTCAACCTATTTGAATAGGTATTAACTAGGTAGGTATGTTGTATATGATACACATACATATGTGAACTTCCTTAAGGAGTGCACAACACAAAGTTTCGATACTTATGAATCGATTAAAGGCTTGATTAAGAGTACTCTTTAAACCTAGGTAACATTCCCAATAATTCCTCTATGCCATGCTTATCACATGACTTGAAATTTTTGGAAGTTGTATTTATATAGTTCAACTTTATTTAACTACCACTTTGAAATTTATCTGTAGGTATACGATTTTCCTAGAAATTGTATTAATATTCTTTTAAACATATCATTTTGCCTACCAATCATTTTCATTATTTCTTGAGTACCTACATTGATTCGATTATTAAATATAACATAAGGATAATTATGTTGATTTAAATCTCAAAAAACCGTTTTGTTCCATTTATTCATTAATATTTCAATTTGCTCTTTAGAATTCCCAGGGTTTTTTTTAGTTTATGAGTGTTTTAAGGCAGACATTTGTAAAAGTTATGAAATGGATTAAAATATTTATTCAATCCGACCGAAATTTGGAAATGATTTAAGCCAGATTTAAAGTCAATACAAAGCTGAACTCTATTTGTGATAGTACTGGATTTGGTTTCGATGTGAATACGAAAAAATAAGCATAAAGCAAAACTATTTTAAAATTGAAAACTAACAGGCTATCTCACAATACTCGTATACTGATGTTACGAAAATAACATCACAGAATTTTGTGGGAATGTCGTAGAAAGAGATGTATTAGTTAACAACGAAGGATTTCTATTCTGAATGAAATGTTCCCACCCTGTTTCGGAGTATAGAATTAAATAATAAAAATATGTCATCTCTCACTACTGGTTCTTCTCAAGGAGGGCTGACGCGGTGCACTATCATTATAAACTTAATCAATATAAATTTTGCTTTAGAAAAATAAACAATATTTCTAAAATATCTTCCTATCAATAAAATTTCTCTAAATGGGGCAGTCAGATAACCTGGACGTAATAAACATACCGTCGTCCTTTCAAAACAGTCAATATGGGTGGCATACATCATCTCTGAATTTAAGATGTTTACCTAATGTCTTTTTTGTAAAATTTTACAAATTACTGAATTTTACAGAAAACTTCATAATTTGCAGAAAAGGACGGAGGGTCTTTACTTTGGTGAAATGCCCACAAAAATGATTATATTCTTAAAACAATGCACTTTTATTTCTCATAAAGGTATCTTATTGACGTTTTTAATAAAAAAAAAAAACAATTAAATCGTATCCCCTACCAGAACAACATACCAGCTCCCTCTGTTCCCTTTCATGTGAAGGATACTTTGCCATTTGTAAAATTATGAGAATTTTTTTATTATCTCATTGACAAAATAATACGAAAAATAATATTGATTCTATGAATAAACCTTTTATGTGGACTTATTTATCGGTGCAAATCAATCATTTATTGTTGTTATTTATTTATTTATTATCTTAACAAAGGAATGAATTGTGATTCCATTTGTATAAAATACGACAACAATTTAAAAATATAATATAGAATGGACTGACTGTTAAAGGTTTAATATTTAAACGAACCTTTTCACAAAATATCCAGATAATTTATCAGATACATTATCTCGGAGAACCATATTTACACCATGTAACATTGTGCAATATGTAATCGGAAGAAGTGAGAAAGGCGTCCCAACACTAACGAATTGGCTCTAGGATGGCGGCTTAAGTGATCACTTTCGGGTCCATGGACAACGGTCACCAATTCCACCATTCTCACTGTCACGATGTAAAGTCCACCAATCGAGAAACGCTTTATGCAAACCATAGAAACAACCATATTTTTGGGATCTCATATTTCAGATCTCAAATGTTTCGCGATCTCCTTATTCAATGGCGCCGGAACAATTAGGTTCAATACTTAATCGGATGCTTGTTCGACCAGTCAAAAACATAGTTCTCTGATCGAGATACCTGATTGGTGATGTCATCTGCACCTAAACCCGGTTAAGCAATAAAAAAAAATTAAAATATTCTAAACATTGATCTACATAATTATTGTACTTATAAAAAATGTCTTGTAAATTTATTTTAAGATAAATTAATATGGGTAAATTATTCATAGTATCGGTGCACGCGTCGTAAAATTCCATCATTAGATAAATTGAAACAAATGTTTCTTTCTATGTACTAAAAATATTGATAGAGACGTCTTTTTACTCAATCAATCTCTTTTGATGATGACCTGATAAGTGGGAAGACGTCTCTCTTTCGTAATCAATTATTGTTTATAGCTGAAAGAAACACATATTTCAATTTACCTTATTGGGTAAAAATTATAATTGTATATTTTCTAAAAAGCTATCACCACTCACCTTTACTGTCTTCTCGTATGTTTTTTTATTTTTTATTTTATAACCGGGTTAGTTGGAAGACAGCACATTCTAGCGATAAGTTCGTCCTCTGTAGCTGTACATTGAATTGTATAACTGATATTTTTGTGATATTTTGTATTGATTTGAAATATTGTAACCAATGTACAGTACAGAATTTTTTTTTTTTTTAAATTGGGTAAGTTAGAAGAGATTGCGCCTTTGCGATTAACTTACCCTCTATATATTGATTGTATCTGACTTGAATGTTAACCTACCTTTTATGTAGTTGTTTGTTATCAATGTGCAGTAAAGAATAAATAAATTAAATTCAAAAATATGTTATATTTTTGGGTGTTATTACTTTGTAATTTGGTCATGTGGAACGAATGGATGGTGTAAGATTGACGAAGAGGGTGTATTTATCTGAAAGAGAGGGTGTGAGGAAGCGCGGGCGTCCGAGAACCACGTGGCTTAACCACGTGGATCAAATTCTCAAGGACGGTCGCGTGTTTAGTAAGAGGAATCGGCGTGCATGTATGAGAAACTGGATGAATGTAGAGGAAGCGAAAGAAGTATGTAAGGATAGAGCGACATGGCGTTCCGTTCTCTCTGCCTACCCCACCTGGGACACGGCGTGAGGGTATAGTATAGTATAGTATAGTATAGTTATTACTTTTAAACTAGTTAAAAATTACAAATTGAAAAAAATGTATGAATTGGTGAATAAAATTTGTAACAATTAATAATACCACAATTGGAACTCACATAAAAGTCTTGCATTGTAATCAAATTAGTGAGAATTAAAAGTGCTTTCAAAATTTGATGATAGTTAAATAAAAATAATAGGCGCCCTTGAGACGGTCTAGAGACTGTTAAACGGTGTCAAAACAAAATCATCCAGAATCATCATCATAAATTTCAGACTTAGTTTTGTCGAACAATTGCTTATTTCTATATAATCCTGCAACATTTAATACACAACAGTAAATACTACTTATTCACAATGGGAACGTTGATACAATGGAATATTTTCCAAATAATTTACACAACATAATGACTAAAGGAAGAAGGAAAAATAATATTAAATTCCATTTACAAACTTTTCGTCTCATTTTTTATTCCATCCCTTATCACTTCCACCCTCTAGAACTACCCCTCGCCCCGTCTCATCCCCTCCAATGGATGAATGAGAGTAATTTTCAATATGATTTTCTCCTTCTATGTTTTTAAATAAAAACGGGTGTAATTCTAGTTAACAATATTATATTGATGTTTCTTCTTTGTAATTTATCAAGAAGAACAATGCAATTATTGATTTATTGTTTATTGTTGTGTCAACAATAAATTTTATATTTCAGCAAACACGTATTATTATTTCTATACATTGAGTTTTGTGTGAAATAAATATTTTTTTTTTATTTTAAATTTAACAACAAATCCCATATATCTTGTTTTAAATATTTATATATACAATAATATTTCATACAATTCTTCATAATATGTTTTCATATTATTTTTTGCCTTTAACGTTACCCTTCATAAACATATGGCGAAAGTATGAATCTTCTAATAAATAACAAGTAATGAAAAGTCTTCAAACTAATATTTAGTGGATGGAAGGTAAAGTCCTATTATTCAGCAAAGGAGACCACGGGAAGACAAAGAAAGTGTATGAAAACCTTGAAAAGAAGATAAACAAAGTTCAGATGCTATGAGAATAAACAGTGGGTTCATGCTGCTCGGGATCAAAAATAAAGGAAGTATTTTGAAAAAGCCTTTATCCACCAGTGGAAAGATGAAGGCCAGGAGTAACTGGGTAAATAAAATAAAAAGAAAGTTTTTTTTATCGTTTAGGCATTCCATTGAGTGATTTATTCAAATTAGATATTCTGTAATATACATGTAGAAATTGTTGTAGAGGATGCATATATCGAAGGCGCAATACTCCAAATCAAGTTCCGTTGATTTTACAATTTTATATATCTACCTATTTTCTCTTGAGCACAAATTGAAAGGGACATAATTCAGAACAACGATTGTGAATCAAATGAGCTACCTTTACACTTACTTAAATTGGAAATTTTTTAAACATATATCATTTATTTTATTCCATTATTTTTATGGACATCAACTCGTTTGAAAGTGAATCATTCTAAAGATATGTTGTCAGTGCTGTAGAAACAATATGTATACAATAAGTAAACATACCTTATTATATATATCACAGAGACTTCTTTGTTATTAACAGATATACCTACTATTTCTTTAGATTGAAAAAAGCTTCTTTAAGTATTGAGCTTTTCTTTTTATTCTGCATTTCTGATAAATCTTATGTTAGATGTCTTAAAGATATCTTCTTCTTCCCCTGGCAGCCGTTGTGGCGCAGTGCTCATGCCTTTGAGTCACGAGGTCCCGGGTTCGATTTCCGGCCAGGGCAAAATGAAGAATGACCTGGTTCGGGTGTTACATGTATATGTGTTATGTGCGTTGTTTATATGTGTAGTGTATCGTCGCGTTAGTATCCATAATACAAGATTCTTGTCTTATTTTGTGACAAGCTCGATCTCTGTGAATTGGGAGTTGTGTATATTGTCCTGCCTTATCAGTATTCCCCAAGTTAGACAATCCGCAAATGCTTCTCTATTTTAGGCCATTCGAAAGAGTTCCTTCACATATCAAACATACTTAAAAAATAGAAAGACCGAAATATTTAAAAAAAAAATTTTGATTTCGTAAATTCATTTGTATGTTCTCAAAAGCTTAAGTTAAGAAAGAAATAACAATGTCACAAGAAACGCTGATTTTCCAATAAACCCACAGATTCAGAAGGTATTAAAATAGCGTGGGATACTGTACATCAACTCTGTCACAGCAGTAGCAGATGTATTTCATAAGTAATAATATTATTTTGTTGTTTTATTCTTATTGCTATTATTATCTCCCGACCTTATCATAAGTCTTCTCCTTATCTTCGTTAAGGATAATTTTATAAGAATTCTACTTTTAATATTAGTTGAAAAATAAATTAATTTCTTATTCCATTAACGCATTTTCTCTTTACACAAATTAACTGACGAAAAATGGAGCACGTGGCTTTTTCAGATTTCAGAGATTCTCAATGCTGAAATGGCAGAGAAAGGTTGGTTGAGGGCATTAAAGTATGACATCATATTTTCTAGAGATGACGATCTTCAGAAAGTAGGAAAACTATTGAAGAGAAAAAGATAATAATTGCACGAAGAATATCCTTAAAAAATAAACACAAAACGGAACAAAAAAATTGGAGTAATAGGCGAGTTTATCGCAGAAGTGCAATATCTTACAACTTGTATAATACACCGTTCCTCTGACAACGATGGTCATGGCTGGGCCATGTTTTGAGAATGCCCAATGATAGTTGGCCAAAAAGAGCACTGTTCTTCCGTCCGCAGGGGTTCCGTCGGCCCGGGCATCCCTCTTTCACAATACACCGTTCCTATGACAACGATATCAGAGCGCAGGGAATGTCGTGGGAAGAGGTGACGCGATTGGCACAGAGACGTTCTGAATGGAGGAGGCTGGTGTCTGCCCTGTGCTTCCAAGAGGAGCGTTGTGGGCGATGATGATGATGATGATGATGAATTACTCAGTATTGAGCTGACATTTCATATTTGACTATATTTTTTGACTCGACTTGCACAGCCTCGGCGATAAACTCGCCCTCTGTATGTTGGTTGTATTTTATTTGAATGTATTTTGTGTAAATTTGTTCTTTATCAATGTATAGTAAACAATAAATAAATAAATAAAATAAATTAAAAATCTTAAAAGTATAACTCAATACACTACTAAACTGAACAATCAAATCATTGTACAAACTGTTTTTCTATGGGATATCGTATAGTAACCCGATACATGTGAATCGACTCAGGCTGGTATAAAAACTCTTGACATACATAGTTCGTTTGCAAATTCCTGTTTTAAATTATTGTTTGAAAAATAACGTATATTGAAACTAAATGAAACTTTAATTGCCTGTAGGGTTAGAGAAAATCACCCAAAACCCGAATCATATTTTTATTTTATGCATTAGGTTAGATACTGCGGAATAAATTTATTTTTATGAGCCCATAAAGATTAAAATCTCGAGATCTTTTATTTTATTCTATTAAATAATAAGCAATTTTCTTACAGATTACGAAAATAATCCGTTAAGAGGGGCGATATAAAAATATTTTTTTTTTACGAAATTATAAAACTAAGCATAAATTGAAAATATTTTCCGAGCAGATAACAAGAGAATAATGAGTTTTTATTTTCTTAACAAGAGTCAAACTCAGTTTTGGTCAGAGAGAAGAAAAGTTCTTTCTATTTTTCTTCTTCTTCTTTTCGGGAGCACAGAGTTGAATAATGCGTCTTCCATTCAGAACACGAAATCTGCGCCAATCGAGTCACCACATCCCCATGACGTTCTTCACTCTTCAAACTTATTGATATACAAACGGTTTACTGTAAAAGAAAGTTATTCGAATATTCTCTATCACCACCTTTTTAAGCTTTTGAATTCAAATTTGGAATGCCACGAACTTATAAATTAATGTGAGGTAGTTTTTTGAGGTGAAGTTTTTTATTTTTTATTTTAAAGAATATTTTCACATTTTATTTATTTACATATTTACTCTTAAGGGACACAAACAGTTAAACTTAACAAATATTAACATTCATATTTCTCCAGCAAACAAACCAATCAACGTCCCGCAAATTACCGAAGCGTATGACGAACACGTTGCTAGTAAACAGTTATAACACATACTTTACCCTACTTAAATCAAATACAAAAAACAAATCTAACAAACATCATCTATTACCTGTTTAATAACCATCTATTTGTTAATAAATAATTAATAATTAATTTGTTAATAATTAATTTAACCTCTGTATACATAATGTTTTGTATGTATACAGAGGTTTAACATGTTAAAGGCTTTGGCCGTAAATATTTGTAAATAAATAAATAAATAAATAAAATAAAAAGATTCTTCGTATAAAGCTGACAAAAAGCAACTTCATCTTATTTAGTAGTTCCCTAGTCGAGATCTGAACCCAAACCCCATCTTATGCGCGAGGTGTGCTTCGTCAAATTAAGCTTAGAGACGACATAGGTACCAAATGTTCCAAAATTCTTTCTCGTAAACCCCAATGACAGCTTTATGTGTAGATATTGTTTTTTTTTTAATCTTAGTATGGGTACCATATGCTGGATACTATCAACTAGGTTACCATAAACACATAAATTTAAATATATTATATCCTCATACAATGATAAAATGCAAAAATAATATGGTATCTATAACGTTTCCATTCGAGAACATGTGTAGCGGATGCAAGTTTGCATAGTGGAAATTAGTTTCATTATTGCTTTTCTAGTAAACAAATCAAGATGGTACGGACACATTTTGGGACTACCACAGGACAATATGATCAAAAAGACAATGGACGTAGAAGTAGGACCCAGAAGACCAGGCAGACCAGTGACCACTTGGATGTCCACAATTGCCAGGAACCTGAAGGAGGCAGAGTTGCGCGCTTGGAGGATGCAGGGAACCGGAAAACTTGAAAAATGAGGACTAGGAGAGCCGACCCCAAGTAAATGGAAAAAAAGCGAGGGCGAAGAAGGGGATTGCTTTTCTAGTAAAATTTGCTATAGGTTATTACAGTACACATAAACATAATAAAAATTTCGTTTAATTAATTCTGGTAACAACGGTGTCAACAAACAAAAAAATATTAAACTTTAATTATCTGATGAAGTTTTGAAAGTTAATGTAACCTCACCTTCTTTTCTTTTAATTTTATTTTTATTATTATAGGATAAAAGTTTGTATCTATCTTTACCATCATGCAGTGGCGTATCTTAGGTTGTCACTGGATCAGCCCATCTACAATAAATTATTTATAGGGATAAATAAGTTTTTTTTTTTTTAAATATATATCTGTGTTTTGTTATAAATCCAAATACAACCTTATACACCTTTCACAGTTAGCTAAAAGCTTGTCTCGTGAAAGAGGAGTTACTGAATCAATAATTGGTAGGGGAATGATATGAACCAAATATTTTTATGTGAAATAAAATCCATGAAACTACTATAAAAATGACAATAAATATAGCTGGACCCATAGACTCTAGAAGTAGTTCATGAAAGGTGCAATTTCATCTTACTACAAATGGAAATATCCAGCATGCAGCACTATCTATTGGAAATTTATTCTTTAGACATTTCAATATATTATTATTATCTGTTGATTTTTTTATAAAATTTAAATATTTTTCTGACCTAAGGATGAGAGAAGAAGAAATGGTCTGCACCAGAAAATGAGCTGATTGTATAATATCTGTCACGGGTAGAAGACGGACAAGACTGGCTCAAGAAAGAGAAACGTGAATGAATATGGAGGAGGCCTACATCCAGCGGTGGAAAGATAGCTGAAGGAGATTCTTCGTGCTTTCAACTTGCTTTTAGTTAGCAATACAATAGTGCTGATAAGACTGTATTTTTAACATACTTCTATATTATATTCGTCATCCACTTTTTTCCAGTAAGCTAAATCTAAAGTGCTCCCTCGGGGCAGCATTTCTCGGAGATACATATCTCCAGGTATGGCACGAGGTATATGGCGGACACTGCCCTTTTATAAAAATATTCATTACCAACTTGTAATTTATTTGTATTACGCTTGCTTGATGATGCGAGCGAAAGCTCTTGAAAGCCGTATCGTGATCAATAAAGTCACAGTGAAAGTATTTATCCTAAGGGTTTTATTTCTAATTGCATTTAGTTGCCAGACATTCTCAATGCTACACCAGCTTTCATTCCAGACTTTTTACATTATATGATGTTAAAAAACATTATCAAAATGTAATGTGTGTTACGTATAATATTGCAGAATTATTTTATTAGTACAATAATAATTTATGTGTCTGCTAGAGCTTTTTAATAATGTATCTGTATATGTGTATCTGTATGAGTGATAAGAGAAGCCTCCAAAAAGTCAATATTCCACAATATATATTATACATACATAACGTAGCAATGATAATAATTCTAATAATGCCTTCTGTCTGTTTACCTATAGCAGTCATGAATGTGATACCTCGTGGAAAGTTGACTGCTGTGTTTCATCGAATCTAGTGGCTGAAATTTATTAAGCTTAGGTGAACGCATCTAAAACTTCGATTATTTTGAATTATTTTTATGTAGATATGTAGTATTTTATCTGGAAAATAACAATCCGGTGTAATATTGTGGTTTTTCTAAACACATAATCAATTATTTGCATTTTAGTAGGTACGCGTTTGACATGTCACAAGTACTTAAATTTTTACGTTTGACTGATTTGTAGATTAGGTTAGTTAGGTAGTCTGGTGTTATTTATGCAAAAGCACATTAATTATTGACAATCATTTCATTATCTATATAATTACGTGAATATAAGTAGAAAATTCTTCTTATTCTTAACGTTCACCTCGTGAGAGAAAATTGCACTAGCGAGAGAAGGATTACGTTTTTTTTAATGTCATTTCTTAAATGATATTTATTTCTACATATACTTGATTTATGCAATGTACGGCTATGAAAGCCTTTGAGAAATATAATTACCCATACCATCATCACGGCATATCCCATAATTTGGGAAAACTGCAGAATAGTTGCATGTAATAAACATGAAAGCTGTCATCTCCGTGTCAACAAAAAATTAAGACATTCAGGATGAATGGCAGACCTCCCGCTGAATTTGAGATGTAAAATATGTCAAAAAAAATTCAAACACCTGCCTATTACAGGACACTTTAAAACTAACGAAAAAGAGAGGGGACCAATTCTTTGTAGAGTGCTCCACGGAACGTACATAATATTATTTTATACTCGATAAACTTTTATTCGATATAAAAGCATTGTCATCATATCCCAAGATTTCTGACAAGGAAGCGAGTGTCAGTTTTACTCTGAACACCTCACTCATTTCGAGGCAGTTTTATTATTATTATTTACATAATATTATATTTTATTCATAAGGCACCTATTGTAAAAATATCACAACTCCAGAAAGTAATTTAATTTCAATACTAACAACCAACGGTGGGAAATGTACCTACAGCCTACACCTTTATGTTTATTGAAATTGTGGATTTTTGTCTGAATTTCATGGCTTCAGTTGTACGCTTACGATATTAGTATTTATATTACCTATCAGGACTAACATATTAACCTGGCTTCGTATGGATACTGAACAAAGATTTAAGACTTTTACATGAATTTGATAATAAATTAGATTACATATGTGGACTTTTAATTTTATTTATTTATTCATTCTTTACTGTACATTTATTTATTTATTTATTTATTTATTTATTTATTTATTTATTTATTTATTTATTTATTCATTTACATGGTACACAACAGATGAAAGACACATAAATATAACATGTAAGCGACAAAAACATTCCAATAGTCTTACATCCAAACAGTGCACACTTCAGCAATAACACACAAAACTATCATAGAAAATCTTACACACAATATATTCATTCACAATACATCCATTCACCCAATTTCGCACACATAATACATTCATTCGCACAAACACATTCACACTTCCTAAATGTACCTATGCAATAACAATACAAAACAAACTCTAAAAAAAGGAAAATCAAAAACTTTAAAAACAGACTAAAAACAAATACATTGATAAAAAACAATAACATAAAAGGTATACATTCAAATTAAATACAATCAATATACAGAGGGCGAGTTTATCGCAAAGGCGCGATCTCTTCCAACTAACCCAAATCAGCTTTTTGCGTCTCCTGTAAAATTTGGTTTTGAGCACATAAGAGGTTTCATTGAACCGACGACGATATGTAACAAAAGGTTTAGGCACTTGAGAGTATTTTAAACACAAAATCAACATTTTAAATAAATAAAAAACATACCTATATAATAATAAAATTGATGAAATAAAGATATTGATATGGTTTCATATACCTACTTCAAAATATCGTAATATTTAAAAAATAAGGTTCTTGCTTCTTATATTATTATTCTCCAAGTAATTGACCTTTTCAGTATATACCGCCACAAAATCAACCTTCAAAATTGTACATAAATCTTAAAAGGGTTCTATCTTCTATAGCTGAGCCGACAGTCGATTTAGTCAACTGGCCGACTAATCGGTACACGAACGGCCAAAAAGTCGGTCGACTTATCGGTAGTACCAAATATTTGTTACACGTTAGTATGCTAGAAATCTTTTGTGTTGCTTCATTTGCCAGACCATTTGTACTGAAAACTTTTATTAGTTCTTTTCAAGTACTGACATTCGTGTACTAACATGTTTTATTTGTTTCTTTACCCAAGACAATTTGTAAAAGGTCATTCTTCATTTTTCCCTAGCCGGGAATCGAACCCGGGACCTAGTGACTCAAAACCAACCTCCACGCCACACATAAAAAAAAACTTAAAATATAATCTGCCGATATATAATTTTTTTCCTTTTGTTTTTTTTTTACGCGCTAATTAATCAGCCAGTGTTTTTTGCCGACTAATCAACGGCAATATATGCGAGCAGATTGTCGTTTTTGTCGACTTATCGGCTCATTTCTACTTTTTTCTTAAACCCCTCTTTTTTCACTCCCTGTTTCTCCACTCAGGTGCGGCACATTTACATATTTCATCAAACAACATTATTTTTATATCATTATTATTTTTACTTAAAGTGAAACAATTTTTATGCCAAAGTAACTTTTGTGTAAAAAAATTGATGGTAAAATTTTGACCCAGAACGGCACACTGAAATACGTCTTACTCAAAATGAACGGCATTAATACCCATAGGGTAAAAGAGTAAGTTTCGAAATTTCATTGTAAATCGTAAAATATTTAGCAATTTGTTGACAAAAAGACAAAATTAAAAATAGAAGGTTCCTAATTTAAATTTCGTTGCTGAGTTATTCCACTATCACAATACAAACTTTAAAATTCTTTGAAATAAAGTTTTACAGATATATTTGCCATCACCTGCAGAATAGAGAAGAAAGTATAAGTTGTTCCGGAAGAAGAGAGAAGTAGGTCAGCTTAAGCCAATTCGTAAGACAAAGTGAGTTATGACAAAAAGTAAAGACATATTTTTTGAAGTCTTTAATGAAGTCATTGGGTTCGGTTCCCGAACAGGGCAAAATGAAGGATGACCTTTTTCAAATTGTACTGGGTCTGGGTGTTACATGTATAATAATATGTATTAAGGGCATTCTATACGTGAGTATCGTCGTATGAATGCCCATAATACAAGATTCATACCTAGTTTGGGACTAGCTCGATTTGTGTGAATCGTCTATGCGTTTTATATTTGTTTTTTTTTTAATTTCATTATACCTAAACTCCCACACAGTGAATAATATGTCTATTTTTTGCCTGGGACTCTGCAGAACAAAATCACATAACCACAGTGAAACACTAAATCCATTTGAATTAAAATTGATTTAAAATAAAACACTGTGTTACTTTCACTATGAATTATGAATCTGAGTCAAATAATATTCATAGTGTAAGTAATACAGTGTTTTATTTTAAATCTATTTGAATACTACTAAAATGAACTTTCACAAAGTTATTCCTAGTACTATACAATCTATTATTATAAATTTATTATTATAAACTGAAAATTTCTTAAAGCGGCACACTAAATTCTAACAGTGCCGTTTTGGAATAACTGAGTTACCTTACGAGAGGTAGTAGTAGTGGGTAATAAAAGAATCAGTAAATGGGTTTGGGTCTGGGTTTGAGGGAAACTGGGTTGGGTTTGGTCCTATTATGTACCTTCTAGGATGATGAGAACGTTTCATTACCAAACTGAAAATTGAATTGAAATTTGTGTAATTCAATTATGTAGAATGTCGGTGGTTGATGGAATTTTGAAAAATTCATTTATGATTTTTATTATAAGTAATAATATCGTGGGCATCTTGAATGCCGTTAAGGGGGCACATCAAAGATCTCTTTTTTTTTTAAATTTTGTTTTTGATTTACGATTTTCTATCCCATCACAGCATATCCCGCAAGTGAGATAAATAGCAGACTCCCTGCATTTAATAAACATGTGGGTCGTTCTGCTCTTACCAATTAAAAAATAAAACATTCAAAATGTGTAGTGTACCTCATCATTGAGTGTAACATGTTAGTAGGTTGGTTGGAAGACATCGCATTCTAGCAATAAACTTGCCCTCTGTACATTGAAATGTATAACTGATATTTTTATGATATTTTGTATTGATTTGAAATAATGTAACCAGTGTGTAATGAAGAATAAAATAAATAAATAAATATTGATAATTTGGGAATATGGAAAGATTAAACGAGGACAGAACGACTAATAAGTTACGTATACATGGCTGAGAGGAATGGTGCCCGGAGACGTGACCATCCACGTTTTACTTTTTTGTACAGATAAATCTGGACTTTGAATAAGCCAAACACATCCCCAGACACTATTAGGTAAGCAATATACTGTCGTGAAGATAAAGTAATACACACATTGAAGGACCCACTGACCACCCGAAGATAAATTAAGTTGGCAGCGGATGGAATCGAACACAGGTCTCTTGATTGATAGTTCATTTTTTGTTCACTTTGCTATCAAGCTTTCGACCACCTCCATCGAACGCCAAACATCATATACCTACATATAAACCAAATCCTACTAGACGGACAGGTGTTGAGCATATTAAACTAGTTGGAATTTGTAGTAGACTTATTCAGTATACAAAGAGCCTTAAATGAAATTATATTTGAGTTGGAAATTGATGGGAGTCAGTGTTGATTTTTTTCTACGCCTTGGTATTCCTTCTTCTAAATGACAGTAGATGATATGCAATCATTATTATTATTATTATTATTAATAGAAAGCCTTCATATAAAAGAACCGCGACTCTTTATATCCATTATAGTAATGACATTTGATGCTTCAAATATTTTATGATATACCAATAATTTTAAGTGCGACCCGGTTTTAACTGATCTTCCCCTATTTGAAAAATTCAAATTAAAAATCACTTATTGCTTTCCATTCTTGATTCTTTTCATATTATTGTCACCTTCCGGAATAAGTCATTTTTGAAGCGAAAATTTCGTGAAACTAATTCAAATAAAAATAAAAATTTAAGGAAAAAAACATAGTGATTACTGTACCAATGTAATCTATAATAATGTTTCTGGCATATCTGTTAAATGGGGTAGCTAGATGGCCAATTGTGTGTCAAAAACCTGCAGGTGATCTTTTCGTGCCTAAAAAAAGACCCCCAATTCACTGAGTCGATGTTTATGTAGTAGAATTCCATAATTAAATAAAAACATAATGTTTTTTTCAACTGTTTTGATTTTTTCATTGATAGACATGCCTTTCGTCTTTGGCATCATCGAGAGTCTAAGACATTGGCATCATCGAGAGTTTAAGACATTGGCATCATCGAGAGTCTAAGACATGGGCACCATCGAGAGTCAAAGAAATTGACACCATCGAGAGTCTAAGACATTGGCATCATCGAGAGTCTAAGACATTGGCATCATCGAGAGTCTAAGACATTGGCATCATCGAGAGTCTAAGACATTGACACCATCGAGAGTCAAAGACATTGGCATCATCGAGAGTCTAAGACATTGGCATCATCGAGAGTCTAAGACATGGGCACCATCGAGAGTCAAAGACATTGACACCATCGAGAGTCTAAGACATTGGCATCATCGAGAGTCTAAGACATGGGCACCATCGAGAGTCAAAGACATTGGCATCATCGAGAGTCTAAGACATGGGCACCATCGAGAGTCAAAGACATTGACACCATCGAGAGTCTAAGACATTGGCATCATCGAGAGTCTAAGACATTGACACCATCGAGAGTCAAAGACATTGGCATCATCGAGAGTCTAAGACATGGGCACCATCGAGAGTCAAAGACATTGACACCATCGAGAGTCTAAGACATTGGCATCATCGAGAGTCTAAGACATTGGCATCATCGAGAGTCTAAGACATTGGCATCATCGAGAGTCTAAGACATTGACACCATCGAGAGTCAATGACATTGGCATCATCGAGAGTCTAAGACATGGGCACCATCGAGAGTCAAAGACATTGACACCATCGAGAGTCTAAGACATTGGCATCATCGAGAGTCTAAGACATTGGCATCATCGAGAGTCTAAGACATTGGCATCATCGAGAGTCTAAGACATTGGCATCATCGAGAGTCTAAGACATTGGCATCATCGAGAGTCTAAGACATTGGCATCATCGAGAGTCTAAGACATTGGCATCATCGAGAGTCTAAGACATTGGCATCATCGAGAGTCTAAGACATTGGCATCATCGAGAGTCTAAGACATTGGCATCATCGAGAGTCTAAGACATTGACACCATCGAGAGTCAAAGACATTGGCATCATCGAGAGTCTAAGACATGGGCACCATCGAGAGTCAAAGACATTGACACCATCGAGAGTCTAAGACATTGGCATCATCGAGAGTCTAAGACATTGGCATCATCGAGAGTCTAAGACATTGGCATCATCGAGAGTCTAAGACATGGGCACCATCGAGAGTCAAAGACATTGACACCATCGAGAGTCTAAGACATTGGCATCATCGAGAGTCTAAGACATTGGCATCATCGAGAGTCTAAGACATTGGCATCATCGAGAGTCTAAGACATTGACACCATCGAGAGTCTAAGACATTGGCATCATCGAGAGTCTAAGACATGGGCACCATCGAGAGTCAAAGACATTGACACCATCGAGAGTCTAAGACATTGGCATCATCGAGAGTCTAAGACATTGGCATCATCGAGAGTCTAAGACATTGGCATCATCGAGAGTCTAAGACATTGACACCATCGAGAGTCAAAGACATTGGCATCATCGAGAGTCTAAGACATGGGCACCATCGAGAGTCAAAGACATTGACACCATCGAGAGTCTAAGACATTGGCATCATCGAGAGTCTAAGACATTGGCATCATCGAGAGTCTAAGACATTGGCATCATCGAGAGTCTAAGACATTGGCATCATCGAGAGTCTAAGACATGGGCACCATCGAGAGTCAAAGACATTGACACCATCGAGAGTCTAAGACATTGGCATCATCGAGAGTCTAAGACATGGGCATCATCGAGAGTCTAAGACATTGACACCATCGAGAGTCAAAGACATTGACACCATCGAGAGTCTAAGACATTGGCATCATCGAGAGTCTAAGACATTGGCATCATCGAGAGTCTAAGACATTGGCATCATCGAGAGTTTAAGACATTGGCATCATCGAGAGTCTAAGACATGGGCACCATCGAGAGTCAAAGACATTGACACCATCGAGAGTCTAAGACATTGGCATCATCGAGAGTCTAAGACATTGGCATCATCGAGAGTCTAAGACATTGGCATCATCGAGAGTCTAAGACATTGACACCATCGAGAGTCAAAGACATTGGCATCATCGAGAGTCTAAGACATGGGCACCATCGAGAGTCAAAGACATTGACACCATCGAGAGTCTAAGACATTGGCATCATCGAGAGTCTAAGACATTGGCATCATCGAGAGTCTAAGACATTGGCATCATCGAGAGTCTAAGACATTGACACCATCGAGAGTCAAAGACATTGGCATCATCGAGAGTCTAAGACATGGGCACCATCGAGAGTCAAAGACATTGACACCATCGAGAGTCTAAGACATTGGCATCATCGAGAGTCTAAGACATTGGCATCATCGAGAGTCTAAGACATTGGCATCATCGAGAGTCTAAGACATTGGCATCATCGAGAGTCTAAGACATTGGCATCATCGAGAGTCTAAGACATTGGCATCATCGAGAGTCTAAGACATTGACACCATCGAGAGTCAAAGACATTGGCATCATCGAGAGTCTAAGACATGGGCACCATCGAGAGTCAAAGACATTGACACCATCGAGAGTCTAAGACATTGGCATCATCGAGAGTCTAAGACATTGGCATCATCGAGAGTCTAAGACATTGGCATCATCGAGAGTCTAAGACATGGGCACCATCGAGAGTCAAAGACATTGACACCATCGAGAGTCTAAGACATTGGCATCATCGAGAGTCTAAGACATTGGCATCATCGAGAGTCTAAGACATTGGCATCATCGAGAGTCTAAGACATTGACACCATCGAGAGTCAAAGACATTGGCATCATCGAGAGTCTAAGACATGGGCACCATCGAGAGTCAAAGACATTGACACCATCGAGAGTCTAAGACATTGGCATCATCGAGAGTCTAAGACATTGGCATCATCGAGAGTCTAAGACATTGACACCATCGAGAGTCAAAGACATTGGCATCATCGAGAGTCTAAGACATGGGCACCATCGAGAGTCAAAGACATTGACACCATCGAGAGTCTAAGACATTGGCATCATCGAGAGTCTAAGACATTGGCATCATCGAGAGTCTAAGACATTGGCATCATCGAGAGTCTAAGACATTGGCATCATCGAGAGTCTAAGACATGGGCACCATCGAGAGTCAAAGACATTGACACCATCGAGAGTCTAAGACATTGGCATCATCGAGAGTCTAAGACATGGGCATCATCGAGAGTCTAAGACATTGACACCATCGAGAGTCAAAGACATTGACACCATCGAGAGTCTAAGACATTGGCATCATCGAGAGTCTAAGACATTGGCATCATCGAGAGTCTAAGACATTGGCATCATCGAGAGTCTAAGACATTGACACCATCGAGAGTCTAAGACATTGGCATCATCGAGAGTCTAAGACATTGGCATCATCGAGAGTCTAAGACATTGGCATCATCGAGAGTCTAAGACATTGGCATCATCGAGAGTCTAAGACATTGACACCATCGAGAGTCTAAGACATTGGCATCATCGAGAGTCTAAGATATTGGCATCATCGAGAGTCTAAGACATTGGCATCATCGAGAGTCTAAGACATTGGCATCATCGAGAGTCTAAGACATTGGCATCATCGAGAGTCTAAGACATTGGCATCATCGAGAGTCTAAGACATTGGCACCATCGAGAGTCTAAGACATTGGCATCATCGAGAGTCTAAGACATTGGCATCATCGAGAGTCTAAGACATTGGCATCGTCAAGAGTCAAGAGATTGACAATTTAAAAAAAGAAGAAAGACGTATCGCTCAATAACAAAATCAATAATAATGAACTAGACAATTTATTAAGCACCATTTTGTGATACAAACCACTGCAATAGTTCATTTAGAGTTTTATTTTTTTATTCTAATCACCCGATAATTTTAATATATCATATAATGTAAGGATGCCACTGGAGCGACGTTTGCGGAGTCACTGCGGCGGGCTGAAGACAGACCAGGGTGGGCCAGACTGCTGCGAGAAGTACCGCATGAAGGTCACGATCCTCAGCATTGAGGGACCGATTTCGATGATGATGATGATGATGATAATGTAAGGAGTATTTTGTACGCGCAATTCATCCAACAAATAGTATTAGTGAATGTTCGAGGTCAGGAAGACGAATAAAAGTTCCTGCAAAAAAAACTACTTCCGGACAGCACCACTATACTTATCTTGGGGTTGGATTGAATAACAATTTGAAAGGAGAATATAAGTTTAAAACAGCAGATAAGCTTTCGAATTTTAGGTATAATCTGAAAAAGGTATTTAGGTGAAAATGTGAGTGTATTCTCGTTTTATTGATTTTTATTTTTTGTTTTGTTTTTTTTACATGTAACTCTATTGTTATTAACTTTAGGTTGGATATTATATACCTACCTAGTTGTGTATGTTTTGTTGCTGAATTTAAGATTTAAGAACTACCCTTTATCCTTCAAAGCACGAGCTCTGCTCAATTTTGAAGGAACAAATAAAAGAAAAATATATGTTTTTATTATTATTTTGTATTGATTGATTATTGTTTTAAGTGTATATTTTTTACTGAATAAATATATTTGAATTTGAATTTGAGTTTCATTTCAAAGTAAACATATTCTATCACTCTTATTTTGAAATTTAGAAAGTAGGTAGGTACTTGTAAGAAATTATCGTCACAAATTTGATTTTACTGATTTTGAATTTAAACTATTGTTATTTATTGAATATTAGCTATTAAAATCTATTAAAATTTTATATTAGCACGAAGAGGACAGTTTGCATGTTTCTTACATCTGATCTGCTGGCTACCCCACTTGTGGGATATGCCGTGATGGTATACAATACATACATACAATTTAATAGTAACTATAATTTAAACACTGTGTAAGGTTAATACTACAGAACGATGAAATTCACAGCACTTTACATGAAAAACAATGAATTTTAAAGATTTGATCACTTTTAAGTGTCAAATTATTTTTTGTAGAGAAGTTATAGGGCTCAGGCAGATACTAAAGCGCCATTTCCCATCAATCCCGTAAATATAATGAAAAGAACATTTATTTTTAATTTCAAAATAATGACATGATTTTATTTTATTTTTAGACTTTCTCACGATATATTTTTTAAATACAACATGTATGTACGTTGTATAAACTTTTTCAATATATTGTATTTACGCCTATTATTACTATTCGCTAGCAGCCTTTTTCACACGCCCTAGGGGTAATTTTCACCCTATTAAAAGGAAACATTATTACCCCGTATGTGTGTGTGTGTATAACATCCATATAATACCACATACAGACACATATACATATGTTATCATATTATTATTATACTGAGATACAATATGAACATTTTGTAGCAAACCAGAATCCATATTATAACCCTTGTTCACTGTATACAACATGTTGTGTATTGACAATATATTTTGTTAGTACAATAATTTATATGTATAACAGTGATATACGAAAGGAATGTGGAATGAAAGTTGGTGTAATAACAAGGATGAATGTAAATAAGTTAAGATGGTTTGGGCACGTGGAAAGAATGAACGAGGACAGAATGACTAAGAAGATATATTTGGCTGAGAGGAATGGTGCTCGGAGACGTGGACGTCCGAGGATTAAATGGCAAGATCATTTAAATCAAATCCTACAGGACGGTCACGTGTTGAGCACGTTGCACAGGAGAGCATGCATAAGGAATTGTATGTCAGTGACGGAAGCGAAAGTTGTATGCAAGGATAGAAGGAAGTGGCGCTCGATCCTTTCTGCCTACCCCGCGAGGGAAGCGGCGTGATGGTATGTATGTATGTACAATAATACTATACTATACTATACTATACCATCACGGCATATCCCACAAGTGGGGTAGCCAGCAGACAATAATTTATTTATTTATTTTACAATAATGTACAATAATTTATTTATTTATTTTAATCATTCATTTATTCATACCATCACGGCATTTTTCACACGTGGGGTAGCCAGCAGACCTACTGCACGTAACAAACATGCAAGATGTCCTCTTCGTGCCAATTAAAGTTGAGACATTCAGGATGGATGGCATGCTTCATCACTGATGAACTGAAGATGTTTAATGTCTTAAATGTTGATTGTTTTTGTTCCAAGTATTTTGTTTTTTTTTTTAAATTTATTCTACTGTAAAGGCAATTTAGCCGTATATTTTGTTAATAAATAAATAAATGTGATGTCTTACGAATACCAGGACACTGGAAAATTGTCAGAAAAAAATGTGAAACCTAACATAAACATTCAAACCTAACATTCATTCCTGAAGATGGCTTCAACATCGAAGCGGAAAGCTAGAAGAAAGAATGACGGAGATCCACGCAGCAAACCCGAGAACCTCAACGATACTAACATAAATAGGTATTTATTTTATTTATTCTGCTATTGCTGAAAAATTGAAATAATGTATATCCAGTGTACAGTTGTGGATAGAATGCGTGTTACTAAGTTACGATGGTTTGGACATGTGAAATGAATGAATGGGGAAAGGGTGATAAAGAGGACATGTCTAATATATTTTTTCATTGTTTAACTGGATTTGAGCAAAAAGCGAAGATGACAAAACCAATCCGACATCTCGGTTACAGAACCATGTAACAGTGTGCAAAATCTAATCGTAAGAAATGAGAAAAGCTTCCCAACGCTTGGAATAATAGGCTCACTAGTGGCTTAAATGATTACTTTCGGAATCTATGGACAACTGGAATGTCTGATTAGTTTTTTCAGATGCACTTTGTGCCAAAATCCAGTTACACAATAAAAAAAATATTATACATTCTGAACATTTTTTGCTGACTAGTCGATAAAATATTAAACTTAATTATTGTTCCAGCGTTATTTAGACAGGGGGTCTTGATCCATTCGAGATCTGAAATGGTCTAAAAATGGTTGTTTCTTGTTTCTAGATTGACGCGCCTTATATTGTGACAATTACAGTAGAGGAGTCGGCGAACGTTGTCCATAGACACCAAAAATATATTCTATGTAGCTCATTAAATTCGAAATAATATCACATGCTTTTTTGATTTGTAATAATTTGAACTTAATTTTCATTGTCATCATATATTCAGTTGTTATACTGAAACAATATTTCTAACCCACAGTATGTACAATGTATATCCAAAAGTAAATACTATCATATTTATAGAACAAGTATTCACAAACCACAATAATGTAATATATTTGTCTGTTCGTTTTGAGTAAAAGTCCAAATGAAAGACTTAAAAAGTTTCACAAGAGAAGGCTGTGGAATGAAAGCTAGGGTATTAAAAAGAATTACTGTAAATAAATAACAGTAGCTTAGGCATGTGGAAACAGTGAACCAGAACAAAAATACTAAATGATATACATGTCTCAAAAGAATGGTGCTCGAAGACGTGGATTTTCGACGATTACACGCGAAGCTCATAATATTATTATAAACCAAATCCTGCAGAATGGATACGTGTTGAGTAAATTGAATAGGAGAATGATCCTACGTGAGGAAATGTTTGACGGAGACGTATGAGGTCCCCCTGACGTTGACGATCACTCTGAAGAATGCTTCTCTGTCCCGCGCTGTGCGGACCAGCTCTCCCCGGTCCATTGCCATATATTACGCAGCCACGACATCTGCCTTCTTCCCACTCCACGACGTCCCTCAATCTTGCCCTCTGTTATCAACTGCAGAAGCCGATATTTATCGCCTCGCAGGATGTGATCCAAATATGAGACTTAAAGAACCTTATTATCTATCAGGAGCTCTCTATTTGTATGTGCTCTGCGTAGTACTTCTGTATTGGGCACTAAGTCTGTCCATGGTATTCGAATCATTCTTCGATGAATCCACAAATCTCAAATGCCTCTAACCGGTTTATTGTGTTAAACTTACATAAGTGTCCAAGTTTCCTAACAATAAAACAGCACAGACTAAATATATTTTGTTTTTTCTCTTTAATGTCTTAAAGAAAATTCGGGTATAAATGCTAGTAATAATAATAATTACACCAGCGAGATATTACATAGTTATATCCCGGGTGCTGAGCGTCCCCTAAACCTTCTATTAAACTCCACCCAGGAAAGCGTTTAATTATTTGAAACACCATGGAAAATTTAATCACCATGTCCTCCGTAAGATAGACAGAGACGATCTTAAGATGAATTCTGACCCCATTTTCTTGTAACTCCAGCCATTCTCCATGCTACTACCCTAAATACACCACTGTACAATTTTCTAACTTCTTCAAGTAAAGTTCTCAAAATGTATTTTAATAAATATATATTCTTTCTTTCCTTTATTCTTAACAACCATTTTTGAAGATTATGCACTACTTGATACCCCATTTATTTTATTTGAAATACTTACATAAATACTCCTCGTTGTTTTTGGAATATTTACTAAGAATACTATTGAATTGGCATGCATTATTTTTTTTTTTTTTCTAATATTTTTTATTTTATAATTTTCCCAAAAATACAGTTATTAGAATAGGTACATAGTACAAATAGAAGAAGTTGGCACTAAACCAGCAAAGAATAAACAAAAACATAAATAAAAAATAAACACAAACAAGCAATTTATACTGTCGTTTTCGTCGGTAGCCTGGAGGTAGAGTCTCGACCTTCGAGCACATGAGGTTCGCGGTTCGATCCCAGGTACCGGCAGAAGCTTTTAGCTTACTGTGAAGTGTGTTAGATTGTATTTGGATTTTCTATTTTTATATTCTTAAGGGACACAAACAGTTCAACCTAACAAATATCAACATTCAAATTTCTCCATCAAACAAACCAATCAAGGTCCCGCAAATTACCGAAGCGTATGACGAACACGTTGCTAGTAAATAATAACAATACATACTTTACCCTACTCAAATCAAAAGCAAAAAAACAAGAATAAAAATCATGAAAATAAGTAGTTAAAAATTATACTTGATAGACTTTATAATAATTAAAATAATTAAAACTAAAGCAGTTTAAATTAAGAATTGATTGAATCTCTGTTTCTCAAATTCAATTTGTAAATACAAAACAAAAGTACTGAAAACAATGATAATGAAATTTATAACATGGATTTATAACAAAAATTAAATTTATAACAAAAATTAAATTTATAACAAAAATTAAATTTAAAACAAAAAAAATGTTCTTTGTACTGTTTTATTGAATTTTAATTTAATTTGTTGCGTCTTAACTATAATCATCATCATCATCGCCCTCAACGCTCCTCTCGGGAGCACAGGGCAGAAACCAGCCTCCTCCATTCAGAGCGTCTCTGTGTCAATTGCGTCACCTCTTTCCACGACATTCCTTGCGCTCTGATATCGTTGTCATAGGAACGGTGTATTGTGAAAGAGGGACGCCCGGGCCGACGGAACCCCTGCGGACGGAAGAACAGTGTTCTTTTTGGTCAACTTTCATTAGGCATTCTCAAAACATGTCCCAGCCAGTAACTATAATACCGAGGTTTTATATAGTATTATGAATTTAAATCTTCGACATGTAAAAGACTAGTGTCGTGAATTCGGAATAAATAAATAAACAAATAAATAAATACCATCGCAGCATTTCCAAAGCCCGCGGAATAATTAAATACAAATAACATGAAAGTAATCATCTCTGTGCCAATCACTACTGTATCCCTACACTACTATACCATCACGGCATATCCCATAAGTGGGGTAGCCAGCAGACCAGCAGCATTTGGTACATATTATTTTATGTGTGTTGCTTTGCATTTCGCATTTATAATTATTTTTTGTTAGTTTATTTATTTCATTTTCCCGTATGTATTTTGGTATCTTCTTCTTCTTCTATCAGTGCCATATCAGGTCCCCCGACGTTGGCGATCACTCTGGAGAATGCTTCCCTGTCTCGCGCTGTGCGGACCAGAGGCCTGAGTCAACAACACATTTTCGTCTCACGTTCCCGCTCCCCTAGCGTTCCGGTGCAGACGATGGTGCGCCAAAGTGTTAATTTTCGTAACTATTGTGTATCTTAGCAACGAAATTGACACTTGCTTGCAACATCGTCTGCACCCGAACGCTAACGGAGCGGGAACGTGAGACGAAAGTGTGTTGTTGACTCAGGCCTCAGCTCTTCCATCCGTGTTATTCCGGTCCATTGCCGTATATTCCGCAGCCACGACATCTGCCTCCTTCCCACTCCACGACGTCCCTCAATCTTGCCTTCTATTATCAACTGCAGAAGCCGATATTTATTGCCTCGCAGGATGTGACCCAAATATGAGACAAACCTTAATATTTGTCAGGAGCTCTCTATTGGTATCTATTTATATGTATTTATTATGTTTTCAGTATGTATTTTAATATCTATTTATATGTATTTATTATGTTTACAGTATGTATTTTAATATCTATTTGTATGTATGTATCATTTATTCATTGTTTAATATTTTTTTTTGTAACTAGGTATTTAAGAGTATGTCGTATATATTTATGGTTTATATTTAAGTTTCTATGTATCATTTCAAAGACTTTTTATTTATTTTTTATTAGTGTTTTCAATTTGTTATCTGTTTTATTTTATTGTGTTAGTTGGAAGATATCGCGTCCCTGCGATAAACTCGCCCATTGTGCAAAATTGTTCAAAACCTTGTTGTAATCTTATTATTTTTTATCCAAATATTTTGTTCTATAAAGTGTGTTATTATTATATTTTTGTCCTTAAATTCTTGATTTTCTCTTAAATTCTTATTCTCCAAATGAAATACTTCACAGCTGACTACATAAAAATAATCCAAAATAATCTACCATTAGAAACAATCAAATAAGTTATGATGGTTTGGACATGTGGAGCGAATGCAAGATGAAAGAATGACGAAAAGGATGTATCGGGTGTTTTTTTTAGACTTGTGGTTTTCAATCTGGCAATAGGTACTTTTTTTGGAGTTGGTCTTCTTGAGAGCTGTTACTTGATTTATGCTCAGTTTGGTTTGCCATTTCATAATAAACAGACTTACTCCTGAACTAGCGCCTCGCACGTTCGGTGAATGGGCCCAAAACGAGATGGCCATCGATCCCGATTTTCACAAGAAAATTTTGTTCAGCGATGAAACTAACTTATGGTTGAATGGGTGGGTTAGTAAACAAAATTGTCGCATTTGGAGTGCTGATAATCCACAAGCCATTGTTTGGACACCGTCACATCCTCAAAAAGTCACTGTCTGGTGTGGTCTATGGGCAGAGGGAATCATTGGTCCATATTCCTTCAAAAATGAAGCCGGTCATAATGTTACAGACAATGGAGAACGCTTTAGAGCCATGATTAATGATATTTTCGTGCCTGAATTGGAAGATGTTGATGTGGACGACCTTTGGTTTCAACAAGACGGCGCTACATGACATACAGCCAACGAAACAATGAATTTATTGAAGGAAACTTTTGGAGAGCGCATTAGCTCACGTCGTGGACCTGTGGCGCCGCCTCCAAGATCGTGCGATTTTACACCGCTGGACTATTTTTTGTGAGGTTATGTGAAGTAACTTGTCTACGCAGATAAACCCGAGACGATTGACGCCTTGGAAGAGAATATTCAGCGTGTTATTGCTGACACACGGCTCCAATTGCTGCAAAAGTGATCGAAAATTGGGGCTCTCGGCTGGACTTTATTCGAGCCAGCCACGGCGGACACTTGCCTGAAATCGTTTTTAAAACATAATGGCAAACTCTTATCTTTATAATAAAGCTAAATTCTTGGCCATAACATTCAATTATATGCCTTTAATTTCTTCTTGAAAACCACAGGTCTAAAAAAAACACCCTTTATGTATTAATAAGAGGGGGTGTGAGGAAGCACGGACAACCAAGAACCACGTGGCTTGATCACGTGGAACAAATCCGTCGCGTGTTGAGTAAAAGAAATCGGCGTGCATGTATAAGAAACTGGATGAATTTGGACGAAGCGAAAGAAGTTTGTAAGGATAGATCTATATAGCGTTCCGTTCTCTCTGCCTTCCCCTCCTGGGACATGGCGTGAGGGTATAGATAGATAGATATAAATAGAACAATCATGATATCTGAAAAAATACAAATCCTAAAATATGCATTGTTAAAAACATTTCAGAAACATTGATCACAATAAACTCTAGAAATTAATACAAGAGATCCGTTTATATATCTACGTATAGCAATAACAGTATTGTATTTAATATTGTGCATCTTAAAGCAGTCTCTAACTATAAACAAACAACTGGGTTTTGTACTGTTCTGGTTTAATTCAAGTAGAACCTATGTACATAGTGTATTTCCTTCTGCTGTGTTGATGTTGTCCTCCTACAATTCCAGAAAGGAAACTGTAGGTACACGACTATTACAACATAAAGGAATATCTATACAAGTATTTTAGTTTGTTTTTTTATATGTATGTCTATAATTTAAAATTATGTATCCGTGCACTAGTATTAAATAACATTGTTTTCATATTATATGCAGAAGTTGTTCCAGAATCCATATCCAAGCAAGTTCTACATACATGTTGTAGGTTTTATATAATATAAATCCATTTTTAAACACTGTGCAATATTTTCAGCACAATAATAATGTTTGGCATAAACTATTTAATAGTTATGAAGAATAAAAAACCTGGAATGAAAACCTAAAAATAACGGGAAAAAGTCATGAAATATTCAATGTGTGCGGAAAATTATACAAAATGTGCATAATCTTTGAAAGACTATTTATTATAACAATATATTTTCATATTAGACAACTGTCAAACGACGATAGTTCTTTGATGGCGATTCAACCTGATTATGGATAAAACACTTAAATGATAAGATATGTTAACAATACACTATTCACATTCGTTAACATTGTCTTTGTATTTTAATTTTGTCTGAGGTACCTACTTCAACTCAACCATAGATTTTTATTTTTAACTACCTAAATGGAGCAATCGTGTGTCTTTCAATTGAAATAAAGTGAAGACCCATTTTTCGGCACTTTTGACAGAACGAAAAAAAAAACAAAACAAAACAAAAGAGCAAAAATCTATGAACTTGAAGAACAAAAGTTCATAGATTTTTGCTTCACTTTTGCGAATCAGGGTTTTAAGTTTCGTATAGAGTTCTGTGAACTTAAATATTGTTTATGTTCTTTATCTGTGAATGTTGCATAATGTGAAAATTTGTCAAAACTTATATTATTACTCGTTATATCGTTTTTTTTTTGCTTTTATTGTGTATTTTACTTATTGATTTTATAATATACCTATAATCAATGTACAGTGAAAGGTAACAATAAATAAAATAGTAATAAATTTA
The DNA here is from genome assembly GCA_947579605.1 of Athripsodes cinereus. Taxonomy (NCBI): domain Eukaryota; kingdom Metazoa; phylum Arthropoda; class Insecta; order Trichoptera; family Leptoceridae; genus Athripsodes; species Athripsodes cinereus. The sequence goes on from OX388327.1 coordinate 1,416,892, forward strand.
GCAGTAGCGATTTTTTTTGGAGGAAGTAGATGCCATAAGCATCGAGGTACAATACAATCAGCTCGAGCTCACCTTCGCTGATCAAGCCACGGTTCTCGTTTTAGAAAACCGTCTCCCAATTTTTTTTATTTATTTAGAGCTCTTTGCGGAAAGATGAAGAGAGAGATGTTAGCGCAAGCATTTCAAGGATGTTTTATACGAAATCCTGAAACTGATAAAAAAGCCCAAGACAACTGGGAGAGTATAACTGCAAACAGCACAAGTTGGTGGAATGTTGTTCGCAATTATAGGGGACCTAGTAACGCTGACCGTCACAGGGCCATTGGAAATGGAAAACAGCCTTCTCACAAATGTGATAAAGTATACCTATCATGGATTGGACTGTACAGCCAACTCAAATGGCACCGACCATAGAAGCAAAACGGCTCATCTTAATATAATACTTGGCAATGAGTTAATAAGGGCATTGTAGTAATTATTATTTGCGATGTTATATACAATATTTTTTTAACTTGTGAGAAGCCGGGTTGTAAAAAATTTACAAAATATAATAACATACCTTGTACAAAATCCTTTACCTTCTCAGTGTTTAATTTATATGCAGAAATCTTTATTCTGAAATGAAGAGTTTAAATTGGAAGGAGCATTATATTTTCTTGATCTGTTTTACATCTCAAAGCATTTCATTTGTGCAGTTGGATTAAATACAACATCTTTACCATGATTCATTTGAAATCGTATACTTTGCCTTTAAAGAAATGAAGAAGAAATATGATTTTACCTCTTTTTAGATGTTAATAATATGTACAATTTTTTTATTGTTTAACTGAGTTCGAGTTCGTGTTCGAGTTCGAGTTTGAGTTCGTCGGTAGCCTGGAGGAAGAGTCTCAGCCTCGTGAACAAGGGGACCGTGGTTCGATCCCAGGTGCCGGCAAATTCCCCTTTCACGATACAAGTTTTTAGCTTATCTACTGTGAAAGGTGTATAAGGTTGTATTTGGGTTTATAACAAGATATATATTTAAAAAAAAAATTGGATTGGGGCACAACGTGCAGATGACAAAACCAATCAGACAATTAATTCGATTGGAGAACCATGTTTACACAAGCATTGAGCAAAACCTAATCGGAAGAAGTGATAAAGACGTCCCAACGCTTACGAATCGGCTCTAGGCTGGCTTAAGTGACCACTTTCGGTGTTCATGGACAACGCTCACCAATTCCGCCATTCTAACTGTCACGATATAAGGCTCACCAACCGAGAAACAGTTAATGCAAACAAGGGAATCCAGTAATTTATCCATTCTATTATGAGATATCTTGATAAATATGATACGATATTGGGTTAGTTGGAAGAGATCGCGCCTTTGCGATAAACTCGCCCTCTGTATATTGATTGTATTTAATTTGAATGTATACCTTTTATGTAATTGTTTTTTATCAATGTACAGTAAAGAATGAATAAATAAAAATAAAAATAAAATACGTTGTCGGTGGATGCCGATAGTGATCACTTAAGCCAGCCTAGAGCCAATTCTACATTATGTAAGCATGGTTCTGCAATCAAATTGTCTGGTTAGTTTTGTATCCTCTATATGATACGTTGTCCGTGGATACCGATAGTGATCACTTAAGCCAGCCTAGAGCCAATTCTACATTATGTAAGCATGGTTCTGCAATCAAATTGTCTGGTTTGTTTTGTATCCTCTTGGATATTTGTGAAGAAATTCTCAATAATGTTCTAATGAAAAGTATAAACAAAATTCTCAATAAAACTTAATTTTACAATATGTAAAGCCTCATCTTTGATGTTTTGTTTTTGTATTCAAATTTAATAATGAGAATAGAGAACGATGGAGCTTCCTACTGGACGAATCTGGAGCGTGTGACTGTGGTGCAGCACAGACTATGCCACACTTGTTGGAGTGTCCATTGTACCCTGTCACATGCACTATGGAGGATATTATTTTTGACGCATCTCCACGTGCTGTGCAAAAGTACTGCGTTTTGTACAGTACTGGAGATCATTTTGATTGTTTCTTTCTGCTTTTTTAAGTTATTTATTTTTTTCAGTAATAAAACAAAAATAACAATATATTATTTTACAGTGAACAAATATTATAAAAAAAATTATAAAATAAAATATTACAAAACACTGTTATACTTCCACACAAACACAGTTAAAACAGAGTTTGTAATATTTTATTTTATTATTTTATAAAATGTCATTTCACAAAATTTCTCTGGATGATTTCGAAAAAATATTTTAATAGATAGTGCAATGATATTTTTTTACGATAGATAAATAATTTAATATTCATTTTAAAAGATAATATTTAAATTAAATCAAACACTGACCACTGCTTACATTTTTAATATTGTTGTATGTCCTTTAATTTTAGATTTAGTATTGTGTTATAACTGATGATGAGTACATTGTAGTTGAAAACGTTATAATAACTAAAACAATCTCATAGTGGAATGAAACAGTGTTTGATTTAATTTAAATATTATTTTTTATAATGCATTTCCGCAAAGATACGCTTGAAAATAAATAATATTTAATATTCATTATTATTTTCAAAATTTACAGCCACCCACAAGCATATTATTACGTCCTTCATAATGAAACCGTTAACCATTCAACGTAAATCCATATCAAATAACATAGGGACAAGGGACAATAATTTTGTCAATGAACTAATAATAATAATCATATCAGTTTATTGCACTAGGTGCTGACATATCACCATTCACTAATTAATATATTAATCTCTGACGTTGAAGGCTGATTGAGAAAATATGTGTTTTTACTAATTGACTAGGTGATGCCCAAAAAGACAGCTTATAGGAGAATCATTTATTTATTTCTTTAGGGGAACTAATTATTTGATCGGCTATTAATCCATTCGATCGGCAAGAAAAAATCAGCATTTAAGTCATTTGCACAGCAAACAATGTTTTCATCGGCAATAAATAAAAAATAATCGCAACACTTGTTTTACAAACAAACTCGGTTATATCAGCAAATTAACAAATTTTAACAGCTTAATAAATAATCGCACAACAAAATAATTAATTGACCAGCAGAATTGTAATTTGAGCAGCAGAATTATTATTTGAGCAGCAGAATTATTATTTGACCGGCAGAAAATATTAGATAAACAATATTTTTCACACACCGATTTACCTTCGGATCCACATGAAGTTTCTGTAATTTCTTAACAAAAAAAAGATGACTACGAAAATAATGCCAGTTTCCGCTTTGCTATATAAACGAAATATCTAACTTCTTCTTCTTCTTTTCGTGTTGGTCAGCAACGACAAATAACAAAAATCCAAATCCACATCTACACTCCCATTCCCTCCCAGAAAGCAACGATATAATAACAATTTAATTCAATATCAAACTGAAATGTCGAAAAACGCTAGAATCGTTGCTAGATGCTACATATAAAATCACATAAAAAGATGCTACATACAAAGATTTACTATTTGAACAAGATTAAAAATTTAGATTTCACAAGTTTAATTAAAATTAGCTCACAACTTGCTGCTCATTTATTTATTTTGCTGCACAAATAATCATTATGCTGGTCAAATAATAATTTTGCCGGTCGATTAAATTTAGAGTATTACAATAGGGTAATTCCATACCTACCGGTCCAGAAATAAATAAAATGGTTGCTCGACCATCTCAGAAAAAAATGATTTTTTTTGTGCTATCACCCCAACATGTTGGTAGTTCAAAATGATAATTATTTTAATTTTATTGGTTTTGGTTTTTGTGTGGTGGCCATATTTGTTTTACAAGGCGGAGACATTTTCGCAGTTTAAAGGGTTTGCGAAAACTTGAATATCTCAGGTCCTATTTATTTTATCAACATAAAAATAAAAGTTATTTGTTTATAAGAATATAAGCTTTAAGGTTGTAATAAAACATTTTCACCTAAATATAATTCTAAGGGATGAAATTTCAGTCTACATTCTTAACTCTTTTTTGCAAAAACTCCCATTTTCACGGAAAGATTTTGGACGAAGGGAAAGAGTCCACTCATCAAAACTTTTTTGACAAACAACTAGTTACTAGTTGTGTTGATAAACTAAATTTCAAGTCTCAGACTTGACCCCCCTTTTCACAAAAAAATTTCAAAATTTGGAAATTCTCAAAATTTTCCATTTTCCGAGCTCAATATCTCTGGTGGGGGACTAGGTAAAAATTTGAAATGTCACCCCATAATAGACCTGTACCATAGTATTATGTGGCAAAAATTTGGAGTTTGAGATTTTACTACGTGCAGAGATATGGCAATCACAAAATGTCCAAAAATTAGTACTTCAACGGGCATACCGCATCGGCATATATAGAATATAAAATTGTTTACTAATAGTAAATCAATGTATATTAGATAATATTTACAAAATAGAAATCTAATGAGTCTACAGACGCATGCTGAAGATTCATTGGTCGGAACACGTCGAAAACGTAGATTTGTTAACCAGGGTAGGTGAAAAAAGGCAACTCCTTAAGAATCAGCCAACAACGAGCTAACTGGCCACAACATCAGGCACCCAGGACTGCTCATCGCTATCGTGGAAGGTAGGACCGAAGGCACAAATGGCAGAGGCCGACCGAGAGACGCGTATATAGGCCAACTGAAGAGGGGCATGAACTGTTGCTCGTACGTAGAGCTGAAAAAACTGGCTGAGAATAGGGAGGAATAGAGAAGAAAATCCAAACTCGTTGCAGACCAATCCAATGGATTGTAACTCATTATATGGAAATCTAAGTAGTATAATACCATGTTATATAATTAAATATCTTTATTTTGTGTGGGGGCGGGGTACTAAAACTCAGGGAGAACTAGCAGTCTGAATCATATTTTAACCTGTTTGATCTTGTTTGAGCAGGCACAGTCATTTATTAGCATGAACGCTGTGTACTCTCCCAGCCTAGGTTAGTTTTCTGTTAGCAGCCAAAGACGAAGGTTGTCTTTGTACTCTTTGTGTCATAGTTTTGAAACATGGAATGTGAAGAAGGCAGAAATCTTTTGAGTTATAAACAGTGCTATTGTTATCATCTGCAAGTACCATGAAGTCAAGTATTTTGTTAAGTACAACCATCTGTTTGAAAATTCTTGTTGTGACCCACTAAAGATCCATAAAAAACTATAATTAAAGGTCTCAGAGAAATCAAAATTTAACATTTACCTAAGGAAAAAAATCACTTAATTAATCTTATTCCTCGAAAATCTTTATGTGCTACCTGCTATAATCGACTTTTTGTAATAAGAGATAATGGCATCAATAATGACTTGAGGCAAGTACATATGTGATTTTATTCCTCTGACGACTGTGATGACATACTTGTGTCAAAAACTGCCTCATTATACCTCCAGAAAGAAGACATAGTTGCATGCATATATGAAGAGCAATGGTACCTTGGAGTTATTGAGGAAATAAGCATCGAAAACAATGACCTGAAAGTTTACTTTTATGAGCTAGCTAGGCCACGAACCTCGTTCAAAGTTTCAAGAGGTGACAAGACCTGGGTACCTATGAATAACATTCTGAGAAAGCTCGAACCAATGGAATTTACAACTGTGACTGGCCGCTTTCACACTATCACCCCTCAATTGTGCGAGGCGATCTCTAAGCTCTTTGTTGTACACCAAAATTGTATTAGCTAGCAGAAAGAAGTTTGCTTTTAAATTAATGTGTGTATAATAGTAAGCCTTGAGACTTCCAGTTATTTTGTGTAAAATGTCTTTTTTGCCAAGAACCATGTCACATATTAATCGACTTAAATACGTTATATTCACCCACTGAATTGTGAATTATTTTGATTCAGGCTGCCAGTTCTCCCAGAATTTTAACCCCCCCACCCCCACAAACAATCAAGATATTTAATTATATAACATGGTATTTTACTATTTGGAATTGTATTTTGTAAATATTATCTAATATACATTGATTTACTATTAGTAAACAATTTTATATTCTATATATGCCGATGCGGTATGCCCGTTGAAGTACTAATTTTTGGACATTTTGTGATTGCCATATCTCTGCTCGTAGTAAAATCTCAAACTCCAAATTTTTGCCACATAATACTATGGTACAGGTCTATTATGGGGTGACATTTCAAATTTTTACCTAGTCCCCCACCAGAGATATTGAGCTTGGAAAATGGAAAATTTTGAGAATTTCCAAATTTTGAAATTTTTTTGTCAAAAGGGGGGTCAAGTCTGAGACTTGAAATTTTGTTTGTCAACACAACTAGTACCTAGTTGTTTGTCAAAAAAGTTTTGATGAGTGGACTCTTTCCCTTCGTCCAAAATCTTTCCGTGAAAATGGGAGTTTTTGCAAAAAAGAGTTAAGAATGTAGACTGAAATTTCATCCCTTAGAATTATATTTAGGTGACAATGTTTTATTACAACCCTTAAGCTTATATTCTTATTAACAAATTACTTTTATTTTTATGTTGATAAAATAAATAGAACCTGAGATATTCAAGTTTTCGCAAACCCTTTAAACTGCGAAAATGTCTCCGCCTTGTAAAACAAATATGGCCGCCACACAAAAACTAAAACCAATAAAATTAAAATAATTATCATTTTGAACTACCAACATGTTGGGGTGATAGCACAAAAAAAATCATTTTTTTCTGAGATGGTCGAGCAACCAGTGCTGGACCAGGTGATTTGGACTTACCCAATATCATATTATTTGCAATACAAATATAATTTTCTCGCTGGGCATAAGTAGCATATCAAAATGATATATTTGTCGACAGAATACATTTTTCTGCTGAACAAAACTTCAATATTATGCTGATCGTTTAAATGATAGCCTTTATTTAGTACATAGAGACACGCACAGTAAGTTGACAAAACATTTATATGAAAAATAAAAAGAGAATAATGTTGATCTGATCAGGCTAACCCACCAACTAGACATGTCTACAGTATACATATTATTGAATTATAAACCACATATACAAAAAGGTAACAATTGGAGATGAAGAAACAGCGCTCGACCAATGCAAGTCCAATAATAACACCAGTCAGAACAATCCTATCAGCAGAATGTGTAAATTTAATGAAAATATAAGTAAAAAAAGCTCACTCATCACCACCCCTAATTCTCCCACCACGCAATCCACTTGTTAGTTTGTAAGTTTGTTTTTCTTTAGTTTTTAAGTAGCACTGAAGATGGACTAAGTCTGAAATACTTCTGTCTCTTAAATAAATATAGTAAAAGTAAACAGTGTTTTTTTTCTTAATTATTTTTTATAATTTTTATAATTTATACAAAATATGCATTGACTTGCAAGTTTTATCTTATACGATGCTTCCAAAATAGTTCTTTCCATGGATCCACAAAATAAAATAGGTCTCCATTTTTTGATTATATTTTTTAATGCCCGTGTTAAAAAAAATATATTTGTTAATCATTATGAATAAGGCTTTCTTCTTCTTCCAAGTCGACCCCTCAATGCTGAGGATCGTGACCACCATGAGCCCAACGAAGCGACAAGCTCCTCCACCGTGCCCTGTCCACCGCCTGCCTAAACGCCTCACACACTGTACCCCCTGCAGCATCTCTCACATGATCTGACCATCTTGTTGGTATTCGGCCCCTGCTTCTTCTTCCTTCGACTCTCCCAGACAAAATATTTTTTCCAGACGAATGATGCTTTATAAATCTTCAATTCAGCGGTGAGATACTTCACCCATCAATACAAGCATATATTACAAAATAATACCAAAATAATTCAAGAGTTTTTGTGTTTCATCATCATCATCATCGCCCTCAACGCTCCTCTCGGGAGCACAGGGCATAAACCAGCCTCCTCCATTCAGTGCGTCTCTGTACCAATTGCGTCACCTCTTTCCAGGACATTCCTTGCGCTCTGATATCGTTGTCATAGGAACGGTGTATTGTGAAAGAGGGACGCCCGGGCCTACGGAACCCCTGCGGACGGAAGAACAGTGCTCTTTTTGGCCAACTATCATTGGGCATTCTCAAAACATCTCCCAGCCAGGACCATCGTCTCTCTTGTATTACGCAGATTACAGGTCTCTGCTGGGTGCGCCGGTGTTTACGCTGTGGAAATTCATTTTTAATTTTATTAAATAAGATATAAAAATATATTAAATACCTAACAAACCTAACAAAGTGAAGATTAAACAGTGCTCAATAATATATTTTTTATATTTTATTTAATAAAAGTAATACCAAAATGCTTGCTTATTACATTACATATTATGTGAAATCGTCCAGACAACCCAGAAAAAATTAAAAAATTTAAAACACACTTCTTATTTTTATTTACGTAGACAGTATTGTTTTGTCTATAAATGAAACATTATCAATACATATCAATGAATTGAAAAATTAAAATATTGTAAACGTAAATAAAAAGTGTGTCTTAAAAAGTTTTTTAATTCATTTAATATGGGTACACAAAAATTAATAGAATATATTGAAAACCTAGAAAAAATTAGAATATTTGCATTTAAGGCATTTCTCTTCAATTAACCCGCTACATAATAAAGCTATTATGCATTGTTTTGATGTTTTAACAAAACGTTTGAAGATTAATTTCAACATTAACATACTAGATAGATTTCGATAGTTCCACATTTCCCCGGGTGTCACGCTACAATGGAGTGTCTATATTCCCTGAATAATCTTCAGTTAAATTAATATTAGTATTAGTATTAACACGCTGAATGGGTGGCGCCACTAGTAGGTAGTTCATACATATATGTTTCTGCAATAACACACAGATAGGTACCTATAATGTTCTATTGTATAGCTATAACAATATAATTTGGAATGAATTTATTATAGATAACTTACCTAATACAATTTGTATAGTAAAATTATATATCAGACAACTCGATTGGAGAACCATATTTACACAATATAACAATGTGCAAAATCTAATCAGAAGAAATGAGAAAGGCGTTGGGACGCTTACAAATTGGCTTTAGGCTGGCTTAAGTTTACATTTTCGGTGTCCATGGAAAACGTTCACCAATTTCGCCAAATCACCTCATGGAGTATCCCAAATGAGGTAGGCAGAGAGAATGGAATGCCATATAGATCCTTATTCAATAATTATACATCAAACTGACAAAAAATTTACTACCGCCATTTATCAATGAAATTGCAACTTAAGCTGCCAACATTAGATCTTGATTAAAAATAATCTGCAGGGCTACTCATGATACGATCTTATTCTTGTCTTAATCTCAAACTCTACGATGCGTGGAATAGAGTTAAGAGCAAATAAAGATTTAGATCGTGTCATAAGTAACCCTTGCAGGTCGCATTATTATACATGGTGCAAAAGATACTGGAGGAAGAAGAAATATGGCATGAGATCACAGGTTGCATAACAAAGATAATGAAGGTAAAGAAGATTGATGAAAGAATGGAGCAAAGTATTTGAAAGACTAAAAGGCTGTGTGATAAGGCCAGTTGGCGGGAATCGCGCAGTCTAGGAGCCGGGAGGGGTTTAAGTCGGTATGAATCCGGCACTATCCAAAAGGGTGTTCATGAAGATTTCCCCTTCCACTTAAAAAAATTGAAATATTTCCAATATTTTTAATATTATAAGTATTAATGTGTTGTGAGCAGATTTGTCCGAACCTCAGAAACTATATATATGAAAGAACCAGTACTCTCCTTGAACAACTTTCATTGAAATTTTTCAAAAATGAACCATTAATTTTTACTCAGTTAACATTAAAACTTTATTATTTGAATTTCGCTGAATTGAAAGCTGCACATGTCCTTCGTAGAACTTATAATATTATATTAGGCCTCAAAAGCTTCAATATTCAATTAATATTCATCAGGTTCTATATACCAAGTATCTTGTTATGATAATGTAGGCATATAATATGTATAATAATGGTTTATATAACAGATTACATGTAACAATGGCACTAGGTACATTTATGCAATCATAGACTTAATCTTAATCCTTTCAACTATCGCAGAAGCTCCTATAATAATCAGTTGGAACAGCCAGCGAATGTTATGTCACATGCATGGCATACTCGAAGTTTCTATTATATAAAAATAGTTTTTTTTTTATTTTGATGTAGGTAGGTATATAAATTATTCAATTCGCTATATTTCTACCATTTGACCAATATATTAATATTATCAATTAATTTTAATCCATTGACTTCTAATATTTGTATATAGTAAAGATGGAATTCATCCATAGATATTATTTATTTATTTATTTATGTGTGGATTTACAAATATTTACGGCCAAAGCCTTTAACATGTTAATAATAATAATAATAATAATAATAATAATAATAAACACTTTATTGTCAAATATACAAATATTTTACAAAAGGCGTACATATTGCCTTGAGTCAATGTCTTCCAGTAAACCTACTACAATGTTTGAGAACTGTTTTAGTATAAAGTGAGTTTAGATCAAAAGATAAACAGAAAATGAAATATATAATATGAAACAAGAATACCTATATAAATATAAAAAAAAAATAAAAGATAAAAATGTAAGCATTCACAACCTATATTATATGTATCTAAGTGAGAACTATCTACTATTGATGAGATGGTGGGTTGTTTATGAGGGATTTTACTTTATGTTTGAATGAGCCTATAGTTGAAGAGGACCGAATATCATTGGGGAGGTTGTTCCAGATTCTGGTAGCATGTGCGGTAAAAGAAGATGAATAAAAAGATGTACTATGAGGTGGGAACTTAAACCTCTGTATTCATACAAAACATGTAAACAAAGGAAAGATCTGTTACAAAAAAGACACAAAACAATTAGACTAAAGAAACGAAAGTTTTACAGACAATATAACATTAATCATGTAATAATTATAAAAAAGATACAAAATTGTTAAAAAAAATTTAATATTACATATATACATAATGAGTTACAATCCATTGGATTGTTCTGCAACGAGTTTGGATTTTCTTCTCCATTCCTCCCTATTCTCAGCCAGTCTTTTCAGCTCTACGTATGAGCCACAGTTCATGTCCCTCTTCAGTTGATCCATATACGCATCTCTTGGTCGGCCTCTGCCATTTGTGCCCTCGGTCCTTCCCTCCGCGATGGCGATGAGCAGTCCTAGGTGACTGATGTTGTGGCCAATCCAGTTAGCTCGTTGTTGACTGATTATCTTAAGAAGTTGCCTATTATAGTATATTATTATAGATATTATATTATGTAAGAAAGTTCCTAGGTACTCACCTTAGTTGTCACTTTGTTATATTATTCTTATTTTAAAATAAGTACCTAGGCACTTCCCTGAGTACTAATATTATTTTATTTTGAATTTTTCAATGATTTCATTTTGTTACATTTCGTTATTTTGTTTCTAGTTATATTTTTCATTATGATGGATTTTGACAACTAATGGAGACGGCATGTAAAAAAGGTAGAAGAATGAAATAACATATAATAAATTGTCGTTTCTCTGGTTTTGTCAGACGAAACAAAATTATGTTTTTTTTTGTGTTTTTAAAAGAAATGATTTAATCATATTTAAATATCTATTAGGTAATTGTGTTTGTATATTCATTTTCAGCGACTTAACTTTAAGCTTATGAGCCAAATTTTTATTATTAATAAATTGTTTTGAAGCCAAAAGTTAGAAGTCATGGAAGGTCAGTCCGATTAGAAATGATAATGATTGTTTTAGCAGTATGAACGTCCGTCGACCTCTAGCCAAAGTCCTGACACCAATTTGTAAGATCACAGTGCCCGGTAAATTAATTTAAGGGAATATTATTTAGGTACCTAGATATTTGAAATATTATCAATTCATTCATTCATTCATACTATTGTAGCATTTAAGGCGCATTATAAAAAAAGTCTTGTTATTATTATTTACCACAAGAGTGAAGAATGAAGATATCAGGAGAATGAGTGGATATGAGAAGAATGCTGCGTGTTAACAGCCGTTCTTACCTAAGGTACAAATTAGATTTAGCTCTAGTGGTTTCAGGCAACAATTTTTAGTAGGCGCAGAGAAAATTATTCAAATAATTAATGAAATAGCTTTATTAATAAATATAAGCCAAAACTTTATATGCAAAAATATTCATGGGTATAAAAAAATAGTATGTTATCACATATAAATAAAATTTAAGTTGTATTTATTCTATAAATTGAATTTATTTATTTCCTAATTCAAAAACAGAGCGAGTACAATCTCACATCCGGCTACTAGGCACGCCGTGGGCCTTCTGAATCTTAAAATTTGTGAAACTCTCTTTATTCTTGATTATTGCACATAATAACGTTATATATGTAGTATGCACGGTAAACAACACACCATATTATTATATAAATAAAACAAATGGTTGAATTATAAACATTTTCTATGATTTTTTTGACAATGAAATTTATTTTTGATGTGTATGCAGTTTCTCATAATAATTAAGGAAATCCAAAGGTTGTAAATAAATAACTCAAAGTGTATTATAAAATTCATGATATTTTAAGATTAATCTTGGTTTTAAAATTTTATTAACACTCTTGTATTATTAAGAATAATTTATTTAAAATAGCACCACTCAACGTATCATCATTGCGACGGTAATCTTCAAAAATTATTTTCACTATATTCCTCGCAGCAAAATAAAACTCAAATGATAAAATCGCATTTATAAATGTTCAAAATATTATATTAATATAAAAAATAGCATACATGTGATCCAGAATTTAAAATATTTAAAAAATAAAATAGTTGTAATTTTGCTAATTCGTTTGCATGAAATCACAAAGAAGGGGTGTAGAGCCCTCTTAAGTAAGAGGAATTGGCGTGCATGTATTAGAAACTGAATGAATTTAGAGGAAGCGAAAGAAGTATGTAAGGATAGATCTATATGGCGTTCCGTTCTCTCTGCCTACCCCTCCTGGGACACGACGTGAGGGTATAGTATAGTATAAGACCTGAAGACATATTTGTTCTCGAAATTTTACACATGACACACTATATTGTTTTAAATTTTTGACATTATATAATTTAAATTTTTTGACAAAGACTAAATGTCTGCTGAACAAAATTAAATTATTTTATTATGATTTTTGTATTTTATTATTATGATTTTTGTATTTTATTATAATGTTTTTTATATTTTTTATTTCATTATTATGATTTTTTATCATTCCGACGACAATTTTTTAATTGGTATTATGTAATTTTTTAAAAAATGGACATGAATGTTGATCCTTAATAATGTGAAGCGCCCTTGAAGTGATATTATCACAGTAGGGCGCTATATAAATAGTCATATTATTATTATTTTAAGGTAGCCAGTGACTAACTGTTTGTTATAAATATGCAAATTGTCCTCTCTGTGCGAATGAAAAAATAAGATATTCAGGTAGTGAAACTTACATACGGTAATATTAAGAGTAAATACTTTTGCTACACGGTGAAAATAGAAATTCTGTTCAAAAATGTTATTCAATTTTCACACACTGTCTGGGATGAATTTTTCCTTCTTAATTTTCGTCTCGACTTCCTGTATTTGATAGCTTTTTTTTGTCAAATCCTTTATAATTATATTCCGAAACCAATTAGACATCACCTCATCCATTTCCTTTTAATTTTTTTTGGCATCATACAAAGTACAGGACTCCCACTTTTTTCTGCAAGCTTTCGAGTGTCCTGTGAAAAACAGGTAGATCGAAAACATAAGATTTTTTTTTTCACTAATAAATTACAAACTTAATACATACTTTCATTGATGCTGCCCAACTAAGTATAACCTTTTCTAGGGCAAACATCTCACAAACATATCAATCATATAGAAACATAAACACAGTCACAAAAAGCATTCATCTCCTATATTTATACAAACACATTCATAACAAAAAAAACACTGCTGTAAACCTTCCATACATGAAACAACACACAAACAAACCATTTCTCCATATAAAACCAGAAAAAACAACATATCCCTCAACCACACACATCACAAATCTCACACCACATACTAACACACGTATATCACCCCACATAAAACACAAAAACAAATCATGGAACAAATCCCAAGATATCCTGTAATCTCTCCATTGGAAGATCAGATACCCACCCATGAAATGCTCTTTTAAATTCAACAAAAACAGATATTAACCAGATATTCGTAACACATCCCATGTAAACATTTAACACTTCAATTCAACGATGACGTGTGCCACCAATCCTAAGCTTTTTCATGAGTTTAGCTTTGATTGACACGGAGAAGACGACTAATGAGTTATTTCCTTGCATTTAGTCTGCTAGCTACCCCACTTGGGAAAATTACCGCGATGGTATTTTATTTTATTTCATTGACACATCTACAGGTTTTACACAAATAAAGTATATTACAATTAAAAATCATACTAACGCATAAACAGAATGCAAATTTTTGTTTTCAAATATACTTAAATAGCTAAAAAAAAATTAAAACAATAATACAAACCCAAATACTAAAATACAAAAAAAAACAATAACAAAAGAAATTATTTAAAAATAGATTATGTAAATTAATAAATGTGGCTGATAGGCTGGTATGAATGACTTAATCTAAATATTAGCTGTAAACATTGTTAACTCTTCATTAACAAATTACGATTAAAAAGGTTAAACTTCGATTAACAGATTCCAGCTCTGCTAATTAGTAAAAGTAGTAGTAGTATTTGTATTTGTAACACTCCCCAACCCCTGGTAGTTTATCTAGAAACTCCTAACCTCATTAACAGTGCCCCTATAATTGTCTTTTTGAACAAGACACAGTTTTTCTGTAAAACTTCCTTGTATATGCATGGATAATAAAAATAGATGTGATGCTCAAACAAATTATAATTATTTCTACAATTTTTCGTGATGGTACGAGATAATCTTATGTTAAAACTGTAGTTTTAAATTATTGTTAATACATCCATAATAATAATTATACTTTTCCTAGTTGGGTCGGGTATTAAGATCGCTCCCATGTATACTTTCTCCAGAAATACTTGGATAGCTACTTCCATCAAAGTATTTCTTAACACTTTCACTGTTTTTTTTTATTTTAAACCCACTTGAATATGCTTAAATGTTTAAAAAATATTGTAATAGATTTGCTGGAAGACATTACCTTAAGGCATATTATATTATGACGTGGATGTAATGTCCTAGAAATGATGAATTGTAAAGTGTCCTTGAGGTGCTTTAGCACGTAAACGACGGTTTTATGTTGTTCAATAATAACGATAATACATACTCCTTTTGTACAAATTTATTTTTAACGACAAAAATGTGTGCTACCCACCCTGAATATCTTAATTTGTTTACACAGTGAAGACAGCTATGTTTTTCAACGATTAGTTTTTTTTTATTACTCCGTTCGTCGTTCGTTGGTAGCCTTGACGTAATGTATCAGCCTCATGCACAAGAGGTGTACGATTTGATCCCAGGTGCCAGCAAACTCTCCTTTCAAGACACAAGCTTTTAGCTTGCGCATCTTCAGGGCAAGAGTTACTTAAAACTAATGAGTAGAACAAACTTAACTACATTATATAGTCTAAGGCGAAAGGCGAAAGCGCTCGGCAATTAGAATTTAGTCTATATTAATTGACTAAATAATCATACGTGAAAATTAAACAGTGTTTAGTTTAACATTTTAAAACTCATATTGAAATGAATTTTCATAACGTTAACGCACCTACTTTAAATTAAATAAATATTATGTTTATTTAAATAAAGAAATTAACATGCAAAACCGTAGTTTTTCGTTTTGGTTTGGTACTTACATACTTTCTCACAGAACCAAGAACAACAATACCGGGTAATTGTCCACCGCTCATTCGGTATTCTGAGTGAATAATTTTAACACCCAATTAACAACACTACACACAGACTGCCTTGCGCCTCTCTGCTTTTTATATTCACAACACGACTCACCAATGTTCATAGTAGTTGCCCGCTTTTTAAGATAGTACCTACCTAGATGAAACCTAAACAATTTTTAACGATGTACTACTACTACCTACGTACCAACTCACCCCGTTTTACCCTTTTTTACATTCCACATAGCCGACGGACCTAATAAAATTTAAATACGTGTTTTTTTTTAACTTTCATCTTTTTATTTTTCTATACCCTCACGTCGTATTCCATGTGGGGTAGTCAGAGAGAACGGAACCCTATAAAGATCCATCTTTTTATTTATTTATTTCAATTTTACAGGATACATACAGTTGATACAAAAAATACAATGGTCTATAACATATTTAGCAATAAGCAAACCAGTGAAGATCCCTATGTGCTCTAGAAAACATACATAACTAAACACAACAGATAAAATCAAAAAACAACAATTAGGTACAATAGAATAGAGTAAATTATGTTATCAAAATTAATAGAATAATGCTCACAAAGCAATAATCGCAGGATTAAACAATAAAAAAACAAGCAATAAAAACAATACAAGTCATGAAAAACAAAATTAAAAACATAAAAATATCATATAAAATCTCTCAAAATTTAATATTCAAAATTTTCAAAATTTAAAATTCAAAATTTAACATCATTTATTTCATTTCATCATTTATTTCTTTTAATACTTCATTCGCTTCTTCTACATTCATACAATTTCTCATACACGCACTTAGATTTCTCTTACTTAACACACGTCCGACCTTGAAGATTTGATCCACGTGATCAAGCCACGTGATTTTCGGAGACCCGCGCCTCCTGACACCCCTTCTTTCAGATATGTATATCCTCGTCATCTTTTCTTCATCCACTCGTTTAATATATGTATGTCCAACTTATTCGCAACTTATTTACACTCATTCTCTTAAAATTCTCAATCCTCAGCTCTATCACACAACATTTCACCAACCATTCTCCTCAGCAATCGCATCTCCAAAGCATTATTTTATTCCACTTTCGATCTTCTTCAACCACGTCAATACTTCAATTGTATGCATAAACACGATACCAGAAAGGTATTGTGCACCAGGATTTTAACCTGTCATTTATAGGACACTCGAAAACTTACGGAAAAGAGTGTGATACCAATTCTTTGCCGGGTGCTACACAGAATGTTCATTTCTTAGCCTGAAAATAAATCTATGAACTATTCGTTATGTGTGGCATATCTCATCATTTGATTAATTCAACCATCACACTTCACACTAGATGACTTTAGAAACTTTAAGCTTATGTATGTACCCAATATTTCTATACAGCTTTTGCTCATATTTTATTTATGCTTTAAGGAATAACTATTTGCAGAATACGTGATGTATTAACGTTATACGAGACATTGATATACCAACACAACTAGATTTGTCACTAAAAATAATCAATGAATAAAAGTTATCAATTTATATTAATAAATGTACGCTGATCACAAATATCCTAATAAGAAACGATAAAATAAAACTTTTCATTCAGTATTTTCATTTAAAAAAGAAAAACTGTTATTGAATTAGCTTGTTGTGACGTCTCTAGGCGCTATTTTGTATTGGCACACATTTCACTCTTAGTAGATACTGTTTGTAGCGGCTGATGACGTCACACAGTGCTCCGCCACAAGTGGACCTTTTTGCGGCAAAGTGCCAAAATTGCTTTTTCAAATGGTGATAAAAGCCTTAAAAATGCACATTTAAAGATATAAAAAAACACCATAATTTTTCTAATTTTCTGTACTATTTTTTGAGCTGATTTTTTTTTGAAAGTCCCCCATTCAATCAATTTATTAATTGTGTCGGTGCACACGTAGCAGAATTCCATAAATAGATTAATTGAAACAAGTGCTTCTTTCTAATATAAGTTATTGATCACGAGAGAGACAGTAGAAAGAAACACTTGTTTTAATTCACCTAAAAATTAATTTATATATTTATTTACATCAACACACGGCGTGAGCCTTTTACAAGTTAATCAAGCAGTATAATAGACAAAAAACACAAACAGACGCAATAGTCAAAAACATATAAATGCATAAATTTAGAGTTATTAAATAATTAGCAACAGTTAATAAAATAAATAACGCAAAACAAAAGAAGTCAATGGGAAACAATAAGTTTACGATAAATAAATTATTAAAAATAATAAAATTTAAATTTATCCAATTCTGAAATTCCATTGCATATACAAACATTTTCCTCAGACCCAAGACAATAAGAAAAAGGTCATAATTTAATCCTGGCCAAAATTGAACCCGGCACATTCACACATGTAAGTTTTTTTTCTCCGAGTCGCACTAGCCGTGAATAATAAGAAGGAGAGGAGTAAATTTACTTACTTATTTGATAACATTTTGTTACTGGCAACCAATACCTACATTTCTGGTGCATCAAACATTATTATTTCAACGATAACATATATGTAACATTTTCTCGACATTTACTATGGCTGTGTATTGTAAAGAAAACTGAATGCACAGAGTGTCACATACTTTCCACTCCCAGTACAGAAATCAAGCGAAAATTACTGCACTTGTTCTTAACAGGCTTGGGAAACTGGTGGTTTCGATATAGAAAATTAAAAAAAATATAAGTAAATCAAAATAAATAAACGACAGGTGTGGCGCGGAGGTGACACTCTTGCGTTTGAGTCACGAGGCCCCGGAGTCGATTCCCGGTCTGGGCAAAATGAAGAATGACATCTTTTAAATTTTCCTGGGTCTTGGTGATACGTCTACATGTGTTTGGTGCATTTTTCTTGTGAACCATCATGTTAGTAACCATGGGCCGTAGACAAACCGCACATTGCAATCGACAAATGGGGAACTTTTCGACAATCTACCTACAATGTACCGTGTAATTATGAGTTGTTGTTGCGGTTATTGTCGAAAATTCGTTTGTAGTTGATCGCCAAGTAAGGTTAGTCTAGCTAGGGGGTCATTATACAATATTTTTATTTTTTTTTATTTTATTTTACTATACCAATTAATTACAAATCTTATACATATTTTCATTGATGCTGCCCAACTAGGTATAACCTGTTCTAGGGCAAACATCTCACAAACATATCAAACATACTGAACCATATATACAATCACAAAAAGCATTCATCTCCTATATTAACACAATCACATTCATAACAAGAAAAACACTGCTGCAAACTGTCCATACATGAAACAACACACAAACAAACCATTTCTCCATTTAAAACCAGAAAAAAAACAACACATCCCTCAACCACACACATCACAAATCCCACACCACATACCAACACAAGTATATCAGCCCACATAAAACACAAAAACACAAAACAAATCATGGAACAAATCCTAAGATATCCTGCAATCTCTCCATTGGCAAATCAGACACCCACCATGCTCTTTTAAATTCAACAAGATTATTTTTTTAGTTTGAGACTAGGACGCTATCGCAACCGCAATATTGATATACATGTGCGTATTTTTTTACTATTGTCACTTCGCTTTAGATTAAGATCGAGACAAGATTAATAAAAGTAGCTTTGTTTCAAGGGTAACCCTGCAGTTCATAGAGGCATAATGGTATCTGAACATAACGATCTGTATCTTTTATAGAACAAAAAAGTTTTTCGAAATTTACTGGAAAAGAGTGGGAGACCAATATTCTTTGCAGATTGTTCAAAAGAACTTTGACAATGGCTGCGTCCAGATAGTAGGATACAATACATACATACATACAAACCATCACGCCGCTTCCCACGCGGGGTAGGCAGAAAGGATCGAGCGCCACTTCCTTCTATCTTTGCATACATCTTTCGCTTCCGTCACTGTCATACAATTCCTCATGCATGCTCTCCTGTTCAATGTGCTCAACACGTGACCGTCCTGTAGGATTTGATTTAAATGATCTTGCCATTTAATCTTCGGACGTCCACGTCTCCGAGCACCATTCCTCTCAGCCAAATATATCTTCTTAGTCATTCTGTCCTCATTCATTCTTTCCACGTGCCCAAACCACCTTAACTTATTTACATTCATCCTTGTTATTACACCAACTTTCATTCCACATTCCTTTCGTATATCACTGTTACGCACACGATCTCTCAGACTTTTACCTCACATCCTTCTCAACGATCTCATTTCCACTGCATTTATGCCACTTTCATCCTTCTTTAACCATGTCCACGTCTCACTTGCATACATAAGTGTTGGCACTAAGATAGCAGAATGCACCAACCTGGATACAAACGTTAACCAATTTCAATCTTCAATCATTCCGTGACTTTTCGGAGCATTCTTTGAAGAAATATTCGAATGAATGTCTTCGTTTTCCGTCCTTATTCGGATTACAAAGGCATTCATTCGAATATTTCTTCGCAGAATGCTATGAATTGTCACGGAATGGTTAAAGATTGATTGACGTTCGCATCCTACTATCTGGACGCACCCAATTACGGTCATCAAGCAAATAAAATAGCACATAATATAAAAAATTAAAACGCATACTTCAAAACTTATTATTTTAATAACCAATAGTTTATCACCCCTGTCTCCAATGCACAGTGTGACATACAAGGACCTTTTCCTATAAACAATATCAGACAGACAATACACAATACAACCTTCTCTCGTCTCAGTCGTATAAAACACACACACCCCCACACCCACACACACACACACTCCCACATTCTTTTGTCTCGTATACGATTAATCAACTACTATTATGTACTAGTATACTCGTATCTATCTATATGGCGGAGAGAAACAACAAATTTATACTATATGTAGGTTTATGTCACGATACGCCCTTTTTCAGCATAGCCATTCAAAGCTTTTTCAACAAAATTTCATTAGCTTCTTACGTGTTTGCTATCGCAAAATCACTATTAAAAATTACTATATTAAATATTTTAATAAGACTCACAAAATTATTTATATATCTATACCCTCATGTCTAAAACAACGTCCAAAGCATGTACTGACCTAAATAAATCAAGTCTCAAGGAAATAACCGGCCTTCTAACGAGTCACTGTAGACTCAAAGAGCACTTACGCAAACTGCGACTTGAAGAAGACGGCACATGCAGATTTTGTATGGAGGAAACCAAGACTTGTTGGAAAGTTTGTTGGAAAATATCGCTTCCGTGATAAACTCGCCCATTCCACAATATCATTTATTTGTATCATATTATTAATGAATTTTGTAATATTGCTTTGTTCTAAATTGTGCAATAAACCTTTTTTATTATTATCTCATATCTCATTTATTAAACAAAACAATATTAGATTCTACATTTGAACACAATATAAGATTAACAATAAAATTTAAATAAAACATTAAATAACAAAAACCATAAAATATTAAAATAAATTTAGGTATATTCAAATGTAGAACCCCAACATTATTCGAGTTGATTCTTACATGATGTTCTATGAAATAGTACAATCATGGGAGATCACTTACAGAGCTACAGGGACAAAAACCTTCTTACTATCCTGGTGGACGATAGAAGTACGGCCTTCTGCATGCTGTATTTGAGCCTGTCATCTACTCCCAGTTTTCTGAGATTGTTTGACAAACTCTTAGGTATTAAACCATTCACAGACAACACTATAGGCACGATGATTGTGGTAGGTGTTCTCCACATATCTTTGATTTCATGAGCAAGATCAAGATATTTTATTACCTTATCTTGCTCAGCTTTATTTAAATTTTCATCGTGCGGTATAGTGATATCTATGATGTATGTTTTACGGCATCTGTGATCAACCAATGCAATATCTGGTCGATTAGCTAGAATAGTTCGATCAGTTTGAATTGGTCGATCCCAGTAGAGTTTGGGGTCATTGTTTTCAAGTACCGATACTGGACAATAATTATAGTATGGTAATTTTGATTCCTGTTATTATTATTATTATTATATGATTACTCCTCGACACCTCTAAGCAGAATGTGAAACCTGTTAAAACAGGACACTCGAAAACTTACATTAAACAGTGAGAGACTATAAATTATTTGCTACAATTAAAACAAAGTTTAATCATTAGAGAAAGAGTAGAGTTTTAAATCATATTGACTGTGTTCAAGGCACTACATGGCATGGCACCAGTGTACATCTCGAAGTTCTGCATTTCTAAGGAGGCAACGGAAAGGTAAAAGTCACTAAGGTCTGCAAACACAGACTTTGTCAATAGACTTGTGGTGCCTCGTAAGGAGGTCTGGCTAACTATGTTGATCGTGCCTTCTGCGTGGCTGGTCCGTTGCTGTGGAACAAAATTTCCTATGATTTGCTTACTCTGGAGAGTGTGGAGGTGTTCAAGACGAGGTTAAAAACCCTATTGTTCAGGAGGTGTTATGATTCTTGAATGGGCCCTTGCGGTGGTTTTTCCACAAAACGGCGCATAGTAAAAAGTTGTCTAGTTATTATTATTATTAATATAACTAGGTATAATTAATTCAATACCTTCTTACATTAGCATGAAGTACCTTCGTAGATAATTGAAGTTATTATTGTAATTAATTTAAATATTATAATCATAAACAATTATTATGTGTAATCAATCATTGTTTGTTTGTTTGTATGTATATGTGTGTGAACATGATGATGTTTTTAATGAAGCTAAGAGTAATTATTAAAATATTCATGTTTGAAATCTCGGGTATGTTGCTAGTGCACTTCCTTGTTAGGAGATTATCATCAGATGTATTTACGACATTTTCTTTATCCTTTCATTCCACCACAGAATCTTCCACGATTGGGGTAGCCAGACGTCAAACTGCAGAATATAATAAAGGATATAAATTGACACAATTTTTACGACGTGCTTTTTTATTTATTTATTCTTTTTGCACATTATCATTATATATAACAGTGTTAACAAAATAATACAAAGTTTGAAACACTAAATAAAACAATACAAAATTTAAATTTAAAATACTAGGACGATATGCAGTGGCGAGATTAACACTATCAAGTGATTTGTTTCATGTAACCACGATAGGTATATCATTATTATAATAATTTATAATTTAAACAAATAGGTATACTTATACATAATTTTATAATATCCTTTTCCCATCTATCCTATCACACTTTCTCCTACAAGAGGGGTAGCCAATGATTAAACATGCAGGTTGTCCTCACTGTGGCAATAATAATAAAAATATTCAAGATGGGTGGTACACCGAATTGAAAATGTTACATGTTTTATATTTGTGATTTATACGAACACCTGCCTTTTTCAGGGCTTTCGTCAACTTAAAGAAAAGACTTCTAGACCTATTCTTCACCGGAAGTTCACGGTTCAGTGTCTTATATACTTTTTTTTATTGGTATGGCGAGGACGATCTTTTTTTGATTACATTCAATTATCCGCTGGCTATTCTACTTGTGTATGATACCGAGATGGTATAAAGAAGTATATTATACCATGCGTATTAAATAATTGAAAAAAAAAATGTTTGAGACAATTGACAAATATAGTAAAAGATATACTAAAAATTCATCATTTGAAAACCACCGTTTCAGTAGAGATGTCAACCATTTTCAAACGAAATTCAAAAACTAATTATTGACTAGTTAGATTATTAGGGGAAAATGGAAGGAATTGAGGACAAGTGGAAGTTTTGTCCTGTAATTTTTAAGTATTATTATATATGTTAACTATTAACACAGTTAACATAAAAATCTCAAACTTTTTATATTACCCAACGATAATCCCTTATTTATTTTCATGTTCTGCATATTTCATTGTTAAATATATTCATTATTTGTTGAATTAAGTATGTTGAATACTGCCATCTGTGTGGTGAATTATGAAGCACTAGTTACTGGCTATAGACATAAAATGATAATCTATGGCTAATAAATTAAATTCAGGGTTTGTCTTTGGTTACGTGTATATAGTGCACACACACTTGTTGATCCACCTCTTCTTCTCCAATACACAGTCAAACAAAAACATTAGCATCTATACTGTTCTATTTTGTTACAAGTTTTACATTAAATTCCACAATATAATAAAAAAGTGTTTGTTCTGCAATCCATCCACTCATCAGTTACACAACTCAACATTATATATATATTTAGTTACAATCCATTGGATTGGTCTGCAACGAGTTTGGTTTTTCTTCTCCATTCCTCCCTATTCTCAGCCAGTCTTTTAAGCTCTACGTATGAGCCACAGTTCATGTCCCTCTTCAGTTGGTCCATATATGCGTCTCTTGGTCGGCCTCTGCCATTTGTTCCCTCGGTCTTACCCTCCGCGATGGCGATGAGTAGTCCTGGGTGCCTGATGTTGTGGCCAATCCAGTTAGCTCGTTTTTGGCTGATTCTCTTAAGGAGTTGCCTTTTTTCGCCTACCCTGGTTAAGACTTCTTCGTTTTCGACGTGCTCCGACCAGTGGATCTTAAGCATGCGTCTGTAGCACCACATCTCAAAGGCCGCCAACCGTCCGCTTTCACTCTTGCTGATGGTCCATGTCTCACAACCATAAAGCAGAATGCTCCATACAAAGGCTTTAGTAAGGTTCTTCCTTACGCTTAAGTCGATATTTGGGGATTCCAATATCTTCGATTTTTTGTTGAAGGCAATCCTTGCCTGGTTTATTCTGCTTACAATTTCTGCTTTGGAGCGTCCATCCTGGTTTATTCTGCTGCCCAGGTACACGAATTCACTTACTTGTTTGATGCTCACTCCATTTAATGCAATGTTCGCAGTCGCTTCCTCTCTTCCAACGACCATACATTTTGTTTTTTCTTTATTTATTTTCATGTTGTACTTTGACAACAGTATACTTTCCAATTTTCCTAAAGCTTCGTTCAGCTCCATCTCGGAGTCTGCGAGCAGTGCTATGTCGTCAGCATATCTTATCATGTCGACCTTTTTCCCATTTATTTTTACTCCTGTCCAGTTCTTCATTTCTTCTCTCAGTTCATCAATGGCTCGCTGTATATAGCAGTTAAAGAGAGCTGGCGACATTGAGCATCCTTGTCTTACGCCTTGTTCGACCCTTGCTTCTGCACAGCTCTCTCCGCTTTTAATCACAGCCATTTCGTTCTTGTATAAGCTCCAGATTGCTCTTCTATCCTTATAACTCATTCCTATCTGGTTGAGGGTGTTAAAAAGTTGTTCCCATTCTACTTTATCGAATGCTTTTTCAAGGTCGATGAATGCTATATATGTGTTTTTATTAATTGTTATTCTCTTTTCTAGAGTAAGTCTGAGACTCAGGATTGCATCTCTTGTGCCTGTCTCTTTGCGGAATCCAAATTGATCTTCTGAAAGTGTTTCGTTGATTTTATTTTCCGCCCTTTTCATTATAATGTTGGTGAGTATCTTAGAAGCGTGTGATATCATGCTTAAGGTTCTGTGTTGTTCACACTTTGTCGTGCCTGCTTTCTTAGGAAGCGCTCGTATCAGACATTTGGCAAAGTCCTCAGGTATCTCTCCTGTGTTGTATATTTTGCAGACAAGCTTATACAATGTATCAAGCATGCCTTTTCCTGCGCATTTAAGCAGCTCTGATGGAATCAGGTCAATACCTGGTGCTTTGCCGTCTTTCAACTTTGCTAATGCAATATCAAATTCACTTCTTAAGATGTCATCTCCATTATTTTCTACGTCATATTCTGCTTCTAGTGCTTTGCTTTCCTTGACTATGTTCTTTCCTTTGTATAATTGTTCTAGGTATTCTTTCCATCTTTTTACGATCAATTCATCCTCAAACAGCAGTTTGCCGTTTTTATCTTGTATAGCACATCGTGGTTGTGTTTTGTCATTGAAGAAATTCTTTACTTCAGAGTATGCGGTTTCAAATTTCCTTTGTTTTATATTCCTGTTAATATTTTTGCATTTTTCTTGCAAATAACATTCCTTTCTCAGCTTGGATTCTCTGTTAATTTTATTTCTAAGGGCTTTATATTCCTTTTTCCCTTCTTCTGTTTTAGAGTTCTTTAAGTTCCTTCTTTTTTCGATCATTTCTAAAATATCGTCCGTGATCCATTCTTTCCTAGCTTGCGGCTTTTTTTTCTCTAATACCTCATCTGCCGCTGCGGTTATTTTCTCTTTAATTTTACCCCATACTTTATCTATACTTTCATTACTCTCAAAATCGCATATCTTAGTTTTTCGTCGTATTTCTCTTTAGCGATCGTGAAAGGGACATAGGCGATCGAGACACAACAACATTGGCGACCGTACAACAGGACACCTTTCGGAAAAAACATCGAATCCATCATTGCGTATCGTATCCTATATTTTCCTATTCATTTACAATTCTATCCTATAATATTACATTTCCATTCAAATAGATCAATATATTTAACTATCTGGGGATTCATTGCCATTTTATATAAATATTATACATTTTAAGGTTAATTGTTACAATAATATCTACCCTACAATTTCACAACTGTAATCGTATCTAATTGTTGTTTTGAAACATTTGTTTAATAAATAAAACTAATATTATCTTTATTGTTTTGCAGATAACCCGTGATTCCATCATTTTTCGGCATTTTTATTGAAAAAAAACTGTGTGTAAATTCTCGTGAGAAATATTGTTGCAAAATAGTCGCGTGTTTTCAATGTTCATTGATTGGCATTTTTTGCATTGAGTTTTCTCTTTTTATTATTGTATATTTTTAACATTCTAGTGAATTATGTTGTCTGGAGAAAGAGAAACAAGGACAGCCACTTCAAAAATGGAAAAAACACGTGATTCTGAGATGGAGGTTTGCAAAGGATTGATATCAAGGCGAGGCGTTTTGAAGGGACAACTCACGCGCTTTAAAGATTATTTGAGTAAGAAAGATTTAGATATTTGTGAATTACAGTTAAGGACATCAAGAATGGAAAGCATGCTTGAAAAATTTGAAATGTTGCAATGTGACTTGGAGGAAATTGATGGTGAGGAAGTGGTGTATAGGGATACTTTTGAACAACTATTTTACACCACTTTAAGTAAGGCAAAATCATTATTGAAAGATCAACTACAAGTCACATGTGAAGTTAAGTTAAATCCAATTCAAATACCTACATTTCATGGTAATTATGAAACATGGTTACACTACAAAGATACATTCAAATCTCTTGTAGGCAACAATAATTCTTTATCTAACTTACAAAAGTATCATTACTTACTGAGCTCATTAAAGGGTGAAGCTTTAAGGTTAGTTTCTTCTTTGGAAGTTTCAGACACTAATTACTCTTTAGCATGGGACATCTTAACAAGGAGATTTGAGAACACCCGCCTCATTGTGGACAAACATGTTAATCACATTTTCAATCTCATTCCAGTGAAGCCAGAATCATATCAATCTTTAAGGCGATTGATCGATGATTCACAGCTCCATACGCGAGCTTTGGAAAGTTTGGGACTACCCACAAGCAGCTGGGACATCCTGTTAATTCACATAATTGCTAACAAATTAGATTCAGTATCACGTAACATATGGGAATCGCATCACTTGCAGGGTGAGCTACCTACATTAAAGGAACTGTACGAATGTATTGGGGAGAGAGCACGTATTTTGGAGACGACGTCTCACAACAAAAACTTCAAACCATCCAACACCTCCAACCGAGCAGGAGTTGGCTTGGTTGCAAATGTACGAGCAAACCCAGTTTGCCCACTTTGTTCTTCACAGCATCGATTAAACCAATGTGAGCAGTTTAAGTCGATGGGGACTCAGCAAAGGTGGGAGCTGGTAAAAAGGCAGCGACTGTGCCGTAACTGTATGTTAAGGAATCATATTGCCAAGGATTGTTCTTCAGGAGGAAGATGTAAGGTGTGTCGGAGGGACCATCACACCTTATTACACACACCGAGCGTGCACAATTCGACAGCAAATACGGAAACTCTGGGACCTACTTCACAGGTTCCTACTGTGGTGAACCATGCTTCGCTCTCAAACGACGAGGAAGTACTGTTATCCACGGCCATGGTTGGGATCCAACTCCCTGATGGCGGCATTTTTAGGGCACGAGCACTCTTGGACTCGGCAGCACAGTCGAATTTCATTACAAAGAGTTTATGCGAGAAACTCAACTTACGGACAAAGGGAGCATATCTGCCAGTCTCGGGACTGCGGCAACAGGTAACTCACATTGAAGAAAAGGTAGATATAACAATTAATTCTTTATTGTATGATTACAGGAGGAAAATCAACTGTTTGGTCCTGCCTGTAATTACATCAAACTTGCCACTGCGATCTGTGGACAGACGACGTTTTCACGTGCCTTCCCAGATGCAGCTAGCGGACCCTGACTTCCATAAATCTTCTCCAATAGACTTGTTATTGGGAGCACAGGTATTTTGGGAGGTACTTCAGGGAAATCATGCGTCAGCTCAACGTCAGCAGCCGATGATGCATCAGACCAAGTTAGGATGGGTCATTGCAGGAGCTATTCCGTGGAACTCTGAAGGAATCAGCAGACAAAGGCCGGTATCTTGTTACATTTCTTTGAATCAATTAAACAAAAACATTGAGAAATTTTGGGAGGTAGAAAGTGTGCCTAATTCTCTGGTTCGAACCCAGGAAGAGACATTATGCGAGAAACACTTTACTAGTACTACGACTCGTGATGAGTCTGGCAGATTTTCAGTAAGTCTACCCTTCAAGGAATGTCCACCTAACGTGGGAAACTCTCTTGAAATAGCCGAGAGGAGGTTACTTTCGATGGAGCGACGGTTTCAGAAGGATACAGAGCTGCACACACAATATGCAGCATTCATGAATGAGTATTTGGAATTGGGGCATATGTCTCCTTGTCTACCTGACAAGGAAAATGCAGTTTATCTTCCCCATCATTCCGTTTTCAAGGGAACAAAAATCCGTGTAGTGTTCGATGGTTCTGCAAAAACATCCAATGGAAAGTCCCTAAATGATAATCTGATGAAAACACCTACCATACATAATGAGTTATTTACATTGTTGATTAATTTCAGGAAACATCGATATGTCTTGAGTGCAGATATACAACAGTATTATAGGCAGGTCAATGTACATGAAAGGGACAGGGATTACCAGAGGGTCTTATGGAGGACATCTCCCAGTGAGGAAATGGGACATTTCCGACTCAACAGCG
Organism: Athripsodes cinereus; assembly: GCA_947579605.1. Lineage (NCBI taxonomy): Eukaryota > Metazoa > Arthropoda > Insecta > Trichoptera > Leptoceridae > Athripsodes > Athripsodes cinereus. The sequence goes on from OX388327.1 coordinate 1,445,925, forward strand.
TCACATACGGACTCAGTGCGTCACCATATCTCGCGATGAGATGTCTAAAGGAACTAAGTACAATTTATTCTTCTATTTTTCCTCTCACTTCTCAGGTGATAGAAAGGGATTTTTATGTGGATGATCTCTTAACAGGAGATCATGATAAGCAGACTTGTATTAATTTAAAAAATGAACTGTCATACCTTCTAGACAAGGCAGGTATGAAACTTACCAAATGGAGGTCAAATCTGGAAGACCTACATGACACTGGTCAGAACAATGACAGTAAATCCTTGAATCTCGAGGACGATTTTCAGTGCAAAATTCTAGGGTTGCATTGGAACAGTTACGAAGACACTTTTCATTATAAGGTTAACATTGAAACAAATACATCAACGTCTACTAAAAGGACAATTCTTTCAGATATTTCTAAGACGTTCGACCCGTTAGGACTCATCGGGCCCATTGTAATTAGGGCAAAATTATTAATGCAAAAAATTTGGCAGTTACAGATAGGATGGGACGATGAACTACCTGAAGACATTATTATTGCATGGAACCTTTACAAAAAGGATCTACAAGACATCAACATCATCAAGATTCCAAGGAGGGTAATTGTGACGTCAACAGGGAGTGCAGACATACAAATATTTGGGTTTTCCGATGCATCGAAGGAAGCGTATGGTTGTACTGTATATTTGAAGTCCATGGATGAACAAGGTAGGACACAGATCAATTTACTTTGTGCAAAATCTAGAGTGGCACCTCTCAAACAACTTACTTTGCCTAGGCTAGAATTATCAGGAGCGCTACTATTAGCTGGACTTGTCAAGTCCATAAAGGAGAACATGGGTTATCAAGGTGTTTCCACTAAGCTTTTCACAGATTCAACTATTGTGTTGTCATGGCTACGAGCCTCAGCAACAAAAATGGATACCTTTGTAGCAAACAGGGTAGCAGAAATTCAGCGTAGCACAGAAGATTGTCAATGGATACATGTATCGTCACAACACAACCCAGCAGACTTGATTTCCAGGGGTACATCTGTACAACAACTTTCATCTTCGACTTTGTGGTGGAATGGTCCATCTTTCATACAAGAGGATGAGAAACTTACAGAATGTTCTTCTACGGTTGATATACAACAAGATATAGTGGTAAATACTACCACACTGGTAAATATTGAATCATGGGATATTTTCACAAGATATTCTTCATTTAATAGATTGCTTAGAATTACTGCATATTTAATAAGATTTAAGAATAATGTAACATCAAAAACAGGACGTAGAACTGGACCTTTACAGGTATCTGAACTTCAACATGCACATGATGTATTGCGCAACATCGTCCAAGGTATTTTCTTTCACAGAGAAATAAGGGATTTGAAAAAGGATGGTCAGGTGTCTGCTCGTAGTAATGTAAAATCATTAAATCCAGTATTGATAAATGGTATACTTTGTGTTGGAGGAAGACTGAAAAACAGTGAGGTACCTACCCAACAAAAACATCCTATTTTGTTGCCTGCGGGACACGCTTTTACAACATTAATTATAAGGTATTATCATTATACTAATTTACATTTGGGTTTGCAGGGACTGTTGGCGCAGCTACGACTCAAGTACTGGCCATTGTCAGCAAAGAATACGATAAGAAGGGTTCTCAAGCATTGTATCCTGTGCTTTAGGTACAAGACGCCAGTGAATTACCAAAGGATGGGGGATCTGCCTGCAGACAGGGTCACTGCGACAAGGCCATTTTCAATTGTTGGAGTAGACTATTCAGGTTTCTTCAATATAAAATCAGGTTTTACCAGGAACGCTAAGGTTGTAAAATGTTATATTTGTTTATTTGTTTGTTTTGCCTCTAAGGCAGTGCATCTGGAAGTTGTCACTTCCATGACGACAGAGGCTTTTTTGAATGCATTAAAAAGATTTGTTGCTCGGCGGGGAATGCCAATCAAGATTTATTCAGATAATGGCACAAATTTCATTGGTGCAAGCAACGATCTTGCCAGAATTTATACACAGTTAAGAGCCTCTGAGGAGGAGATTGTTAATTTTTGTTCTCAACGATGGATCGACTGGAAATTCATTCCAGCTCGATCACCCCATTTTGGTTCTCTTTGGGAAGCAGGTATAAAACTAGTAAAAACTCCCTTGAAAAAGGCTTTGAATTCTCAGGTATTGAATTATGATTCTATGCTTACTTTGATTTGTCAAATCGAAGCCTCCATTAATTCCAGACCAATAACCAGTTTATCCTCTGATCCAACTGATCTCAACCCACTCACTCCTTCCCATTTTTTGATTGGAGACTCGTTGGCGAGGTTACCTGAACCAGATGTATCACACTTACCAGATAATCGTTTAAACCACTACCAAAAGATTATTGCTATGTTCAAGGGTTTTTGGACTAGATGGAGCAGGGAGTATTTCCAGGGACTCCAACAACGGACAAAATGGACACACGGAAATGAGAGACAATTGAAGGAGGGGGATTTGGTGCTAATAAAGGACGAGACTGTTCCCATGCTTTGGAAACTTGGCAGAGTTGTCCAGACACATCCAGGTCCAGATAACGTCACCCGAGTTGTCACCTTGAGGACCCAATCTGGACTGACAAAAAGAGCCATCCATCGTGTGGCATTGCTACCAGAGCCTTCGGAACAGTGAAATACCTATGTGCTATATTGTTTTAATTTTTTCTTTTGTGAAGTGAGCTTGAATACATAATAATATGCATTAAACAAACAATAATACAGTACATCAAGATTTTAAACTCCAAACAAGACTTACATCAAGATATTAATCATTTATAATAGTTGAACATGAAGCTTATAAACCCAAACAAAATATTTAATTAAAAACATGGACATTTAACCTCAAGAAAGAAGATTTATTATGTATATTGTATTTTGTTGTATGTATTTTCAAATATCTTAGCATTGGTAGAGGAAGGATTTAATCATGGGTTGTAATGGGAAAGTAAATTCATTTTGGTTTAATTAGTTGTTATCTTTATTGTAAAAATGTAAGTCCAATTGATGTTAATATCATCAATCGCTTACAGAGGGGGAGAATGTTGAATACTGCCATCTGTGTGGTGAATTATGAAGCACTAGTTACTGGCTATAGACATAAAATGATAATCTATGGCTAATAAATTAAATTCAGGGTTTGTCTTTGGTTACGTGTATATAGTGCACACACACTTGTTGATCCACCTCTTCTTCTCCAATACACAGTCAAACAAAAACATTAGCATCTATACTGTTCTATTTTGTTACAAGTTTTACATTAAATTCCACAATATAATAAAAAAGTGTTTGTTCTGCAATCCATCCACTCATCAGTTACACAACTCAACATTAGCGATCGTGAAAGGGACATAGGCGATCGAGACACAACAACAAAGTATACAAGAAAACAATATTTACAACTACAATAAAAATGAATAGGCTTTGTAGATGGTTTAGTTGCAATCCTAAAGGCAATCTTAGTAATCTAAAATTATCTCTCAGTGAAACATGTGATTTAGAAAATAATCAATTATTGTTGAATTTTTGGAATTTATGTATTCTTTTAATTCGTTCAGTGTGCAGTTAGTAGGTTAATTTTTTGGCAGTGTTTTATGTTTACTCAAAACGCGATTTGAAGAATTAAAAAAAAATGAAGCCAGTTTCGTAAGTAAAATATTACTCTATTAATAATTACTTTCTTTAAACTAAATTTGCACATCATAAGAGCTTTCGGCCAATGTGATGTGCAAAGACACAATTTATAAATAGTTACATAACACCTTCAAATAAAAATCACACTACGGTCGACAAAAACAAAGATCACCACAAAATATTTGCTGCCTCAATCAGGGGAACATAGAAATATGCTACAGTTCCAAGTTTATAAATTAACCAAAATCATCGCCATGTCAGTCGAAGAATTCATCGCCAAATTTGTTCTTCCATATCTTAGATAGAACAACATAATGCCCTAGCGATCTATTGTAGGATTGCGGTACTAAAAATAATAACTCCGCTCCTGAATGATTCCGTTCAATAATTTCAAAATACTTTACACAATTAGCCTTTTGTACAATTATTTTATGGTTCAATTAAGAATTAGTGGCACACCCCATTGCTGAATCGAAGATGTTTTATATACCAACCTTTTACAAAATATTCGACACGTATGAAACACACATTGAGAAACGAGTGTATGTATGTACGTACATATTATGTTTGATGATTTATTCGGCGCCGGTTAATGGAGGATACATCTCAGTGTAAGTTAAAAAAGTTAAGTTAAAAAAATAAATAAATCATTTATTTTTCAGGACTTTTGTCTCCAGAAGATACCAAAGAGAACTATTCGGTGTTGAAGACTCCGATATTGATAGAATTCTTCAAGAGACTTATAATGCCTCGGATAAATCTGTCGAAGAATGCATTGAAATATTCAGGGGATGGTATTCTAAGCAGGCACACCTTCCAGATATTTATTTTGGTAAAATTAGCAGACTGACTGCTTGTTATAAACATGCATTTTTTTATTTATTTATTCCTTTATTTGACAGTATTCAAACATAACATGTCATAAAAATCCACCTAACTAGGTATGAGCCCGTACCAAGGCAGACTGAATCAGTTTTTAACTTTGTCTCAGCGCTTTAACATTCTTTACTTCATTTTAGCTACCTCCCCTACTTTTTCTTTTAAATTGTCCTCTCCATGCCAATAAAACACCCAGGATGGGTGGCAAATCTCATCGCTAGATTGTAGATCTTATTTTTATTTAACTACATATGTATTAAGATCTATTCTTTACTGGGGACTCAATGGAATGAAGAACTCATTTTTCAGATTCATAGTAATTCTAAATACGAGTATCTTCATTTTTATTGAAACAAAGAGAATGCATTGCACGTTTATTATGGGGAACTAATTATTTGTTCGGCTATTAATTCATTCGTTTGGCAAGAAAAAATCAGCATTTAAGTCATTTGCACAGCAAACAATGTTTTAATCGGCAATAAATAAAAAATAAGCGCAACACTTGTTTTACAAACAAACTTGGTTATATCGGCAAATTGACAAATTTTAACAGCTTGATAAATACTCGCACAACAAAATAATTAATTGACCAGCAGAACTGTTATTTGAGCAGCAGAATTATTATTTGAGCAGCAGAATTATTATTTGAGCAGCAGAATTATTATTTGACCGGCAGAAAATATTAGATAAACAATATTTTTCACACACCGATTTACCTTCGGATCCACATGAAGTTTTTGTGATTTCTTACCAAATTAATGATGACTACAAAAATAATGCCAGTTTCCGCTTTGCTATATTAACGAAATATCTAATTGAAATGTCGAAAAACGCTAGAATCGTTGCTAGATGCTACACATAAAATCACATAAAAAGATGCTACATACAAAGATTTATTATTTGAACAAGATTAAAAATTTAGCTTTCACAAGTTTAATAAAAATTAGCTCACAGTTTGCTGCTCATTTATTTATTTTGCTGCACAAATAATCATTATGCTGGTCAAATAACAATTTTGCCGGTCGATTAAATTTAGAGTTTTACAATATCATATTATTTGCAATAGAAATATAATATTCTCGCTGGGCATAAGTAGCATATCAACATGATATATTTGTCGGCAGAATACATTTTTCTGCTGAACAAAACTTCAATATCATGCTGATCGTTTAAATGATAGCCATTCTTAATGTCTTCATTTTATTGGCACAAAGAAAATGCATTGCACGTTTATTATGTATAATTAGTACGCTGGCTACCACACCTGTCTGAAAAGCCGTGATGGTATAAATGCTTGAAAAGGGTTAGTTAGAAGAGATCATGCCTTTGCGATAAACTTGCCCTCTGTATATTGATAATTTCTAATTTGAATGCATTTTATGATAAAATCGTAAGTATTGTGATCATAACAGCAAAGAATGATTAAATAAATAAAAGGATTTTTACAGAACACTAGAAAAAAATCCAATAAAATACTATACTATATATTTTTTTTTTTTATTTATTTTCTTCGACCTCCATAGGCTCCGCAATGGGCACTTGGGGGTGTCAATCCAGACTACATTTTAAAAACATATTAAACAAGGAACAAGAAATGAAATATTAATAGACAAATAAATTGATTTTCATCCTCAGGTCGCATGACACTGGGAATCGTCACTTCACAAAATCATTCTCAAAGAATTTAATTAAAAGAGACAAGGCGTACAACAATATATTAATATCAATGGTGATCGATAATCCCTGGGTGTAAAGGGCCCAGTGATTATGTCGTCAGATGTGATATCAACTACATTATGTTTCTGCATCCATGTTACTAGAATCTTTTTCCAATAACATTTCGTTAACTGAATAAAATGATTTTTCTAACAAATACTTCCTCACCCCTTCCTTAAAGCGATCATCCTCCAATATTTTGATATGCAGTGACAGTTTGTTGTACAGCTTCACACTTAAACCCACGAAACTATCCGCAATCTTTGCTAGTCTGCATTTTACGGTTCTGATGCTGCCTGCACTTCGCGTTGGATAGCTATGGTAGTCTGCGTTTAGAGGTGTTTTCTCTATATTTTTTCGAGCATACATAATGCACTCCTGGATATAGGTACGCGCCAGCAAGTGTAAGTATGACATGGATCGGAAGAATGAGATGGCTGAGAAATAAAACATGAGTACAGGTTTAACAAAAAAAAAAATGAATATATTCTAAAGACAAAATAAAAAAAACATAAGCATGGATTTATATGGTTTCAAAATTAATCGGAAATCTATTACGGAATCTGTTGGTGGTTGCTTCAGACACTGCCTCGGCTGAGGATGGTATGGCAGAGAGTGTCTATATTGGGTATTTCCAGAAGTCGCCTCTCGTTGTGATTGTTGGGGACAGTACTGCTTAGTGGTCCACCAGAGTCGATGTTGTTCCGATGAAGTTCAGATGATGAATGATATCAGTACTAACTTGGTAGATGGTAGTAAGGGGCGCTCGCTCAGAGGTCGTTACTGCGCATGTCCTCCCCGCTCTGTAACCACCCCTCTACAAGGTTTTGGTAGCACAGAAGCTGCCCCAGAGAATGCCCACGTGATCCACGTTCTCGTTTTGATTTCACCATACGTCGAAAGGGGTACATGTATAATAGGTACTATATTATAAATACAATGATTAATTACTAAAGGCGGGAAGACAGACACGATTTCGCCACACTGATGAAATAGGAATTTACTTAGGTATAGTTAGTGAGTTAGTTAGATAGCGAAAAAATAGATATTAATTTATTAGTAGGTAAGGAGATTTATATTTTTGAATCATCAGCACAGCAAACACACGTCAAGTATGCCCAGTTTTTTAAAGTGATCACGGCAGGAATCTCTCGGGCGCAATCCTAAAATGGTCCTTATGGCTCTCTTTTGCAGTATAAAGACTCTGCCTGATTCGGCACTCTTCCCCCAGAACATTATACCATATGACATTATACTATGAAAGTACGCGAAGTACACACATCTTGCGGCATCAAACCCGCAAACCTCTTTAACTTTTCTTATTGCAAAGATCGCAGAACTGAGTCTTGTGCAAAGCTGATCAATCTGTGGGGACCACTGAAGTTTACTGTCTACAACCAACCCTAGGAATTTACAATTGTTTACTATGTTCAATGATTGGTTGCTCAAGATTTCTTTTACAGGAACTTCGTGTTCACGCCGTAAGGACGTATAGGTACTATACCATCACGGCATATCCCACAAGTGGGGTAGCCAGTAGACCAACTGCATGTAAGAAACATGCAAACAGTCCTCTTCGTGCCAATATAAAATGAAGACATTCAAGATGGGTGGCAAACGTCATCGCTGAATTTAAGATGTACAATGTCTTAATTTTTTCGAACACCTGCCTTTTACAGGACACTCGAAAATTTACGGGGAAGACCCGTGGAGCACCCGGTAAAGAATTGGTCTCCCAAAAATGCTCCCTCCATAAGCAACTAAATGCTTGTGCGGAGGGAAATGAAGACACTTTATTATTTATTTATTTATTTATTTTATTCTTCTTGCACATCATCATTCATATAACAAATAAAATAGGGCAATATACACAGGAAAAAATGTGATGATGTGCAGTGGCGAGATTATCACTATATAGTGATTTCTTCCATCTAACCATTATTCATTTATTAATTAATATGCTTAACTCTCTGATTTGTATTTACAGATGACGGTTATATCAAAAGACTCTTAAGTAACAATAAAATGAGTATTGAAGGAGTAAAAGGAAAAGTTGATAACCTTCTGACAGCTATGGGCTGCATACCAGAAATCTTCGGCAATAGAGATCCTTGGAGTCCAGAAATCACTAGAGCTTTGAAGAATGGATTGCATGGTACAGTTCCTAAATTGACAAAGGACAAATACAGGCTATGCATTTTCAAGTATGTACATGACTCATTTTAACTTTCATATTTTTGAAGACTTCACACTATGAAAGCTATTTTTTGAGTCGACGTCTATTTTGGAAAATTCCATGTTTTCATATGGAAGAAAACATACTTAATTGGTTATAATTTTACTTTATATTTGATTCAATAATGACCTGATTAATCATTATAACCTGATTACCTGAAACTTATTAGGTATTTTGACAATGACTTTATAAGTCGAAACCAGGTCATTATTCAATTAAATATTAAGTAAAATTATAACCAATTGTGCTTTCTTACATATATAAACTATGAAAGTCCATCATAATTTAGATTAATTAAAAATAATATGGATTTTAACACTGTTCACTCTCACTAAGTACCAAATAGTACCTATTCAAAATAAAGGTTCTATTTGGTAGCAATGTTTTTTTTAAATAATTAAAATTACATTTTTTCTTGTGAGGATCCACGAACCTTTAAAATGAGAGCCCCCTCCCCCCAGTATGCCCTGTTCTCTAAACGTTTAAAAACTCTTGCATTGTCCCCTATTATAATTCATCTCTCAAGATACAAAAATCTTATTGATTTCTGTATGAAGCATCTGCTTCTTTTTCCATAAGACAATATCCTTTTAAGTAAGACTGTTTTTTATTCTGTATTTTTTAGACTGGTTCCAGAAACGTTGGAACACTTCGATCCTGCATATTGCTTCGTTTCTCTATTCATGTTTGGTGACATGAGATTATCTCAAGATGCTGTTTCAGGTGACATCTTCCTCTGGGACCTGTCAGCACTCAAGATGTTTCACGTGAAGAAAATCAATCCTATGTTGACGAAGAAAGTGATATTTCTGGCACAGGTAAATGACAAGTGAACATTTCAACTTATTTACTTTTTTCAATACAACTTATTTACATAGGTCTCAGGAGTAAAAAACGAATACCCTGTCATTCGTGTATCTTACTTTGAAGGTTTATCTTCTTTATTTGTTTAAAGATACATCATCTGATTCCAAATTAATGACGTTGAGGTTATAATTATCAATTACAAGAGTTTTTCTTGTATTATCTGGACAGCAAACCGTTGACACTGACGGCGAAATATTGAAATAGATCTCGATTTATAATAATATATACAATCAAGTTACGATGTGCATTGTAGAATACTAAAAAACATTCAAAATCTCTCGAAACTGTAACATAGTTAATCCTTCTAAAATAAATGATACTGTCTCGATACTGTTACATAGCTAATAGTCCTTCAAAAATAGATATAATGATAGTCAATTTAACACAAAGGCTTTCTTGTGAAAGTAGCAAAACTAAAGACATCATATTGACCATCATTAATAAGTTATAAGATGTTGACACATAGAACTTACATAATATATATTATTGGCTCAATTCCTTTACCTTTCTTTTAGCACTGCTATGGTTCAAGGATCAAAGCCATTCACTTGGTGAACGTTCCAAGTTACGCAGACTTTATCCTGTCAATTCTCAAATCTACATTGACCAAGAAAGTTGGTAACAGAGTATTCATACATAATGGAGTAAAGAACCTTCGGGACCATATTCCTAAAGATGTGCTTCCTAAAGAATACGGAGGTGATTTCCATATGACAGTCCAAGAAATGACTAGTACGTATTATTTTTTATATTGATTTCTTACTATCTATTGCCTAACTTAGTAAGTCTTATAAAAAATTAAAAAAAAAAAAACTTCTAAACCGTATAGTCCTTGAAATAGAGGTATGTAAAAGATTGCTTTCACTCCATTCCAAAAGGTTCGAATGTCAATTATTTATTTATTTATTTATTTAAGTAAAAAAAGCACCACTCACCTTTTCGATGAGTGATGCGAATAGAATACACATTATCAAACACAATTAAAAACATAAGCAAGAGAGATTTATACAAATAAACACCAATAAAAACACTCACAACTATTGTATGTATTGTGTAGAAATTCTTAAAGTATCACTTCCAGAAACATATCCTACAAATTCGTTAGTCAATACATTAGGGGGAGTGGGGGCACATTGATACAAGGGGAGCAATATACACCATAGGTATCGAGAAAACTGTTTTACCTACGCGGTTCTATCTTGGACTAAAAGTTGACGTTAATTATATCATTTGAGTTGACCAAGAAAGGTCAGCCGCCATATTGTCCATTTTTAAGTTATGTGCTGAAGTGTGTTTTTGTGTGTCAAAAGTAAAAAAATATCACCGGCGTAAAATTTTATTATTCACGTCAGTTTTTTTCTTTTAGCCGTGACACTATCGCAAACAGTATGTACATCCATTGTAGTTTTTATATAAATAATGATTTTATACTATGCCAGTCGTGTGTTTTGTTATTTTAAAGATTTTTGTGAATACTGCAAATGGGGCAGTTTCATACACCTTTGAGTGGGGCACTTTGATACGAATCAAACTACTACAAGGCTGTATCAAAGCATTTGATTTTTTGAAAAATTTTAAAATTTTGTTTCCTCATATTTTATATTAATGCATGTCAAGTACAATAATAGGTACTAACATGCTATTTTCTAATTTCATACTTTTTATCTTTTTTTTCTTCTAAACTTGCTTCTTAATTTTTTTTTCAAATATTTAAATTTTATGGTGTAATTTATGTATAAGATTTGTTATTTATTGGTGTAATAAAAAAAAAAAAAAAAAAAAAAAAAAAAAAAAAAAAAAATTCAAATACTGATTTTATTTTTTCAACACGTTTCTTCAAGCTATATTCTGAGTATTTTTACAATAAGCAATTATATTTTTAACATACTTCCAAGTCAATATCTTCATATATAGTGATATGTATCAATGTGCCCCTCTATGTGTATCAATGTACCCCGCTAGTGGGGCACTTTGATGCAAAAGAGTTTTTTTGGAAAAATTTAAATTGCAAATTAACAGAAGATTCTACGTGAAAGTTCTATCAAACATTTAACAGTTAAGTCAATAGAGTACACAGCGACCTCCGAAATGGATCTCAATTTTCTCATCTTAAGGGTGTTTTGAGACTCAGAATAAAAGTGTATCAATCTGCCCCCACTCCCCCTACTACTACTATACCATCATGACGTAGGTATCTCACTAGTGGGGTAGTCAGCGGACTTTCTGCATGAATTGCAAACCTCATCGTTGAACTGCAGATATTAAATGTCTTACAAGTGATATTTTACGAATACTTACCTTTTACAGGACTCTCGAAAAATTGCAAAAAAATGTGGGAAGCTAATTCTTTACTGGAGATTCCACAATAGACTAGCAGCATGCAACTAACATACTTTTGGGTTAGTTGGAAGAGATCGCGCCTTTGCGGTAAACTCGCCCTCTGTATATTGATTTTATTTAATTTGAATGTATGCCTTTAGTGTAATTTTTTTTAATCAATGTACAGTAAAGAATGAATAAATAAATAAATAAATAACAAAATTTGATTATTCAGGATGGGAAGCTATTCCTAATCACTGCTAAATTGAAGATTTTTAACGTCTTATTCGCGACATTTGAATTATGCTCACTGCTTGTTTCGGGACATTCGAAAGATTTTATTAAGAATAGGTACCATGTTGTATTTTTTCAGATACCCTAACTACTGCCATGAAGTCGCCAGAATGGAGAGAATGGTTTCTTACATCCATGGGTTTGAAGACGGATGAAAGTAAAAGACCAAACGGTTCCAAATTAGAGGACGATTTACAAGGAATATGTGGAACATTCAGAAACCTGGATATAGACTAAATTGAAGTTAATGCTAAATTATTTATAGTATTGGGGAACAAGAAATAGAATTCCATTATTGGATAAATTAAAACAAGCGTATCTTTCTTCTTCTTCTTCTTCTTCTTGTGCCGCTCCTATCGGAGGTTGGCGACCATCTCTTGATACTCTTCACGATCCTGGGTCAGTCTGATGAGGGTTGCTGCATCCGGTATTCCAAACCACTGCCGAAGATTCTTGAGCCATGATGCTCTTTTGCGCCCCAAACCCCGTCTGCCCTCTATCTTACCCTCTACTATAAGCTGCAGAAGGGCATATTTTTCTCCACGGAATATGTGACCAAAGTATGCGGCCTTTCGTCTTTTGACAGTGGTTAGTAGCTCTCTATCTTTTTGCATTATATTTAGAACTGTTTCGTTGGACACTCGATCAGTCCATGAGATACGCAGCATTCTTCTGTACAACCTCATTTCAAATGCCTCAATTTTATTTATCATGGAGATTTTGAGAGTCCACCCTTCCACTCCATACAACAGCACGGGTAATACATATGCTTTTACAGCTCTCCATCTTGTGCTCAACTTCAGGTCTCGGTTGCACGAGAGTTTCTGCATTTTGTAGAAGGTTTATCTCTATAATAAAAAATGGTCTTTTATATTATCTCGTAAGTATTCGAGTGTTCTTTAACTTTAAAAGACAGGTGTTCTAAAAAAAATAAAGACATTTTACTTCTCAAATTCTGTGATGAAGTTTGCCACTCATCCTGAAGAACTTAATTTTTGTTTGAAGACGGCTGCTACAACTACTATCATCCCATTACGGCATATCACCATCCCATGCACGCTCGTCCTCTTTTTGTTGGCGTGGAGAGGACAGCTTGCATGTTTATTGCATGCGGCTGATCCGCTGACTACTCCACATGTGGGATACGATATCTCTCTCGTTTTATTTAATCTATAGTAGGACTAAATTAATACTGAATTATTTGGAATATAAGAAAAATAAAAATAATCAAACGTTTTATTTATGTTTTTATTTCAAAAACCAATGTAACATAAGTTAAACAGCATAATTATAAAAAAAAATTATATCATAACAACCGAATTTTGAATCACTGAATACAACAAGGAACTAAATCCAAAACACAATAGTGAATAATTTATGCCTTTGTTGCGTTCAATGCTTCAGCAAAACAATGAATATTTGTTAAAATTATATTACAAAATAACAAAATAATTACAAAAAGTCAAAAAAATATTTACAATGTTTTTCCTGTATAAATTGTAAGTAAATGCTTATTTTTGTGTTAATTTATAGATTTCAAAGTAAGTGTTAAAAAAAGCAGAGATATGTGAACCAACTTTACCATAAAACAAACAATGAAATTTTATGTTTCCAAATTTAGACTCAATTGTTTTTGTGAATATTTTGTTAACAAAAAAAAACCGTTTTGTTTTATTCGTCTCAGCCTATATGAAAATAAAATCAAAGTTAATTCAGAAACAACAAGCCCATAAGAAACAAAAACATTAAAAGAGTTTAAACTCAAGTACACTTAATTTTGTTAATATTTTTGGTGCTTTTTAGTTAAATCTTATCAAAATTATTGTTTTCCGATAATATCATTAATTAATTGTTTCAAAAATGCAGAATTGTCTATATTTGTCGGGCGTGAGCATTGCTTAAACTTTATATAAAAATAAAATATCCTATATTTAAAAAAAAATAACATTTACACTAAGAAATCAAAAATATTTAAAAATTTTAATGTAGGTATTCTTTGAAAAATCATAAATCGTTCAATTTCCTTTGTGTAAATGGCCTTTGTACTCTATTCACATCCAGCAGAATATTAACAGAAAAACTACTTGCAATCATTAAATCTAACGAATCTCTGTATCTGCGGTCAGAATTTAGTTATTTATGTTATTTATCAAAATACTGATTTTTTCGAGTCAATCCGTAGATAGAAGATAATATTCCTTTATCATACCTTATCAATTTTTGTACACGAATTGACCTGTCATTTGGCACCTTTTCCATGCTTTGGCCAGAAGAAAAACCTAATCATTAGTTTTCTCCATACAACCGTAATCCAGATTACTGTACAAGAAGGATTTGTTTGACATATTTTAATTCCGTTATGATTCTGTTGGATGTGATCAGACATCTGTAACCATTCATACAATGTAATTATTAGTCAACCATAAAATGCAATTTCACGGCAAACACTTAAAACTATGCATCACTTTACTAACTTTAAGTATTGGTTAACTAAAGTTAAATATAATTTATAATTATAATATTACTATCTAACTTCGATAGAACATGATAATAATAATGTAGCAGTATTGGTAACTTGCACCGTTGTTCAGACGAAGGAGGTTAACCTCAAGACTTCGCGTATTTAAACCTACACTTAACTAAACTTCACTTAACTTAACTAAATTACTTTTATAGTTAAATAGTTACGTAACTTCTAGATTAAATTACACCACACATTCGTACCTACTTTTCAAATTAAAAACTTTATTTGTTTTGTCTTTACCATCACTGCATATCCTACAAGTCGAATAATTGCATTTTAAGTGGAAGTAATCTCCTAGAATTGATGAATTGTACAGTGTCCTTGAGGTGCTTTGGCACGTAAACAACACTTTAATGTTGTCCAATAATAATATTTATATAACAAACGATTACAATTTTCATTTCCAAGTCAATAAAAAAATTGACATTTATAATGGGATAACGTGTCTACATTATCGATGTTAAATTTAAGATGAATAAAAATACTAATTCGTTAACCTGTATTTTACAGCTGAACACTCAAAGTCTAACGTAAAAGATTGAGAAACATGAATGACGGAACATTACGAATGTTTTTGTCGCTTACATGTTTATATTTATATATCTTTCATCTGTTGTGTACCATGTAAAATAAATAAATAAATAAATTACATTCATAAACAATTCACACAGATTGAGCAAGTCCCAAACTAAGATATGAATCTTGTATTATGGATACTAAAATGACGATGTAGATACACATATATGTAGATATACAATACACTAAACACATATTTATGTAACATATAGACCCAGGATGATTTGGAAACGGTCATTCTTCATTTTGCCCTGACCGGGGCCACGTGACTCAAAGGAAGAATCTTATACCGTTAAACGTATTGTATTAAGGAGACTACAAGAAAAGGATGTTTAAAATCTTATAAAAAAGAGTGGGAAGCTTAGGTACTCTTTGCCAGGAAGGAAACATCACGAGGATAAAAACAGAGAAACCAGGATAATTTATGTCCTTTCGTTGGAAATTCAAAGGATATCACAATAATTATTTGTGTTCAAATGGTTGTACATATAGCATTAATACAAAGAATCCATTTGCTAGTTATATTGAAAAGTTTATCAGCCGTATTCAGAACATGTAGGTATAAGTTAATAAATGAAAAAAATATTTTAAATTACAGCATTTGAGTATTACCAATATTTTATTAGAGAGACATTATCGTCAGTAAGACTAATACTTGCCAGGAAAATATGGTGAACAATAACAAAAACAACAATAAATCGTATTAGATGTGATGTAGGCTGTACTGCTTCTAACTCATAATACAAATGGGGATGGATTGATTCACCGGCGTGCACATGTGTAATGACAATATAAACTATCGGCCATCTGATAATAATCGAATGTCCCACATACGCATTCCAAGAAGAATTTCATGGCTTACATACATGCTCGCTTGGACGATGCGATCCGGTGGCTAAGGAATTTGGACATCAAGTTGTGAGCACCCATAAGAAGAATTAAGAGTGAATAAGCGAGACCAAGGTTTCGATATATAATGTCTTTGTCAAATTCTGTAATGGAATTTATAAATTGGCTGTGCATGGAAAACCGCAAACAAGTGTAAATAAAAGGACGCATTTAAATATAAAACTTCGTGGTACATAATTATTAATGATACATAAAATTGTGATTTAAAGTTTACTAGTAGACTTATGATAGTGATCTATGTAGGTTTCGACATACGATGTCATTTTCAAACTTAACCTCTTTTTAGGTTGAAAACGACATCGCATGTCGAAATATAGTTTACTATTATAAAGCTACTAGTGTAAAGCTAAATCTCTAAATTTTGAGTGTCATTAATAGATATGGAAAATAAATAAATTCTGATTAAATACAATAGGGTTGAATTATGAGTGCAGGTTGAGTAGGATGATGCATTGTCTTTGTCTGTGATTATGCATATTATTTCTGTTCATAATATGTATTTTCAAATGTTTTGTAATAATGATAAATAAATGTACAGAATTACTTTTGTTTACTACATGCGTCTTGTATGGGGAAATCAAACAAGGTAATGGTATACATTAATTTTAAGTTAGAAATATTTTTTTACTCTGAATACGGCTTTTAATTCTCTAGTTGAGCATAGTATTGTTATATAAACACTGAGCACTTTATAAAGTGTATAGTTGAATCTATGTATATCAACATAACAACAATACGTATAACGTATAATGTATGTAATTATACAAAATTACAATTGTCTAAAATGTATAATAATAATAGCCGTACAATTAGACATGTACTAACATACTATCTCGCTACAATAGTATCAAGCAACTCTGTGAAATTGTTAAGTTCAAAAATTTCCTAAGTCCATTTTTAAAATACCGTTTATTGATTTGACGATAACGTTCTAGCAGGTTCTGATTATTATTTATTATTTATTTTATTCTTCACTTGGTAACATCATTCCAAATGTATACAAAAGTATCATAAAAATATCAGTTACTTAATGTACAGAGGCGAGTTTGTCGCTGGAATGCTATGTCTTCCAACTAACTGGTGGTGGATTATGGTGAATGTAATTTTTTATTCGTTTGACACCTACATACTTGGAAATATTTCGATGTATTTCCAAAAATCGTTTAAGTACTCGAGAAAAAGTTAAAACGTTAAGATTCTCGTATTTTGGTTTCCGTTGTAAATCCCAAGATCCTCAAAAATTTTCTACGTTCTTTAGAAGAGCAAAAATTTCTCAACTGAGGCTACATATAAATTTTAAATGAAAAAATTAAGTCAAAATTCAATGAAATTTAAATTTTAAATCTCAAAAAACCAAAGGAATATTTATAAAGTAAAGCAATTTAACAAGAATTTTATAAATGTATCAAAACAAAAACACTGTTTATTTTTCACATTAATAATTATACATAATTATGCTCGAGCGCTCTCTTGTCCATCTTCAAGCAAACTGCTAATTGTGTATTATTAACTTTAATTAGGAGATTTTCTTTTTTGAACGTGTCAAGATTTTAACAAGACTTAAATTATGATTGATTTTCTGAAGACAACTATAATTAAAACCGCGACCGGTGTGGCGCGGAGGCTAACGCACTTGCCTTTGAGTCACGAGGTCCCGGGTTCGATTCCCGGCCAGGGCAAAATGAAGAATGACCTTTTTCAGATTGTCCTGGGTCTGGGTGTTACATGTATATGTGTTTAGTGCATTGTATATGTGTATCGCCGTGTTAGTACCCATAATACAAGATTCATATCTTAGTTTGGGACTAGCTCGGTCTGTGTGAATTGTCTACACGTGTTATGTGTTTATGTGTTTAAAAAATTTCAGGCCCCTAATACTAGCTCTAAAATACTGTCTGGGGACAAAATTTTGTAATTTTTAATATTTCAAATGTCATTTTAACGATTTATATTCGATTTGTTGTCTTGTACTATGTTGATGAATTAATTTTATTATTATTAGTAATAAAAAAACTGATTGATCTTTTTATATACAAAAAAATATTCGAATATTGACTCGTTACCTTTTCGGATCGCTTTTTCCTTTTTGACTTTCCAAAACTATTTGCTGTAAACATACGTCCATATACATAATTTTAAACATAGCACCGCCCGCATGTGTTTTCTGCTATAGAATTTAGTTTATGGGACAAATTTTCATACATAATTACTTTATACTATTTGAATTGTCTTTTAAGGGTCGAATAATCTGTAGGTCGGTTGTTTTAGTTTAACACGATAACTTGTTGAAAATGTTTTCCAGTGCCATCAGAAAGGAATTAATGTAAAGCAAAAAAGGTGATTTTAATGAAACACATTAATTTTGAAACTTTTAAATTTTCAAATCTGAATTTGGGAAATTTTGAAACTCCACCATCATGTTACCGACGTCTTCTTTTGTCAAATGCTTTATTTTTAAATGTTGTATAGAGGACAACCTGCATGTTTATTACATGCAGTGAGTTCGCTGGTTACCTCACTTGCGGGCTATGCCGTGATGGCAGAATATAAAATATTAGTATATTTTGCACTGCCTACAGTAATTATAAGAAATGACGTGATGGTACCATATTGCTTGATAGACACATTTATCTTCTTTCATGAGGTTTAATATTAGGTATTATTTTCTATGTAAAAAATAATTCCTTATAAACTAAAATTAATAAAAACTTAAATTTCTTATCAATACTAAGCACACACATAGGTACATTCGAACATAAATCATCACTTGCGCACGCTGCGGCAGTAAATACACGCAGCTCTTACATTACTAATGCTCACGCCGCGACAGTGTCAGAACTAAAAACTAGTTATTTCAAAATATTACAATAATTTATCACAATTTCAATTTCATAAATTTGATAAGTTTTACAAAAAAGCACTTAAATAATGTTAATAAATATGAATAAAAATTTTAATAATAGTTGAATAATGAATATTTTAAAGTCAAATTCAGATTTTTTTTACTTTTATTCATACAATTTACATTATTTGAGTTATAATATTTAACATTTTTACTGAGATGGAACAATATTTGGAATTCATTCATAGTTACATATATTATTCAAAAGCATGTTTTGTTATAGAAGAGTAATTATCATAAAATTATAATGTATTTTTTTTTTTATTTATTCATTAACTCTTTTTTTTTTAAATCAAGGGACCTTGCATCCCTTGCGTCACCGCGACCATTAACGCTTAAACTCTACATTGATTACAAACAATTACGTAAAAGATACATATGTTTATTTATACAATAAAGTTCATTTAAAGGAACCAACTTAATTTTTTTAAATACAGAATAATTTGTTCATTGAATAATTACAACATAAATATTTACGGCTTCAATTTAGGGCTTTATTGTTTAACATCTTTAGTACTAACACTTGAATATGCAACGCTTCTAAAAGTTTAGATATATGATTGCGATCATGAACGACGACTTTATCACAATACACCGTTCTTATGAAGGCATCAACAACAGAAACAATATCACAAGGTGAATAATATTGTTAGGGATGCTTTTGATCGTGGAGATTGGTTTTTGCCTTGTGTTCTCAGAGCAAACTTTAAAGGGCATTGATAATATAAATAATTAATATTGTTGATTGAGCTAACGTTTTTCGTGAAAAACTCCATATTAATTTATGGAAGAAAACAAACTGTTCTGAGTTTTACTGTATTTATTAATAAATTTACTGTTTATTGATTATATTTATTTGAATGTATACCTTCTATGAAGTTGTAAACTTCTATGAAGTTGTATGTACTTAATCAATGTACAGTAAAGAATGAATAAATAAATAAATAAAAATATTATATTGATTTTTGATGAACAAACACTGCGAAAGTTCGTCATAATTAAAAAAATAATTTGATTAGCTTAAAACATTGTGCCTTTCACTCAAAGTATTATATATTTTCATAAGCTTTTCGGACTACGTCCATCCTCAGTTAAAAGTATTTTTCACTGAGGATGGACGTAGTCTGAAAATTATGAAAAAATATAATACTTTAGATGAAAAACACAGTGTTTTAATTCTTCTTCTCATGTCGGGCAACAAATGATAAAATAACAAAAATATTAAATTCATATTTATATTCCCATTCCCTCCCAGAAAGCCACGACCTATCTTGCAGCTCCCCTCAGGTGAGTTCGCTCCACGAGTTCCTCCCAGTGACACTGTCTGGGAGCCATTGGGCAGTGTTTTAATTAAAACAAATCAAATATTTAAATAAAATTAAAAATAACCTAATTTCGACTTACAAAGTAATTGTCAAACTTAGTCAAAACCAGGTTACGACTTTAATTAATGAATACAGTAAAACTTAAAACATTTTGTTTGTTTCCATTAATTTATAAATATTATAATTTTTTTTGTTAATATTAATGTAAATAAGTAGGTATACTACACCTCGTATTATTTTTACCTCATTAAGTTTGTAAGTTATTTCATAGCTGTTTTTGTTTGTACACTTCTTTACTATCATCACCTAAGCGAGAGTTATTCAGATGGAAACATAATAATAATAATAAGAATAATAATGATAATATTTCAAAGTTATTTTGCGAAATATCTGAAATTACAGGTATGAAAATTTTACTTCAAAATTATTTTCTTCGAGAGGTCATTATCATACCATGTTTGACTTGCCTGCGACGAGTCTAAAATGTAATAGCTACGAAAAAAAAAATTTTTTTGATGATCACAAAACATGTGTTTGACAACTTATTTTTTTATAATTTGTCTAATTGGCAATGGTTCAAGTTTTAATTTTTTATAATTATTTTAATCGTCCATGGTTAAAGCTTTTTTTACCCAGTTTTTCATTTTTGTTGTTTAACTGGGAAATGAGTAAATAACATTTTTTTATATAAATTGAGTGTAAGATACGTTTTATGTTATTGAAAATAATGAAAATAAATTTAACCGTGAAAAATTCACGATAGCACTTAATAATATTGTACTTGAAATTTACAATTTATACTATTATGCAAAAAAAAATATTTAACTGGGTTTTGATACTAAAGAAAAAGTAAATATTCTAAATATTCTTTGTTCACTGATCGAACTAGTACCCGAAAAAGTATCAACTTAAATTTTTCCAGCGCCATTTAGACGGAAGATCTTGATCCATTCAAAATCTGATATATATGTAAGATCCCAAAAAATGGTTGCTTAAATAGTTTGGTATTAAATGTTGTCCACGGACGCCTAAAGACACACCTGGTTATCATTTAAACTAACCTAAAGCCACTTATGCACAATTTTACATTATATATATATGCTTCCCTGTTTACATAATGTAAAATTGTGATTTGTTTAAATTGTACTCTTTCATTGCAAAATGGATTCATTTCGTGAATTTTTTTTTTAATTTCAATTTAATTAAAAGTAAGAATTTGTTTCAAAAAAATATTGGATATTTTTTATTTCATTTATAACATTTTTTGAACCAAGTTAAGTAACCAAGATGCTGATTTTTTTTTCAAATTATATATTTCAAAATGTTGAAATGACAGTTGATACGTTTGATTATTATCGCAGCGAATTAAAACTCTCTCTTCTCAACTCCAAGTGCTTTAATCATTGAAACATGAATAATTTTAATTATTGCTTTTTTAACGACTTCGAAATTTACAAAATGAAACGTGGCTAAGAAATGCATTATTAATTTTTATATTTTTTTATTAAATCAGCAATTATTAATATAACATATTATCTAAATATTTATTCAATTAATTTTATACATAAAAGTGTTGAAAGCAAAGGCAAATTCACTGGATGTATTTTTTTATAATTTATTTTTATTTATGTATTTATTTCAAACTTAAAGTTATAGCTTATATAACATAATAAACAAGATAATAATTCTGCGAAATTCAAGCCAATTACAACTTATGTAATATAATACAAAATGTTAGTTAAAAAACAAATTATATAAAACAGTTATTAAAATTATTATGATGACAGATAATTAGATAAATGTATAGGTATGTATAAAAATTTGGCGAAACACCTTTGTTTGGCTGATTTTCCCATTTTAAAATCATAGTTTTATTAGGTCATCTTACATGAAACTAATTGACTATGTAACTTGTGTATATATGAAACTTACAAGGTTAATCAAAAGCATTTGAACTCCTGAAATATCCGACAAATAAAGTTACTTCAACGAAAATAATCAAAAGCAAATGTAATAAATTTCTCAAAGTAGGTACATAAAATGAAATTTCTTGAACAAAATCAAACATCATTCGATGCACCTTATCATCCTCTAAACCAAACAGATAGCTGATGTTAAGTGGGTTTTCTATCAATGGATATTAGTTTTACTAAAAAAACAATTATTAAAATAATGCTTTTCAGAGAATTTCCACGAGGCTTTAAATTCTCGAGCAGACTTTCAGGAGCTTTTACCTTTGTCATCTACCTAGATCAAATTAGATCAAAGCTTCCAATAAAGTTTCATGAAATATTGTCCAAAGTGTTTTATTTTTATCAAGTTACAATATGATTGTATTAAACACACGAATTCACAGATTTTTGATATATTTTCATTTCCAAGATTTAAAAAGCTTCTATTTGAGATAAATTTCTACATATTTGTAAATACATATCAAATCATCGATGTTTTCTAAAAAAACTGTTTTCACGTAATTGATTTCTTCAGAATTTCTTACTTAAAAAGGAAAAATAATAATATAATATATCGTTTTTAAAATACAATTTCACCATAAGAGGTATTGTCTTTTGTTCGCAATACTCTTAAAAATAGATATCAATATTACAATATTTTTTACTTTATAAAATTGATTTCCTACAAATGGTATATTCGCCTTTTGTCGAAACACTGAAAGAGGAACTTAGGCCTTGAATATTTTTCATCAAACAGTTTTCAAGCTTTCAAAAAAATATAAAATATTAAATTTAATAAAATTCAATTCAAATATTTTAAGAAGACGTTTTTTTATTGCCGTATGTTGAAATAAAATATTTACTCATTAAGACAATATATATAAAACGATTTCGCGAAAACGATTCTACAATTGTATCGTAAACATTTGTCATTCTGAGAAACGATTTTGCGAAAACGATTCTACAATTCTTTCGTAAACATTTGTGATTATAAGAAATCATTCAATAATAACAAAATACTTGCTATAAAACGCAAAATCTTGCATTTTATGTATGTTAATTCTTTTTCGAAACATGGAATTTGACCGAAAAATGTGTTTCAAAAAGCCGATTGTTGGAATCATATTTACAGCGAAACTCATAAATTATATTTGTTTTATGGCTAAAGTGATTTTGATACAACTGAATCGAATTCGTATCAACCGTGTATGTAAATGATTTATAGTTTCGCGTAAATGAGCTAACGTTTGCGAAAAGCAATTTCGTATTTAAGATTATTATTTTACAACAGAGGCGATATATTTGTACTATTTTTTCAGTAAAATGACGGAATGTTCACAAAATATGTGAAATAAATAAGTAAATAAATAATAATAAGACTTATTTAAATATTAATTTCAGCAAATTGAAATTCTTATTTGATGACTTTGTATGTTCCAAATTAATTATTCTTTTTTATGTTAAATATTTATATGTTTCTGAGAATCAAATTATTTTGAAAAAAGAATACCTCGGCAATTTTATTCTATTTTTGAAATATATAAGGCAAATAATGGAGCAATTTTATTAATTATTCACTAAAAATGCGATTCGTTTTTCTTTTCACAATTTCATGTTATATAGTAGGCACCTATAATTTCATTAACCTTTCACATTACATTTTTTTCACTAACCTTGCATATTTAAAAAGTATTGATGGCTTAACGTTACGAAATTGTAAGTGAGTATGATATCACGGCTGTTTTAAACATTTTTTAATTTTAAAATATTGCAAACAAGTAACTTTGTGTATTTTTGTTCAAGTGACATATTTGGCGACACTTTATTGAAATTTGAACTATTGCCTGAATTTACAAAGTATTTGCCTTGTGCTTTCATCACTTTCTATTTGATCACATTTAGATATCGACGTTGCACTGTCAAAATGTGTAATGTGATATTATGAATTTTTCACAAACGTCACATGACCTTATTTATATGTGTAACGACGATAATAATATATTTTCATCAATTTACGTGTGCTGAACTTGAATTTCGCTATTCTTGGCTTCCTTGCTCAAAGCCCTTCTTCTAATGTTCTCTGTAGTCTTGGTCACTAACCATTCAGCTGCTCTAGGGCAGATCCACTCCAAACCTTGAATCGTACCAACCAAAAGATCGTGAGGGAAATATCCAGTTGTGGATCTGGATTTACCGCAGGAGTTCAAAGCGTGGATGACATAGTCATCTGGTGTTGGGGCCATCCATGTGGCGCGATGGATTTTGGACATCTTGGTTGCAACAGGTCCTGGCAAGATGCTCTGGACGATAATTCCTTGACGTTCGTAGACTGTTGCCAAGTCACGACTCAGTTTGTCGACGTAGATCTAAATAAACAAAAAGAAGAAAGCATTAATAAATATAAATTGAGGTGTTCATTTATCTGATAGTAGAGTCTAGGACTTTTAATCGACAGATCTTGGGTTCAAATCCTTCAACTAGATGGACGATAAATATAATTTAACAAACTTCACTGGGTTGTCAACCATACGATATTTAAGATCTATATGATCTATAATAGATACTATATGATCTATAATAGCATTTTGTTTGTATTATATAAATAAAAATAAACATACTATACTATACTATACCCTCACGCCATGTCCCAGGAGGGGTAGGGAGAGAGAACGGAACGCCATATAGATCTATCCTTACATACTTCTTTCGCTTCCTCTACATTCATCCAGTTTCTCATACATGCACGCCGATTTCTCTTACTCAGCACGCGTCCGTCCTTAAGAATTTGGTCCACGTGATCAAGCCACGTGGTTCTTGGACGTCCGCGCTTCCTCACACCCCTTCTTTCAGATAAACATAAAAATAAAATAATATCCTAAATGGTAAGAAAGAAGTTGGTTCGTCCTAAGGATATTAACAATTATTTTTAAACTGTATTTTGGCCCGATGTACAAATAAACAAATGAAAATCAATATGAATGGTTGTCAAGTGTTTCCGTCTTGCTCGAGATTAAAGAAAATGAAAAATATTTGAAGAAGCCTGTATGCAGCAGTGAAGAAAAAAGCTAGGAGTTAATAGTTGGTTTGAAAGGAAAATAATAATAATTTTACTCTTTAGAATTATATGGCTTGAAAATAATTACGTATTCTACAGTTTCGCTTGTTTTAAGCTCATAAAACCGAATGTTGACCGCAGAAGCAAGAGAACAATAACCACGTGAAGAGTCCATCCACAGACCATGAGCCTATTTGTGAAGCAAAGCCCGCATTAGGAGCAACTTAGAAACCGCTTCAAATATGCGTTCTAGATTTTACGACCACACATCCAATGTTTGTTGAAAATGAAAGGGAAGTAGAAAATAGTATATAACTGATTTAATGACTTAGGTAGCTTTATTTAACTTTTTCTTGTTTAAGTTCGTATCAAACCTTTTTTGTTCACTTCATTTGTGAGTACCAACCACTAAAAAGTATTGGAAATTCACGGTGTCATAATTATCACAGATCTTGAAATTTTTCTAATGAGCAAAGTTATATTTTTTGAGTATAAGAAATAAGAACATAGATTTTAAATTCCAATCAATAATTGTTTTTTTTTGCTACAATAATAATACAGTAGAATTTACTAAATAATTTGCAAAAATTAGATTAACCGGTTAATTTATAGATACATTAAAATTCAAAAATCTACTATAATAAACACTTGTAATATTGTTAGAAAGTTTCTGAACACAGATATTTCAGGCACAATGCTGATATTTTCAACCCGCGTTTTGAGCCTAATCCTTTGATATTCTGTATATCTGGATACGTGAATTTAACCCGGCATTAGACTGTTAAGTTTTTGTGTGACCATGACTGATCATATGGAGACTTATCTTGTTATATATTGCTGAGAAGTGTGGATGGCAATTCTGCCGCCGCGTTTATAAGATTGGTTTAATTGAAACAAGTGTTTCATTCTGCTATAGATAAAATAACGTAAAAGAGACGGCTTTCAACTTTTTAGGTCATTATCAAATATCAGAAGTCGATAATGACCTTAGAAATAAAGGAATGGAAAGACGTCACTCTCGCATTGTTTAATATATGTACAATTGAATGAAACACCTGTTTAAGTTTATCAAATTGTGGAAGTCAATATTACTCATATCCGAATACAATATATAAATAATTATAATTTAAAGTAAAAAAAATTAACAGCGCGTAATGCACTAAATACTTAAATCATAATAGCAAACAAAAATGAGTCCAATTATAGTGTTTTTTTTTATAAACTTAATTTATAAAGCACTTTATACACATACTATACATATAAAAAACGTAAACTAGTAAAGATACTAGTGAAGATAGGAAAATAGGGTAGAAAGGTGATTTAAATCATTTTTAATTTCGAAATAAATAAAACAAGTTAATGTTTTATTCCACTATTCGATCTATTCACAAGAGAGACGTCTTTCGTCTTGTTATCCAACAACGCCCTAACAAGACGAAAGACGTCTCACTAGTGAATAAATCGAATAGTAGAATAAAACATTTGTATTATTTATATCTTTATGGAATTCTACTACAACACCGACACAATGAATCATTTTTAATTATAAAATATTGGATAAAATAAAACTTATCTCACCTTGCTAGCAGAGTAAACGGCGAACAATGGAGCGGGCATGATGGCTGCTGCTGAAGATATGTTGATAACCAAACCCTTTTTCCTCTCCACCATTCCTGGCATGATCATGGAGCACATTTTAGTCACAGCCACAACATTGGCTTTGATGATCCTCTCATAGAGCAGATCTCTGTAACAAATGGAAAGAAAAACCATGAAAGCTTGTCCACCAAAACTATGAAATAATTTAGCTGTAAGCTACAGTCAGCAATCATGATGGTTGAAGTAATAAGCTGAAATGTTGAAATAACCTCTTTTCCCGGATATTTCAGGAGCCCAAAGACTCTTATTTATCCGTTAAGGTGAGAATTTCTTTATTATTTTAACTCTTTTCATTCCATCAGCACCACTAAGCCATTATTGGCATCTCATTAATAAGCTGAATTTAGCAAGCCTGGAATCTCTCAAAGAAAGTTCAAAACTCCACTATCGTGTTTTCTGTCATCTTTTGGTAAAGAAAATCATTGCTCCAGGGAAATTTGTTTCGGTTAAGACCATGGATTTGGCGACCCCGAAATTCCCAGAATAGGGATTATTTGGTCAATCAATTATTTTTAAAGCTAAAATTATTCACAATTCTTTAGATTCTCAAAATATTTGTAAGAAGAAGTTTGAATGACTGGTCATATAAAAAATAAAGATTCCGAGAAATCTCATGAAGTCAATAAACTGATAATTCATTTTGCATAAAACAGTCGAGTGATATCATTACTACGAATGTGTTTAAATTTAAAAAACAGTATGTTTATTTACACCCTGTGTTCTCGATGGGAGTGTCAAAGTAAAAAAGTAAGAAGTGTTTCGTGAAGGTAACGCTCTTATTGCCTTTGAGTCACAAGATCCCGGGTTCGATTCCTGGCCAGGGCAAAGTGAAGAATGCCCTCTGTATATTGATTGTATCAAATTTGAATATATATCTTCAATGAAATTGTATGTAATCGATGTACAGTAAAGAATGAATAAATAAATAAATAAATATTAATGACATTTTTTAAATTATCCTGAGTCAGGGTGTTACATGCACATGTGCCATTTGCATTGTATATAATATGTATGTGCATCAACGCGTTAATATCCACAATACAAGATTCATATCTGAATTTGAGACTAGCTCAATCTGTGTGAATTGTCTTTGCGTGTTATGTTATATATGAACTTATTTAATATATAATGTATATACTTACATAATGTATGTGTATCGATGCGTTAATACCCATAATACAAGATTCATATCTTAATTTGGGACTAGGTCAATTTGTCTTAAATTGTCTATGTTATGTTATGCATAGGAGAACATGCATGAGGAATTGTATGACAGTGACGGAAGCGAAAGATGTACATGCAAAGATAGAAAGAAGTGGCGCTCGATCCTTTCTGCCTACCCCGCGAGGGAAGCGACGTGATGGTATGTATTTATGTATGTTAAGTTGTAAAAATAAAGAATCAAATATTGAACTATTTTCATAAATCTAAGACGATTCCTCTTACACAACACTTTTTTGTGTGTTGTCTGAAGTGTGTAACTGGCTATAAATAAATAAATAAAAAAAAAACACGTGTCTTTCGTTGAAACTCTATACCACCCAAATTTCCAGAAGTTGTTGTACATTTTATGGCATCCCTTAAAATTTATGAAAATTATATTTGGTCATCTTATTCACTTTCACTCAACATTCTCTTGCGTTAAGTTACCCAACGGGGTAACAAGTAGTACCCTTAAGGGACGCTTTGTCTTAACTTATTTATTCCGCTCAGGTCGTAACAATTGTAAGACGAGGGTGAAGGCACCACTTTATGGTAACATTAAAAATAAGCCTATATTATTATCTTATAACGCAGTGGTTCCCAACTTTTTTAGACATAAATATAGATTTTTAATTTAGCCCTAAGATGTTGAAGAAGTACGAACACAAGTAATATTAAGATCAGGTACTTTTATTAAATATAATTTATTTTAATTGTTTTTTTACATTAAAACATGAAAATAGGAATAGCTTGTCGATTCGACTCGCTGTGAACGAATTTATGTGAGAATTTCTTAGTAATTTTCTTTTCCTTTAATAATTCATGATTTTGTTTAATACAATGTTTCAAAATTTGTATTGATTATTTAATTATAATGATAACAATAACGCGCCCTTGAGATGGATGCTCCATTAAACGGCGCCGAATAAATCATCCAACATAATTATAATAATAACAATATTTTTTATGATGCGCCGTTTTGTGGAAAAACCACCGGAAAAATTGAATCATAACTTATAACTCCTCCTGAACAATAGGACCTTTAACTTTGACTTGAACAGTGAACACCTCCATACACTCCAGAGTTCGCAAATCATAGAGATTTTTTTTCCACACCAACGGACTAACCAAACAGAAGGCATGGTAAGCCAGACCCCCTCAACGCAGCACCACAAGTCGATTGACAGAGTCTGTGCTAGCAGACTTTTGTGAGTTTGTCTTATTTAATTTAATTGTTTGCTGCAATTTGTGCATATTAATTTCATACAGTTGGTTCGCTTAATCAACCTTAGTTGCTGTTTTGAGGTATTGTTTATTATTGAATGATTTAATTGAAATTAATCAATTATCGTCCTCAACGCTCTTCTCGGGAGCACAGGGCAGAAACCAACCATTGAAGAACAGTGCTGTTTTTGGCCAACTATCATTGGGCATTCTCAGAACATGGCCCTGCCAAGACCATCAGGATTTGCTTGACACCGTATTATTGTGGGAGATGATTCGGATAGAAAGACCGAAAAGATTTAAATAATATACAATCCACCGTTTCACATTTTGAGAACCATCGCTAATATGTGTTGCTCAGACTCCGTGGGAAACATTTTGAAGATCTAGTAATAAAATAACTTTAAGCTGACCGCTTATTTGCAAATACTTAATGGGGGTTCCAGAATTGTACGAATTTTAAACTAGATTCAAAATACAACATCATTTAGAAAATATAATAATTATACTTATTTTGCAAAAAAATTGTTTGTGTGAAACAACAAGAAACTTATTAACATTTAACTTAAGTCAAATAAATAATATATTAACATATGGTTTTACACGTACTTTATTTCAAGTGACTCGAGTTTCGACATGTAATGTCTTTTTCAAACTAAATCTAATAACAAATATAAGTTCCTTAAATACTAAAAAGTTTGAAGTTTGGAATAATATTAATTATTATTATCTATATCTACAGGTTTATGAAAAGGCTATTCTAATACAATCTTACACTAATGATCCTTCTTAGAAATTATATTGGTTTTATTATCATGAGTAGAATTATCTCTGTGTTAACATAGTATCTTTTAAATATTATTGATGTTTTGTAGGTATCTATTAAATGTTGTATTATTATTATTATTATTGGACAATATAAAAGTGTCGTTTACGTGCCAAAGCACCTCAAGCACAGAGTACAATTTGCAAATGCAATTTATAAAAGCCGGTAAGTGGTAACATTTCAAAAGGGCTTTTGATATTGCTGAAATTGTCTACCAATGGAAGAACAAATTGAAGACTCGACTTTTAACTGGTGCCCTTAGGAGAGTCTTAGAGCTATTGGATGGTGCGTAAATCAAAGTCATCATTATCAAAGATATCGTAGTAAGACAAGACACAGTTAAACTACTAGATCCTATACGAGGTCTAATTCTTTAAGTTTTAGGCTAAGAACATTATAAACAACAAATTTATTAAGATTTTTTTTCAATAGACACCTCAACTGCATTACCAACAAATTTTACAAACTCCCTTTTTGAAAAAAATATTTGCATTATATGTTGTCAGAATTCAAATAATTACCTATATTTTTTTCCGTTTCCCAGGCAAGTACATATGCTCCGCCACTGTTTATTTCTCAGTCTGATAGATATTTTTTTCAACAAAATCCAGTAAAACTATACTAGTACAAAAAAAAATATAATTGATATACGTTTATACCTACATACGAAATCATAATATACAATATATACCTAGTTTCCGTCATATTTTCGAGGCATTTCAAAATAATTTTTTTTTTTTTTATTATTTTGTACTTTCAGATATAATTACTATTCGTATTACTGTGATTTAGAGGGTTAAACGACAGAGGTGCAAATTGTAATTAAAAATTAATCGATGTTTTTTTTCAATTTATTTTATATTTCTTCAAAAATATGCAGAATGCTAGGTACCTACAATACCTATCACTAAAATTAGAATAAACTCTTAATCGAGAAACCGTGAAACTAGGTATTTGATTTATAACTTACTATAATTTACGGCAAACTCCCCTTTTTACGACACCAGCTTTTTGCTTACTGTGAAAGGTTGTATTTGGGTATATAACAAAACCGAGATACATCTTTTATTAAAAAAAACTATGCATCTATGCATTTATCGGTCTTCCCGAATACTTTGTGGAAAAACCACCGCAAGGGCCCATTCAAGAATCAAAACACCTTCTGAACAATTGGGTTTTTAATCCTGCCTTGAACACCTTCACATTCTCTCTAGAATTCGTAAATCTTAGGGAATATTGTTGCACAGCAACGGACCAACATGCAGATGATAATAATAATAATAACAACACTATAATTATAACAGGCGTTCCGTTCTCTCTGCCTAACCCAATTGGGGTATTTTATTCTTCTCAAGACCATCCACTCGTTTGCGAGTGATTTAGCACTTGGTACATGGCGTGAAGGTATAGTATTGTATAGTAAAATAATAACAAAAAAACTACGACCAGGCAATTCAATTTCATTCAGACATAAAAAAAACCCAATTCAATCAGCCTTTCCCAAAGGTCGTGAGAGAATATAGTTGAAATTAATCAAAAATGAATTGGTTATGAAAAAAAATCGATATATAAATTAACGACCATTTTTAATCCCTTCAATCAAAACGACGGCAATAATAGAGAAAAGTTGGGTGAGAACTTTTTTAGAAAATAAAACAAAAAAATAATAAAACTGTATTCTCCATCGTTGCCAAAGTGACCCCCCCCCCCTCGCTGAAGTTGGGTTAGACAAAAGAATATCGGCACACAATGCTCTGGATAACAATACATCCATAGGTTGATTTATATAAATCTTTTAAAAATAATTATCTTTATTAAAGAAATGGAAATAATTGAATTTATGCTGAAAGCTTCTTAACCCTTTCGTGTGGAGTTCCCGGCAAAGTAAAAGCTTGCTCTTTTTTGCATATTTTCGAATGTCCTGTAAAAAGCCACTGTTAAAAAATATTGACTTTTTACATCATAAATTCAGCGGTATGCGATGTGATGGATGAAATCAGTAAATAGTGATAATCTCGCCACTGCATATCATCACAGAAGAAGTGAGAAAGGTGTCCCGACGCTTACGAATTGGCTCTAGGCTGGCTTAAGTGATCACTTTCGGTGTCCATGGACAACGTGGTTCTGGTTCTGGTTCTCCAATGGTTCTCCAATCGAGACATCTGATTGGTTATGTCATCTGGACCCAAAACCATATAACAATAAAAAAAAATTGAAAATATTCCTTTCATTTCAACAAATCATTGTTTCATTGACAATGTTTAACATCTTTTGTTCAACACTAATGGTTTACTTTATTTAGTCGCCAACAATGAGGTGTTGCGGAGGGCTGAAACGGAAAGAGCTGAGATGTTGTCCAGTATAAAGATGAGGAAAATGGCATATTATTGTGACACGTACTCCGAAACGAGAAATCATAATTATTACTTTAAATTGATTTTTTACAGTTAATTGTTAGTGATTCATTTAACTTTGATGATTTTTTCAAGACTTCTCAGGTTAATTTAGGATCTTTGCTGGTCCACTTTTTGATTTTGCATTTTGTTGTCATGTTCCATAGTTGACTGTCCGAACCTGTGTACACGTAAATATAATTAAAAAAAAAAAAAAAAACGACGAGGGTGAGATAAGTTAATTCATCATTCAATTTTTTTAAAAAAATGTTTTACTTCAGCGTTAAACTTGTGGAAACTGTCGGCAAATATTCCAGTACAATTTCCCACCATATTCCCCAGTCTGTGTAATCTAGGCATTGGAGAATAACAAACATAAAAAGTTCGCAATTTTAGTTAAAAAATTTAAACATTAGATGAGACTTTTTCTTCAATATATTCCTTAAGGGATCATTGAGAGTAAATATGATAAAATATATGTGTAATGGAATGTATTAGTGGAAAAAACTGCAATATTTTTTTAGCCATAATTTAAGTACCTACCTACTCTTTTTAAAAACGTCATCAAGGAATAAAAATAATTTTCAAAGTTTTAAAAACAAACTTAACCCTTAGGTAAAAAGTTGCATGAACAATGTACCTACATCAAACTTTTTTTAATAATTACATAAATTAAAAATGTGTGTAACTTTATCAAATCTTTCGGGAAATAAAATCTCTTTAATTTGTGTTTTTTTTTTTTTTAATACTGGCTATATGCCCGGCTCTGCACGAAGAATAATTTATTTATTATTCAAGCGTTAAATTATTGATTCATACATAGAACATACATAGACAACTCACACAGATCGAGCTAGTCCCAAACCAAGATGAATCTTGTATTATGGATACTACCGTGACGATACACACATATACAATGCACTACACACATATACATGTAACACCCAAACCCAGGACAATTTGAAAAAGGTTATTCTTCACTTTGCCCTGGCCGGGAATCGAACCCGGGACCTCGTGACTCAAAGGCAAGAGCGTTGCCTCCACGCCACACCGGCCGACAAATTCATTGACATATTTTCATTTTTAGTTAATTGGTTGATTTAATAATATTTCATTGTGATTTTTCTGGTAAGATGTATAAATCCTTTGTTAATTTTGTACATTATTTTTTTATACGCAGCGCGCCTCGATACAGGGCAACCTGGTGAGACTACTGCAACTTAATTGTATCCATATTGGTGATAAATTGTCTCAACATTTGTAAGTTGTTATTGATTGATTGAATAAAGTATTTATTTATTTATATGTTTCTTACATGCAGCTGATCTGCTGGCTACCCCACTTGTGGGATATGCCGTGATGGTATACATACATATACATATACATTTATTTATTTATTTAATATACACAAATTGCTGAGTACAGAAATCAAGGTGAGTTGTCCAGAGACGTGCAGTGCCTGCATTCAGCAGCGGAAACAAACATTTAAATTTATATGTTAGTGTGAGTATGATAGGTCGAAGATCAACTTTTAATGAAATCTTTGAAACAAACCGCGGAATGAAAGTTGTTTGGACCGGAACGGGAGGGGGAGGGGAGAGAAGTCAAAGAAAAAAAGAAGTGAATAAAAAAAACGAAAAACTTTTGAAAAATCGTGGATAGGTTGTATGAAATCCTTGCAACTCTAAGAAATTTGATTTCGAATGGAGTAAGAAAATATTATATTACCGTGGTTTAAGGAATTAAACAATGTTAGCGATTAAACACCGCGGTTTTTTATTATTATTTTGTTTGAAAATTTATTTCTTTATCATGCCTAATTCAAAAGGCAGATCATAAAGATTAAATAATTGACAACGGCAAAAACAAAAAACGTGGTAGGATCGGAGATGCCAACACTGGCATAGTGGTATTGAGCTAGAGAGAATTTAAATATAAATCGTCACCTAAACGGATAAATAGGAGTCCTTAGACTCCTGCAATATCCGAGAAATAAAGTTATTTCAACGGCAAAAACAGAATAGTAAATGCTGTTTTCCATTAAAGGCAGAAATGTAGTATTACCTGAACGAAGTTTATACAGGACATGTTTTTAACCTTGCTTCTACGGTTTTCATTAAATTTTTATATAAAGTGACAGTAAGAATGACGGAATTGGTGAATGTTGTCCATAGATACTATGTAAAAGCGATCACTAAAGCTAGCCAAGCTCACAAGTCTTAGTTAAGATAATCATGACGAACATATTTGATATCAATAAAAACACTGTTTACTTTTTACTATTGATTTAATCTGGCATTAAATCTATTCTGGGCCCTGGCGGTGTGTCTTTATCACAGCGTGAAAACAGTGAGACGTCTGTGGGAGTGCTGCACGATCTTGAATATGCGGATGATCTAGCCCTTTTTGATACATCTGTGGACGGATTACAGTGCAACGCTAATGCTCTTTATGAAAATTCCTTGCGCCTTGGCCTTCGTATCAACGCTGGTAAAACGGAGTACATATGTAATAGTACATGCACGAGTACTCACACCCCACTAATGGTTGGTAATTCCCAAATATCTCAGGTTAGCAAATTCAGGTACCTGGGAGCAACCATAACGCCAGAGGGTGATCTCCGATCGGAATTACCAATCCGCATAGGGGCAGCTAGTGGGGCTTTCAATAACATGAACAAAGTTTGGAAGGCGTCTGGACTCAGCATCAGGACAAAATGTCGCTTGTTCAATGCGTGCATCATCCCAATCCTTCTATATGGCTGTGAGTCTTGGCACTTAACCAAGGCTCAAGAGCGGAAGATACTAAGCTTTGAAAACAGGTGTCTTAGAAGGATTTTGGATGTCAAATGGTATGAACATGTTACAAATGATGCTGTGCGCCGGCGCACCCAGCAGAGACCTGTATTCTCCGTAATACAGGAGAGACGATGGTCCTGGCTGGGACATGTTTTGAGAATGCCTAATGATAGTTGGCCAAAAAGAGCACTGTTTTTCCGTCCGCAGGGGTTCCGTCGGCCCGGGCGTCCCTCTTTCACAATACACCGTTCCTATGACAACGATATCAGAGCGCAAGGAATGTCGTGGAAAGAGGTGACGCAATTGGCACAGAGACGCTCTGAATGGAGGAGGCTGGTTTCTGCCCTGTGCTCCCGAGAGGAGCGTTGAGGGCGATGATGATGATGATTGATTTAATACTAATGACGATTAGTCGTTGGTAAAACTACAACAGAGAGAAGCGATTTTTGAAGCGGATTTCCGTCATGTCTCTATGATTCTTTAATGCAATCTTCTTGATGAAATAATGTCTGAGATAGGATTAAATGAGATTATTATTTTATTCGCAAGGAGACTGCAAATACTACTTAATCTACTTTTCTTATAAAAATAATAATTTACTGGCCTGGTGCTGAACTCGCATTTTAACAAATAATATTATAATGCACATATAATAATCTACCTGTCTGCTTTTCCTCGGAACGTCTCAGACAGATGGTACACTGAATTTATTTTATTTTTAAATAGAATCCAATTTCACTTTGTGTTACTGTTCATTCATTATGGATTTAAATTAAAGAAATTATAGAATCTAATATGTTTATTAAATCGAGAGTTGATTGGATTTCCCGACGAACTATGATAAAAAATGAACATCGATCCCACTGAGCGAAACCTAGATTTAATCTGCAATGTTATCAATGGGCAACACTAAATAGACTAAAAACAGGGCGTGAAATTTGTCTCAAACTCTCAAGACTCGAACTTCGAAGATCTGAAGCTAGGTGTTTCGCGTTTTTTCTGTTACAGAATGGAGGCTTTGACTACTTGCCACGAATGAATATGCACTGATGGAGCTTGTTTTCAGGTCTCGAATGCGAATAGGCTCACGACAAATAATGAACTACATTGTGGAATGTTCTTCGGATGGCTTTGAGTTTAGTTGAGGCGACCTTAATGAAATAACTACCGGGGCAGTTAACTAGCTGAGAATTCAACCTTTGAATCTAAAGGGTTAGAGTGACAAATACATTGTTTATTTATTTATACATTCGTTTACGGCGTAATATGTTGCCATTTACAGATAAATATATCCACAATTAAAAATCTATTGATCGGCGTTAAAAATTACAATACATAATGATAGGAACAACAGAAATTCAAATTTTAATCAATGATTTGGAAGATATAATCATAAACTCCCGTGTGAAAATTGAAATTTAAAAAAAAAAACACTTTAATTAAAAATGGCGTAAGAGACGTCTTTCACATTCTTTGACATATCGACTACTTATTTATTTATTTATTTTATTCTTCACTGTACATTGATTTCAGAATTTCAAATCAATAGGCACAAAGTATCATAAAAATATCGGTTATACAATTCAATGTACAGAGGGGGAGTAGGTATATCGCTAGAATGCGATGTCTTCCAACTATGTTCCTCTTTTAAATACTATCACCTCACGTCGCATCTATTGTGAGGTTAGCAAAGAGGACAGAAGGCCAATTTGATCTATCATTTTTACAAGTACACTTCTTCCTCTACATTAATGTTGCTCCTCATACAAATACACCAGCTACTGCTACTTAACACGTGGTTGTTTTTGAGAATTAGATCCACCAAATTCTAGACCGTCCGCGCTTTCTAATTTCTAAAAGTTCTTTGTCGTGTTTTTTATCATTAATCCGCTTTGCATGTCTAAAACATCGCAACTTGATCTAACAAGATGTATTATACTGTAGGTATATAATATGTGATGTAATTTTCAGTAACCCTCAAACTATTCACAACTCGGCACCTCACGACTTTAAAGTAATAATATATGATATTTTAATGAGGGTTCCCAAAAGTATTTATGCCGTAAGGTTCTATTAAATTAATATTAGCATTATATCGGTCACATAACGATTACGACGACATTACATTACATAACACTAGCTCAAAAATCACCTGCCTCCAGGAAAAAACAATATATTTTCTTCTACTTTTTATTATAATTCATATGTGTCCATAAGTTTTTTGTTGCTTGCACGTGTTATTTTTCTTTTGATCTACTTAAAGTTTTATTTTTATTTTGTTTTGTTTTTACTATAACTGTTGATGTATATGGGTTTGTGTGTGTATATAAATGTACCTATGTGTTTTTTTTTGTGTAAATTTTAATAACCGGGTTAGTTGGAAGACATCTAACATTAGCGATAACTCGCCCTCTGTACATTGAATTGTATAACTGATTTTATTAAATAAAATATAAAAATATATTATTGAGCACTGTTTGATCTCCACTTTGTTAGGTTAGATACCGAACGTTTTCGCCTATACTTGTAGGCATCTTCAGGGAAACAATAGTTTTCCTGAAGATGCCTGAAAACGTTCGGTATCTAACCTAACAAAGTGGAGATTAAACAGTGCTCAATAATATTGTTTATATTTTATTTAATAAAATTTAAAATGGATTTCCACAGCGTAAACACAAAAACTCTTGAATTATGTATGTATAAATGATATTTATATGAAATTATTTTATTTTGTAATTTTGTAACCAATGTACAGTGAAGAATAAATAAAATAAAATAAAATAGGTGCAGTCGACTGGATGCTGGGAGTTAGTTTTTTTATTTATTTGACGCCGTTTTACGATCCTTCGATCTTCTCAAAGGCGCCAGTGAAAAGGGCGGCTTTCATTTTCCTTCTCAAACTAGTGATATTTTTCTGTTTTAGTAGATTGGCACTCGACAGATAGACTATTCTACATCACAAGACAAGCAACTCTAAAAATTCTATCATGAATATCGTATGTGGTCTTGAATTTGCCGGGCTCTTATAGTTTATTGACAAGCAAAAGTGGTCTTTCTGATGAATAATTAAAGCTTGATTTTACGTCTTAACTTAACACTTTAATACAACTCACGTTTAAGGGCCGCGATTAGCAAAAACAGTGAAATATTCTATTTTCAACAAATTTGATAGAAAAACTGCCAAACTTGTTGACCCTTGCGAACATATTGATTTGATAAAATAAAAAATCAAATATTTATTACCAATATTAGTTTTTTACTAAAAAATAAATAAATCGCTGACTGACGAGATTTATTTAGGTACTCTTTGTTATATCAAGATACAAATTATTTATAAAATATATTTATTTTTTATTCATCCTATCAAGCATATAAATACTATAGATTTTAGCAAACTTTATTTTGGTATACAAAAAATTGAGTTCATATGGTGATTTTTGGTTTCAAAATATGAGAAATTTTATCAAAAAAATATTTTTTAAGTCGGTCAATATCCATGAAAAAAACAAAAAAAAAATATTTTTTTTATTCTATAATTGTAATAACTATCTAAATATTCTCAATATAAAAATAAATATATGAAAATTTGTAGGATTCTCGTGCATTAATGTACCAAACACACCCCCGAATTCGATTTTTAGAAATATGCTTTTTTATTAACGAATACTATGAAGCTAAAATCGAGTTTTTTTTTAAAGTTAAAGTTTGACATTGGTTATTAACATTTGTTTTCATATTTTATCAAATCAAAATGTTCGTAGGGTCAACAAGTTTTGAGAGTTTGTGTACCAAACTTGTTTAAAATTGAATGTTTCATCGTTTTTGCTAAAGGGGCCCCTTAAGTAGTGGTTAGAATAAGATTTGTTCCCGCGTACAGCTATCGAGAAAACAAATGATGGTTTGGTCAGAAATGATGCAAATCTGAAGTTAACCTGATAAATACCTACTTCAAACAATTGAATGAAGCAGAAATATTGAACACGACATTTTTAAGTATGAGTGAATCCGAAAGTGACTTCGCAAATTGTAGGGTTCAAGATCAACACAAGATTAAAATTGTATCATGAGTAACTTGTATGTTTTAAATAATTTTCTTTATAAACTGAAGTATTTGTCCAATCTGCAAGTGTCTATTATTCAATTAAATGTTTATTTTCGGAGCAAATCCTGAGTACCTAGTAATAATGACTTTTTATGTATGTAGAGACGCATAAATATGGACCAACTGAAGAGGGACATGAACTGTGGTTCATACGTAGAGCTGAAAAGACTGGCTGAGAATAGAGACGAATGAAGAAGAAAAACCAAACTCGTTGCAGACCAATCCAATGGATTGTAACTCATTATATTATATATGTATGTATGTACATATTATGTTCGGTCACCAATCCTTGTTTGAATAGTTAGGTATTGAGTTTGTTTAAAACATTAATTCTCAACTTTCAAGGACGGAATTAGACAGAGATGTTCAATGAATTATTCATTCATACCATCGAAACATTTCCCAAAAGTGAGATAGCCAGTGGACTAACTGCATGAAATAAAAGTGTTTCTCTCCAGGCAAAAAAAATATTTAAACATTTAGATTGGGAGACCCCTACATAATCGTTGGATTGAAGACGTTGTATAAAAAATGTTACGAGGATTATTTGACTAATAGCTGCTTTTAACAGGACACTCGAAAACTTGCAGAAAGGAGTGGGTAAGTGTTTGTTTTCTCTGGGATCGCATTGTCCGAAGGCTGTAATGGTCCCAGTAGAAATTGGTGTAATTTTAATAATAATAACAATGTCGTGCCTATAGTGTTGTCTGTGAATGGTTTAATACCTATGAGTCTGTCAAGTAATCTCAGAAAACTGGGAGTAGATGACAGGCTCAAATACAGCATGCAGAAGGCCGTACTTCTATCGTCCACCAGGATAGTAAGAAGGTTTTTGTCCCTGTAGCTCTGTAAGTGATCTCCCATGATTGTACTATTTCATAGAACATCATGGAAGAATCAACTCGAATAATGTTGGGGTTCTACATTTGAATATACCTAAATTTATTTTAATATTTTATGGTTTTTGTTATTTAATGTTATATTTAAATTTTATTGTTAATCTTATATTGTATTTAAAATGTAGAATCTAATATTGTTTTGTTAAATAAATGAGATATGAGGTAATGACAATATTATTTTCTCTATAAATCTGTGATATCATCAGTCAATCACGCAACTTCCTTTGCGGAATTGACAGAAAGAATCGAGAGGCATTTTTAAGAACTACCACTTTAAAAACTCTGATCATCAAGCTAACAAAAATATTTCTTTTTAACGAATTGTCAAAATAGTTTTATAATGCAGTATCAAGTAGAATGTACGAACAGATCGCCATCCGTTCGTAAAGTGTCGTCATACTTACGAATATTGGGTTCCTCGTTTATAATTTCGGCCCTAAAAGTAAAACAAAATACCTCCCCAGTCCGCCATTGTATAACAGTTTCAAAACTTTCGTTAGCGGAACATTACGACATATTAATTATTATAATAACAATAATTACATCCTACATACTATGTAATAATAATATCACCATCATAACGTGTCATGTCCAACAACAACATCATATTATAATAATTACATATTGTATTATTGTTCCTACTCTATTTCAGAAACTCTCCCGAGGGGCCCCTTACGCTAAAAAGTTTGACAATCACGTGCTCGCTGTTTTATTATCGCTGTTGTTTGTTGGTTTGTTTCGAGAAGCGAGTAATTATTGTTCAAACACTTTTGTGCATACGTGTTTTTGACGCCTATGAACAAGTGGAGAATCTCTCGAAATGATTATATTTTATTTGTTATTAATACATAAATGTTCAAATAACTTTATTTGTCAGATATTTCAGGATTTCAAGGACTTCTATTTATTCGTTAAAGTGACAATTTTTTTTTAATACATAAATATGATAATGAGAAAAAATCCCATTAAATGGACACCATATTCAACTGGGACCATTTCAGCCTTCGGCTAATGCGATCCCAGAGAAAACAAACAAACATTTACAATAGTGTATCCATTTTCCTTACAAATTCACCGTATGTTATGTGGATTTTTTTTTTAAAAAAGATATAACTGGGTTTTTGTTATAAACCCAAATACAACCTTATACACCTTTCACAGTAAGCTAGTAAAAACTTGTGTCGTGAAAGGGGAGTTTGTCGGGACCTGGTATCGAACCACGTACCCCATATTCACGAGGCCGAGACTCTACCTCCAGGCTTACGACGAACTCCACAATAATATGTCCACACTCGGGGAAATATTTATTTATTTATTTATAATAACATATACGGCACAAGGCCATTAAACAGGTACAAAAAAATCACAAATAGTTCGATGCAATACAATATTATTGAATAGTCGAATTGCCTTAGCTATTGGTGACTGCGAGAATGTTCGTCCTGCTTGTAGGTGGATAGAACAGCATAATATGCTGACGTGAGCGACTATACGATGCTGGTATATAAAAATTAAATTCATCTATAGTGTTGTGGAATTCTCAAGAAATAATTTTTGGAGAAATTTACCGAAAAATTTCTTGGTTAATTTCTCGAAGTAGAGAATTTTCGGAGTTTTTTTTATTTTTTATTTAACAGTATAATAATAATAAATATTTTATTCAATCAATCAATAACAATGTACAAATGTTGAGACAATTTATCATCAATATGGCTACAATTAATTACGTAGAAAAAAGTGCTAATAACTGATGAAAAATCTTGATGTTTGACACCCCACATGCCCATATTTAAGTTATAAAAAATTGCAGGTACGTACATGGAAAAAAAAGTGTTAATAACCTCTGATTTGGGCCTTAATCAGCCCCACAAATTTTTGGATCAATGAGTTTGGCTGCAAAGTGTACTGGGCGAAAGGTCATAATACCGCTAAGAAAAATTATGAAGAGAAATTACTCTTCCATCAGAGGAGAAATTCTCCAGAGAAATTTCTCGTTCTCGAGAAATTTCTCTGGAGAATTTTCTCTTCTCATATCACTATTCACCCAGTACCGTCGGATTACTAATTACAGCGTCTTTTATAATGTAATTTCTTCACTTTACATTAGGCTGTAGATAAAAGTGGAAGCTCTCAAAAGCCAAATCGCGATTATGAAAGTCACTTTTAAACTTCTGAATTTATTGTTTCAGTGTTAACATTGTGAAAGAACATTTTAATATTATAAAATATACAAAAAAAACACTGTTTTATGTTTCACATTAATGTATACCAAAGTATACCTACTACAATTACGCCTAGCGCTTTCACCAATACATAGTCAGTTTATACTCCACCCTGATGATGCCAATGTATTGATGAAAACGCTAGGCGTAATTGTAGTATACTTTGGTGTACATTAGGAGGTAACGCTCTTGTCTTTGAGTCACGAGGTCCTGGGTTCGATTCACAACCAGAGCAAAGTGAAAAAGACCTTTTTCGAATTGTCCTGGATCTAGGTGTAACATGTACATGTGTTTAGTGCAGTGCAGTGTATATGATATTATGTGTATCGTCGTGTTGGTATTCATAACACACGATTCATATCTAAGTTTGGAACTAGCTCGATCTGTGTGAATAATTGTCTATGCATGTTATGTGACGTCATGTTATGCTTACTCCACTTAAAGATAATGCCGTGATGGTAAAGAGGGAAAGAAAGACAGTATTATATTTATATTGATGCGGAAAAAATAACTTGTGTGTTTATGCTTTAAGCCCATTTGTATCGTCATTTGTAAGAAGAAGAGGAGATCTGGAAGAGGAAGATCTGGAAGATCTGCAAAAATTAGAGATCAGATCCGCAAGAAAGAGGAGATCCGCAAACGCAGACTCAGAAAGTTTGGACACGTGTGCCAAATGGCCCCTGCAAGACTGCCATACCGAGCTCTCTAGAAACAGAGACTACTGGAGTGGAAAACTCACAGAAGAGCTCCGAGTAAAACGTCGCTGAAGCACATAGAATCCGACCTTTTCCACAGATGACTAAAACTCGAGGATGCAAAAGGCATTGCTGCTGACAGAAAGAGCTGGTTAGAATTGGTTCAAGACCCACGGGGGGCACCCACTGCCGCATATAGGCTCCGTCCACGTGCACGACCACGTGCAGCAAGGGCTCCATAAGAGAGAAAAGAGAGAAAATGTCATTTGTGGAAGATGCCATGAGGGTTTAATAGATAGACAGAAATATAGACATATTTTGAAAATAATTTTCAAAACCGGCAATAAGCAATCGATTTCATAACAAAATATGATAAAAGCTTTTCAATGTAACCAATAAAATCTGTGAGGGAGAATAACAAGAAGAGGAAACAGAAAATAATAATGATAGTAATAATAATAATACATAGTTATGTTAGCCAAGCTTCCATTGAGGAAAGATAACATCGAAATACGAGAGCTTTTGAAATACAAGAAGCACATAATTACTTGTGTACACAGACAGTGTTTCGCAAAATAAAAATACTTATGTATTATGTAAACATATCTACACAATATAGGTACTGTATATGTAGAATCGAACTTATCAAAATGCCATTAGCCGTTTTAGGATCAAAGACCGAAAAAATCTGGAACCAACTAAAGATAGAAAAAATCAAATCGCCCAACGAAAATGATATAGATAACTACTATATTAAATTTATTCTATATATTCTGACAACACTGAAGAATCTAACGGCCATTCAAAGAGTACAAATGTCTTGGAACTTTTATTTATCCGATTTTGCAATGGCAATTTAAAGTAAATAATTAAGTTTTTACTTTTAAAATTTAACGACTTATTTCAAAATATTTATCCAATGTTCTCAAGAAAAATCACTCAAATGGTTTAAGCGAAAAAGACCAAATGCCGACGTTATACATAATTCTTCAATTTTCTGTGTCAGAAAGCTGGTTTAAAAGTTTATTTTCGTAGCCCTGACGATAACACGCACAATTTGGATAAAAAAAAAATTTAAACACAATACATCTTAATGTCTTTTTTAATATCTTAATATCTTAAAACAGATTTTATTTATTAATAATTTCATACACGGCACAAGATTATTTATTTATTTATTTATTTCAAGCAAACAAACAGTTAAACAACAAACATTACAAGGTATGTTTG
Organism: Athripsodes cinereus; assembly: GCA_947579605.1. Taxonomy (NCBI): domain Eukaryota; kingdom Metazoa; phylum Arthropoda; class Insecta; order Trichoptera; family Leptoceridae; genus Athripsodes; species Athripsodes cinereus. The sequence continues at coordinate 1,490,385 of OX388327.1, forward strand.
TTGTTTTTTATTTTTTATATTATACTTATATAAATTTTAATTTTACATTAATTTATTATTACAAGGTACCTATTAAATATAAAAAAATCTTAAACAGTTCGATGCTTCGATGCAATACAACAACAATCTTTTAAAATAAATCTTGTTTTTTTTTCTTTTCCAAATTATTTTGTATAATTTCAGTTTAATTCAATTCAAGATTTTGTGTTTCTATTTTGACCATACTTTTTTCGAAATTGACTATTTTATTTCTTGATTCTAAAACTATAATTGACAATATTTTCTTTTGACAATTTATTTTTAGTCCTAGGTATACATATTTTAATTTTTATTGATAAATCACACTCATTTGTTGTATATATATATTTTTTTTTTGTTTGTCTTAAATCATTTTAAATTCAATTAATCTTTTGTACCTGCATGTGAAGTTTGTTTTAGATTATATATATATATATATATCTTTTTTTTCATTAATTTATTTGCATGAAACTGTAACTGTATAATGTCTTCGTCTGTCAAATTATTTTAATTGTTATTATTATTTTATTGTTCTACATGTAAAAGGCTTTGCCGTGTAAAGAAGTTAAAAAAAAAAAAAAAAAAAAATACCGACTATAAAACAATTTTATAAAATACCTACTGACTTAAAAACAAACCGATTTTCTTCGATAATCAAATTCGGACTTTGACTATTTTCGAGTTTCGCCTATTCGGGCTTTACCTAAAACATTTTATTTCGAATGTACATAGGTACATTTATGTACCAATAATGTATCGGTAATACTATATAATATAGAGCTTACACTAAATGGCTCAAATTGAAAAGCTCTTCCTTCTGTAGCAGTTCGTATATAAAGCTCAATAGAAATCAATATCTTCCTTTGGTCAGCTGAATGGACACTCCAGATTCAAAATCAAACAAATTAATTTTAAACAAAGATTTTACAAACTAAATACTGAAAATAATCGAATTTATGAAAAATTAAGGTTCTATTTATTTATTTATTGAAATCACATAAACGGCTGATGCTTTTTATATAAAATCATACATTAAATCATAATAATACAAAATATCTCATTCAATCAAATTAAGCCCTAAAACAACATTTTAAATAATAATTATAATAACTATGTAGACATTTTATTTCATCGGTTTGGTTTGGTTTGGTTTGGAGTGGCCAGAGGTCCCGGAAGCAGCAGTGGACAGGGATCTCTGGAGGAAGTACCTAGGCGCAATGGGCTCCCGACCCAACTAGGACAGGGGGAAGAAGATGTATGTATGTATGTATGTATGTAGACATTTTTTTTTATAAATGCGCCGTTTTGTGGAAAAACCACCGCGAGAGCCCATTCAAGAATCATAACATTTCCTGAACAATAAGATCTTTAACTTTATTTTGAACAACTCCAAACTGTCCAAATTTTAATAATTCATTAGCTTATCTATTTTATTATTTTTGCACATCATCAATCTACAGTTTATATCGTTCTGAAAAAGGGAGTGTAAAGAAGGGCGGATTTGTGAGTCACTTGGCTTGATCACGTAAATCAAATTCTCAAGGACGGCTGTGTGTTGAGGAAAAGAAATAGACGTGCGTGCATGAGAAATCTAATGCAGCAGAAGCGAAAGAAATTTATAAGGATAGATCTACCTTAATAAACTTGCGGAAAAGAATTGGAGACCAATCAACAAATCAGGAGAAGACCACTTATTCTTAACGCATGTTAAAATCAGCACACGTCATCAAAAACAATAATTCACATTTGATTTATTTTGATACCAAAGTGCTCCAATGTCTATAGAGAGAATTTTTATAAATAAATTTCATATCTATAATGAAAGTAGGTATTTTAAAATTATATATAAAATCATATTTTCTAAAAGAAATTTCCAATTTCGAAATTAATAAAGATAAATTTCTCTGTAACTGATATCTGAAATAAGTTTTGAGTAAAATTTTAGCTTCATATAATATTTTTATCAATATTGGAATGTACGAACCTCGAACTTTTTTCAAATAAATAGCCTTAGCACAAAATCTATTTCTAAAGTAAATATCTAAGGAGAATATTGGATTAAAGGTGTTACATGGAAGAACCCACCGACCACCTAGATAGTGCAGAAACTAGGGGACTTCCATTTTTCCGATTCCAATTTCTTAATTTCTGCAATAGCAAGTTTGTCCACACGAGAGTTGCCATATGCAGTGGGCAGCCTCAACAGCTGGTCTCCAAGTATAGACTTTTTTTGGTTTCACCTAGCTGATGTCGTCTAGCCGAAGTAAGAAAACATAAATCTAATAAAATATTAATAATAATAAAAATCTTTATTGCACAAAAAAACAAACATTATTAAAATATAAACATTGTAGAACTTAGACCAGACAAATAAATTTGTGCAATGGGCGAGAATGATGAAGATATCTAAGAAGCGTGATATCTCCCAACTAACCCATAATTCTTTTAAAATATTGGGGACCATATACAAAGTATTTCATTTTTTTATATTTTTCATTCATTTACTAGGTACTTAGTTAGACAGTCATTTTGATTGAGGCAGATTTAAATTTAAAAAAAGTGTTATTCTTTAGGCATTAAATAAAATAAATAAATAAAATAAACTTTATTGTGACAATAATAAGTACATTGTACAAAAGGCGGGTTTATTGCCAAATGGCAATTTCTGCCAACCAACCTGATGTTTGAAAAAAAATAAGAAAAATAATTAAGTACATGCCAGAACCATAGAAAAAATACAAAATAAGGCATTCCAGCCAATATTGAATGATTTTGCTTTTAAATCAGATATACCCCTTAGAGTCCAAGTCCCCTACTCTTTCACGTAAGTTTTTTAGTATCCTGTAAAAGGTAGGTGTTTGTTTAAACCTCACGTATAAGACAAAATAATGTCATCTATAATTCAACGATGAAGAATGAAAAGAGAAACCAATCATATTATTTGCCGAAAACTCCACAGTATGGCCAATTCTGAATCATAAAATGGTTTAGTTGCACTAACTAAGTGTAAGGAGATAGTTGAGTCATAACATAATATTTAGTTCAAATTCGTATTCACAGTTTTCCGTACTAAAACTAATTTAGTTAGCTAGTTCATTTTGACACCTTAGTACAACTATAAATTTAGAGAATCTATGGATTTCGTATTCAGAAGGAAATTTTAGTTGACATCTGACAACTACAATTAGTTGTATTTGGCAGAATTTTATTCGCGACTTTTAATGTGCGAATATTATTAGTTGTTTTCATTTTGCCGCAGAATATTGCTTTATTTTGGAAGTGTTAAGTTGTTTTTTTCAATTAAAAGTAAAAAATTATATTTTTAGGGCCCTCGAAACTATTAGCATGTATAAATTGTAAAATTACACCACTACCGACGCAAATACGAAAGCCAAAATATATCGGCAAATCTGACATTACACAATTTTCACGCGCGACAACTATTAAATTGTTGCCAGAAGTGTAAATCGGAACGTGAATAACATTTTTTATTGCGGCATCACCGACTAATATTTGTTTGCCCTATAGATTTTACCGTTTGCCCTTGGTGGTTTTCGAGTTTATAGTTGTTTATAGTTCGTAACTAATACTGAATACGAATTTGTACTATAATGACTAATATTAGTCAACTATTATTAGTTAGTTTAGTTAGTTCATAAAGATTCAGAATTGGCCCTAGTACCACAAAATTTTTAACTTATTTTAATCTTAAACATCCTATCTTAACTCATATTTATATTTCAATATGCAGAGAAGAAGTAAAATGAAATGCATTTCACTACAATATTATATTTTTCTGCCAATTCAAGTCGCGCATTACTTCCAACCTGGTTGACGCTTTCATACTGTTAGTATAAAATACGAAATGATGAAATAAAATTGCCATAATTTAATAAAGATCCTGGCGCGGAAAAATAAATTTCGTTTGGTCACGTGCACAGTTTAGCGGAATACCGAATTTGATATGGTAGCCAAATATTATATCTTTACCATCTCGACTTATTATACAAATAATAATAATAACTAGACAACTTTTTAAGATTCGCCGTTTTATGGAAAAACCACCGCAAGGGCCCGTTCAAGGATCATAACACCTCCTGAACAATAGGGTTTTCAACCTCGCCTTGAACACCTCCACACTCTTCAGAGTCCGCAAATCATAGGGAATATTGTTCCACAGCAACGGACCAGCCACACAGAAGGCACGGTCAACATAGTTGGCCAGACCTCCTTACGAGGCACCACAAGTCTATTGACAGAGTCTGTGTTAGCAGACCTTAGTGATTTTTGCATAATTTTGGGGGTAAACGTTATCAACATGCAGATTTTCCTTTCCATGTCAATAAAAAATAAAACATTTAGGACGGGTGGCTGCTTTATTGCCAAATTGTATAGGCACGTGAAATTTTTCGAACACCTGTCTTTTCCACGATACATAAAAACTTACGAAAAAGAGAGAGACAAACCCTTTTTTTTTAAACCGTGGACCACCCGGCAAAAAATTATTGGTCTCTCACACTTGTCCGTAAGTTTTCAAGTGTCGAAAAATAATGACATTTTATATCTCAAATTCAACGATGATGTTTGTCATCCGTCCTGAATGTCATTTTTTTTGTTGGCATAGAGAAGACGGCCTGCATGTTTATTGCATGCAGCTGTTCTGCTGGTTACACCAACTATGGGATATGCCGTGAAAGTGTATATTTTACTGAAGACTCAATGGGATTTATCTGATTTATACTTCAATATATTTTTTTTATTTTTATTTATTTATTCATTCTTTACTGTACATTGATTAAAAACAATTACATAAAAGGTATACATTCATATTAAATACAATCAATATACAGAGGGCGAGTTTATCGCAAAGGCGCGATCTCTTCCAACTAACCCAAAATAATTGACATAATGTTCCAATTTCTGTTTAATACGCTTGTGTTGTGTCTTTATATGTATGTTTTTTGACGTAAGTTACTGTTGTGTACATAATATTAATTAAATAACACGTATCTTTATAACATGTAAATGGTCTGTACCGTAAATAATGTATAAATAAATAAATAAATTTTCTGCATATTCTTGAGGAACCCAGCCGGATTTCGATAGGTTATAGGGGTGATGTCAATTTAGAAACGCTCGCTGCACCATATCGTTAGTACATAGTGAAGTATCAGGGTAGCATAAATATAAGGAGGGGAAAATGATAATAATAAAGAGTGTGTGTATGTAGAAGAGTGTCGGTAATACGTATCTAGTAGTAGTAGAACTAGCGGTAATAGTAATAGCAGTAGAATAGTGAGGTGTCCCAAAGGAATGGTTTGAAAGTGCGGCGTGGATACCCATGAGATACATTCTAACAACCTCCTGGATCGTTATGTACTCCTGATATATAATACAGGCAAACTTGAATATTAATGAGTTTTTATATTATTTTTTATGGCATTGAGAAGTTGTCTAAACCGTAGAGTCCCTGGCGAAGAATAGGTATATCACACTTTTCTGTGAATTTTCGAGTGTCTCGTTAAAGACAGGTAAAATTTAGCAGTGATGAGATAATCACCTATCCAAATGATGATATACGTGTAGTTAGTCTGCTGGTGGGAGGGAAATTTAGGGAAATATCGTGATGATATGAATGAATAAATGAAAAGATGTCTTGTAAGTTTGTACACGGTAACAGATAAACTCTTGGTTTATAATTATATCTGTACTAAATTAGCCAAAGTTTAATTGAATTTCTCAACATCAGAGGGTACTGGAAAGTCATAGTAAGAGATGACAATTTTTTCGTAGAAAATTGATGATTAGAATCTTATCTTAATATACCACAGTGTTTTCCACAAATCAAGTACTGCTACTACAACCACAGATCACAATGAACATTCTGGTCATCGTTTCCATGTCAAAGAAAAATTAATAAGACATTTTAACATTCTTCATAGCTGAATATAAAACGTTACACTAGATAAATATAATGAAAACAAAATTGTTTTTGGTTTTACTACGATTTATTTGTTAAATAAGTTACCTGGTTTCGACCTATGAGGTCATTGTCAAACTCTCTGTTTGACAATGACCTTATAGGTCGAAACCAGGTAACTTATTTAACAATTAAATCGTAGTAAAACCAAAAACAATTTTGTTTTCATTATATTTATATAATGGAGTTTTACAAAATCAACGTCGACTCAATCAATAAGTTACACTAGATGTTTTGGGAACATTTACAAGATATGTTTATCGATGTTATTTTTACAATTTATTAACCATTGTATGAGGTCACATCTGTAAATGGCCAATTCTGAATCATAAAATAGTTTAGTTGCACTAACTAAGTCAACTAAGTGTGAGGAGATAGTTGAGTCATGATAATTAGTTCTAATTCGTATTCACAGTTTTCCGTACTAATTTAGTTCATTAGTTCATTTTGACACCTTAGTACAACTATAAATTTCGAGAATCTATGGATTTCGTATTCAGAATAAAATTTTAGTTGACAGCCGACGACTAAAATAAGTTGAATTTGGCAGAATTTTATTCGCGACTTTTAATGTGCGAATATTATTAGTTGCTGTCATTTTACCGCAGAATATTGCTATATTTTGGAAGTGTTAAGTTGTTTTTTTTCAATTAAAAGTAAAAAATTATATTTTTAGGGCCCTCGCAACTATTAGCATGAATAAATTGTAAAATTACACCACCACCAACGCAAATACGAAAGCCAAAATATATCGGCAAATCTGACATTACACAATTTTCACGCGGGACAACTATTTAATTGTTGCCAGAAGTGTAAATCGGAACGTGAAAAACATTTTGTATTGCGGCATCACTGAATAATATTAGTTTTTCCCATAGATTTTACCGTTAGCACTTGGTGGTTCTCGAGTTTATAGTTGTTTATAGCTCATAACTAATGCTGAATACTACATAATAACTAATATTAATCAACTTTTTAGTTAGTTAGTTCATTAAGATTCAGAATTGGCCCTAGTTTAACACAAAATAAATTGGACAAAGTACATCTCGCGACAAGATGGGTTGCAGGTTCAAGTCCATCCAGGTCACTACCAAATGAGGTGACGTTGTCTTTTCTAAGCATTATAAATGGTAGTTTCATGTGTTCAATTTACATTTACAGGATAATCCAGAACTTACAAAGGAAAGGGAGAGATTTTAGTATTCCAGGGATTTAAAAGGTATGTATGTATGTCGAATGCCCTTAAACTATAGTTTGGAATATATGGAAAAAAAAATTCAATCCATCAGTTTGACAATAACGTTATAAGTCAAAACCAGGTCACTGCTCATTAAAATCTTTTAAGTAAAACTAATTGTGTTTTTGTGTTTTTTTTCCAAACATAAACATGGAGTTTTACAAAATTAACATCGACTCAATAAATACAATTTGGAATGTATAAGGCTTATAACGATGGAAGGAAACCAAAAGATTCTTCTCCTTTCGCACATTCCAGTTCTCCTGTATCCATTCTACATAATATTTTCTCATATCTCCTTTCTTTCATTCTTTCTATCCAGAAAATACACGAGTGTGCTTCTACATATAAAACTTACTCGATGGCACATATATATATATTAAAGTCTGCAGCACACAGCATTACAGTAATATACAGTGTAAGTATCTACCAGCACTCGTGTTACAAATAATATTTTCGCTTTTGAGTGTTATTTTCAACGCCATGTACTAACATTGTAAACGCTAACATATCCAATAAAAACCAGAGCAAGAACTTATATATTTACCCCTTAATGTTTCATTATCAAACTATTTATTTATCGTGTCGAAACCCAGAAAAAAAACCCAATCAAACTGTACTCCAGTACTGTGCAAAACGCACAGCAGGTGGAGATGTGGAAGCCCCATCGTTCTCTTTTGTCACGGCAGTTTCCTACACCAAATCTTAGACGCTTCAGAGTTTTCCATGTCCTATAGTCTAGATCGCCTCCTGTAGCAAGGTGTTCTGAGATTATGAGACTGTATTTTACAGTTTTGAATATCAGACCATTTAGAAATTCGTTTAAATTGATAACGAAAGAAAGTTCAGTTTGAAACATAACGTCGTTGGTTCAATGAAACCTTTTATGTGCTCCAAACCAAATTTTACAGGGGACGCAAAAAACTGCTTAAAAGTTCACAGACCAACAAATGTATTCAAACTTATTATCAAAATCATGTAAAAACGTCTAAGTTTTACATGAATTTGATTATAAGTTTGATTACATTTGTTGATCTGTGGACTTTTAAACAGTTTTTTGCATCCCCTGTAAAATTTGGTTTGGAGCACATAAAAGGTTTCATTGAACCAATGACGATAAGTATATTTCAGTTAAGTATAATATCGGGGTGAGAAAGTTTTTGTATGTTTTTTAAAGTTTTTTTTATAGTTTGCTTCAACTGATACTGATGGGGAAGATTGAGGGGCAGCGTGGTCCTGGTAGAAGGCAAACGTCTTGGCTGCATAACATAAGAGACTGGACCGGGATGAGACATGTGGGTGAGCTGCCCCGGGTCGCAAAGGATAGAGAAGCCTTAATCAGGGTCAGTTGAAAGGTTATGATCTTAATTAACAATATATTTTGTAATATATTAACAACATATTATCTAACAATATATTTTGTATGAACTTCGTAACTACATATACTCGTATTACTTAGTTACAGAATGCATCTTTGCTTGCTTTTAAAGAAGGTATTCTTAGACACTAATTCAATATCCTGGATAACATAATAATACCTCCATTCTGTCGATACATTACATTATTTATTATTAGTTTAATACAATATTATAAAAGCATGCTGTGTGCATTTCTCTGCTTTGTCGCATCTTGGCGGTTTCATTATAACATTATTTATTGACATTACAAAGGTACATAGTTTATTCGTTTATGAGTGTAGTTCTAGGAGAGAAAAGACATAATTTACATGATTAATATTTTGTTTTACCTACTATTTCTTCAGATTTTATTTTTGTTTTTCAGAGGACCCCGTACAGTCCTGGAATAATATAGCATTAGTGGTTTCTCTCGTTCATATATCGTCCCTCTTCTGACTAACCCGTCGTATCTGACATTTTTGGCGAAATCGAGTTATGACCACCAATGTGTATTTACATATAATTATGTGCCCTGCATGTTCTCACTGAAGATCACACCTGTAACTGTTACCGTTATCCTGGAATAGCTTTCTGATTTTTGTCATATTTACGAATTACTCTAAATAAAATGTGTTATATCAACTAATTCCTCAAAATTTCATCACAAAAATGATTCTGAGATATATAAGAATAGATAGAAATAAGAAGCACTCTAATATTTTAACTGTATCATATTATAACTAGGAGAGACGAAAATATGCACGGCAAAACACTAAAAACGCTCTCCTGAACAATTTACATTTAGGCAGATACGACTGTTAGTCAGAAGAGGGACGATATGTTAGTCTTCCTGTATTTGTTTTCTCATAAAAGTCATAAGACAGTGTAATCAATATTTGTTTATGATGACATCTTTATTTCAGCCGTGGAGCTCCCGGCAAACAATTGGCCTCTCACTCTTGCTCGTTAGTTTAATTTAGCGATGAGGTTTGCCACCCATCCTAAGTGTCTTATTTTTTGTTGGCACAGAGAAAGCAGCTAGCATGTTTATCACATGCAGCTGGTCTGGTGGCCGATATGCCGTGATGGTGTAATAGTAGTAGTAGAAATCTTCTTGGTTAATATCGATTAGTTTCTTCCAATCTCTTATCCACTCTAATAAGTTTTTATGTTTTCTTTAATATTTCTAGTGATCTAAACATAAATATTCTCTGACCTCTATCGTCTATTGGTGAAATGTATCTAATATATTTTTTATGATGTTCAAATTTATTTTTTGTACATAATTAATATACTACTGATTGTATTGTCCGCGTCGACACAGGCTCTAGCCTACATAGTGAGGTGGCAAAGTAGAATTAATTGTATTACCATTGTGGATATAAGAACTGTATTAGTTTGTATGTGCTTATTTGAGAAGACAAGTGTATTTGAATTTAACATTATTGATTCAGCGATAGTCCTGCTATCCATTTTAAATGATGATGAGTATCGAATTTTCCATGAAACTCTTATGTACTACATTCCTTTTCCTCCCTTATTACGTTCGTTCCTTAAGGGGAACACTTCATCCCCTCACCTTTTTATCTCTTTTTGATGAAAACTTTTTTTACTTGATCGTTTGTTTTTTTTATGTGTTTTAAAATTGTATCATTTGCTTTTTTCAATTTATCTTTCATATCTGTATAATATATTCATATTGAAATATTTTTTAAGTTATTTATTCCAGTTAGGTACAGGTCAATTACTTTGCCAATATAAATATCGTTAAATTACCAATACAAAATTCATTGGCTTATAATTATTTAATACAAGCTAACCCAACAAATTTCGTATCGCCTAACAATCAATGAATGATTAATATTATTTTTAATCTATCTTTACAAACTCTCGTAATTGTCCAAGTGTGTCATCGTATAGTTTAAAAAAATAAAATTAATTTATGTTGAACAATTTATATTTAACTCAGATTTGTTTATAAATTATCTGCTGTGCGTAATATAATTATGTAGGTACAACTTTTTTTTAGGTAGATACCTATTCATTTTAAATTTATAAAAATTCTTATCCATGTTTTTTTTTCAAAGTTGCAAATTCAGAACCACAGATGTTAAATTGTATAGATAACGTTTTTTTATTGAGAATGTGTACAAAAAATATTCTGTAAATAGGTCAATCTATAAAAAACATCATCGTTGAATTTGTATAATTCTGCATATTGCATTTTTTTTTCAAAATGTATAGCTTAAATAATTTTCTTCATAATTTTTCTTCCCGTGAATTTGTAAGATATTTTAATAGCCTATCGGCTATTCGGGGCGGAGAAGAATTCAACATATCAGAGATCATTCAAATCGATACAGCCATTCTTAAGTTATAAATAGTGTAACTAACACCACTTTCTTTTATAATATACATATGTGGATATTATATTGTTGTATCTTGACTTTTTGTTTGTTTGTGATAAAATAAAATTAAAAAAAGTCTTATTTTAAGTGCTACCTACAACAAATACAACTTAAATGTTCATTAATATCGGTCAGTCAACTGGAAAGCCAACTTCTGGAAAATATAGACACAATACATAATTATATAATCGATGTCCTTAGAATTTATTTCGTAAAAGTATACATAATTTTCACAAATTTTCAGTTACTGCATTAGCACTGAAAACTAAGCAGTATTCCACAAGATGAGTAGTCAACGGACCAATTGCAAGTAACACACATACACATCGTCCACTCGGTGACAACGAAAAATTCAGGATTACATGAAAATTCTTCGAAATACAACTGTTCGAATTTACAATTATTCGAAAAAATAATTATTCGAATTGGCAAATCTTCGAATAACATTTGTTCGACTACCTATCAATAATTATTCGAATTACAATTCATGGAAAGTGAATTGTTCGACTAACATTTGTTAGAAAACCTTATTTATTCGAATTATTTTATATTAATCTAAATTCATTTTATTTTGATCTTCAGAAGCAGGTTATTGCCACAATTATATTACGTTTCATATAAAACTCCAGCCATACTCATCCAACTGTGGACGAGTTCATAAGGAACAAATGTTATTTTAGTTTAAGAAAATGAGGCAATTGCGTTCATACTTAAATTATTTTTCCAAACGTTTGACATTATTTAAATAAATCGATTGCTAACTGAGTCGTATTATAATAATGTAACTTAGCAAGCACGTCACTTTTCGCCGAAAATAGATATTATCCGTTTCGATAATAAAAATTCTAAGAATTGTGTTTCGGATAATTGTCGTTATCAATATAACGTATGAAAATTCGAACAATTGTGTTTTCTGATAATATTGTGGATTCGAATAATTGCCATTCGAATAATTGTCATTCGAAAAAAAGTTAATTCGTACAAATGTTTTTTCGAAGAATTGTCCATTCGAATAATTGTGATTCGAATAATTTTCCTGTCACCAAATTCAGGACATGTCGCATGGCTAAATTGTAGATGTAAATTTTCCTATAAGTGAGACTTTAAGACAACCTTCCTTTTACAGTAAGACACTCAAAAACTTACAGAAAAGAGTGAGAAACCTATTCCTCACCGGGTACTCTACGGGGTCCATAAAATATTGAACTTAATAACAAAAGGTTTCGGCCTTATAAACCAGGGTAGTCTTAAATAATATGGTATTAACCTTAGGTAAGGTTGTGAGTTTAAAATATTCACTTGCTATGCTACCCTTATACCGACCGACAAGGGTTGCAAAGCAACAACTTAATTAGGGGAGAAATATTATGCAGATTTCTGAAATCCTCATATCTAGAATGTAAAGTTCAACTCAAGCCGGTATTTCAATGTACCCTTAAAATGACCCTTATATTTCAGTAAACGCTTAGTGTGATCCTAGAATTACATGACAAAAATTGTTCGAAACTACTAGTGTGGTCAAAAAATTGTGAAATACCCCTTAAAACATTATAGGAATAATAAACAAAAATATGATCAGCGAAAATCTATAAGAGACATCAACTCGCAAAAGAAAGCTGTGACGAAATAGGATCGGGAGATTCAACCATATGAAAACAGATAAAGCCGAAAGAAAAAAAAAGAATGTAACCCTTAGTTTAAAGGCTGCCCTTACTCAATAAATTTTGTCTTTCATATACAATAAAGTTAAGCTTACACAGCTATTTAGGGCTAGAATGAAAAGCTCAGATTGAGTGATCGGTGACATATAACTACTCTTTAGTATTATAAAAATACTACCCTAACTTATGAGCATGTAAGGGCTCTTGTTCCTTACATTTTTAGGTAAAAAAGTTGTCTTAGATAAATATCTAATATTTTAACCTTGTTAATAAGTGGATGGCTTTTAAGCATATATTAAATTGAAAAACAGATTTCTATTCATTTAACACCAACTTCCACCAAGTGCGGTCGGTCGATTAACTTCTTCTTCTTCTATCAGTGCCGTATCAGGTCCCCCCGACGTTGGCGATCACTCTGGAGAATGCCTCTTTGTCTCGTGCTGTGCGGACCAGAGGCCTGAGTCAATAACACATTTCCACGTTACGTTTTCGTTCCGTTAACGTTCGAGAATAGACGAAGTTGCAAGCAAGTGTCAATTTCGTTGCTAAGACACACAATAGTTACGAAAATTAACACTTTGGCGCAACATCGTCTGCATTTGAATGCTAACGGAACGAAAACGTAACGTGAAAATGTGTTATTGACTCAGGCCTCAGTTCTCCCATCCGTGTTTACCAGTCTATTGCCGTAGGTCGATTAACTACAGAACTTTATTTGACAAGAATAATGATTTATTCGGTATCGTTTCGTAATCGGTATCCATTTCAAGGGCTTGGAAGTAATATTTAATTTGAAAGAAAAATTTAATCAAATTAAAGTGGACCTCAGTATAAGGGTCACCTTACAGAAATTGAAATAACGAGCCTTAAGTCTTAAAACCTCCAAAGCTCTTGTTTGACCTTTAATTTATCTTGGACGTGTGTATTTTGTCAGTTTACTTTAATTAGTTATTCAATATTATTCATCCCTCAAACCACCCGCTGAGAAAATCGATGCAAGAATTGAAACCGCATGTTGGCAGAGACTATCTAACAAAACCATGACCTTTTCCAGAAAAACTGCTGGTTAACTAACCGGAGTGCTAGAATGTATAAAAGGTGAAACACCACGTCAGACAGTTTCAATCAGTGGTTATTTAGAATTTAAAATTAAACAAAATAAATAGTAATACCGTTGATGACTTCATTAAATTGTGAGCTGCCTTTCTAAAGTGACAACTCTCATTGTTAAGCATGTGTTAAATGAAACATTATTATGTTTATATAACAATAATTTGAATTACATTTGTAAATTTGAACAAGGGGTCCGTGGTCCGATCCCAGGTGCCGGCAAACTCCCCTTTCACGACACTAGCTTTTAGCTTACTGTGAAAGGTGTAGGTTGTATTTGGGTTTATAACAAAACCCAGATATATCTTTTAAAAAAAAAAAATATGAGTCAATTTAGAGGAAGACACCTCAATAAAAAAGCACATATTGTGACAAACAAAAAAAAAATTATGAGTCAATTTAGAGGAAGACACCTCAATAAAAAAGCACATATTGTGGCAAACATCATCACTAAACTGAAGATGATAAATATCTTTTTCATGATATTTCATGGATTCCTTCTTTTTGTAAGACACTTGATAACTAACAAAACATAAATTTAAAATTATTTTCTTTACCCAAAACTTCACGAAGCTCAATGAAAGTAATTATTGACACAGCTGCATAAGCCATCAATTTGGGTTTCATACAGTTCATGGAATTTTTCCGAATTTAAAATTTGCTCAAAATATATTATTCTTACCTGTCTGGAAGATTGAGGAAGTACTCAGGGTACGGATATGAGACCCCTACATTGTTCACCAGCATTCCAATATCCAGCCCTGTGATCTGCTTCTCAATATGGTCATACACTCCTTCAGTCTCTGTGAAGTCAGCCACGATGATTTTGGTCTTTACTTTATAGTCAGACTCTGGAAATTAAAAAGAGAATTGTCATAAATTCTGAGTTTCTTTACTTATTTTCAAAATGTTGTCAATTATTTATTTTTTTTATTTTTTTTTATTGTGTTTAGTGTTTAGCGATGAAGTATTAGACTTATCTTAAATAACTTGTTTCCATTGTCACGGAGAGACTATTTGCATGTTTATTACATGCAGTTTGTCTTCAATTAACAAAACACAATTTCTGCAAAGTGTGTCGTCAATGGATTTCGTGATTAATACTGTGAAACTCCATTCTTATTATTTATTTAAAAATTAAAGACTAAATAATATGTAGACTATCATCGGGAAATGTCATACGAGTATGTCATTCGCCCTTATTCGATGACAGCCTTCATATTTTTGAGAATTTCTTAATAATTTCAAAACTCAAAAATCATCTTACCAATGCTGGCTGCGACTTCTTCCAATTTAGATTCGGTTCTGCTAACAAGGATAACATTGCATCCTTGTTTGGCAATCTGAAAACAAATAAATAAACAGTCATTAATTCTTAAATTTGAATTCTTAAATTCTCATGGATTGCCTTTGCGATCATCTTCTAATAATCTCCTGGCTATCCCGCCCCATCATTCAAGTTGTTACACAGACTCTTTTACAGTCCATGGTGCCAGATTATGGAACCAGCTTCCATCAAAAACCCGAACATGTATGTCTTTTAATACTTTCAAGAGGAAGATCAATGGTCACTAGTCATTTTTGTCGTTACATAGATTCGTCCTTACATACATTTTTTTTTCTTCTTTCTTCTCGTGTACTCATTCACAATGAGCAGTCCATCCCCTTAACCCCTCCTTCCCCAACATGTGTGTTGTTTTACATTTCGAACTTATAATAATTTTTTCATGTATGTATTATATTTACAATATTTATTTTTGTATCTATTTGTATGTATGTATTAT
Organism: Athripsodes cinereus; assembly: GCA_947579605.1. Taxonomy (NCBI): domain Eukaryota; kingdom Metazoa; phylum Arthropoda; class Insecta; order Trichoptera; family Leptoceridae; genus Athripsodes; species Athripsodes cinereus. The sequence goes on from OX388327.1 coordinate 1,505,980, forward strand.
TTATTATAGTTTATTTTTTTTAACTACTTAATAATATGTATTACATATTTTAGTTTCTATGTTCTTAAAGATTTATTATTATTTTTATTTTTACATATATATTTCTTTTTCCATTTGTTTATTATTTTATTGGGTTAGTTGGAAGATATCGCGTCCCTGCGATAAACTCGCCCATTGTGCAAAATTATTCGTTTATACCATGTATCTTCATCATTTGTATCCATATATTTTGTACAATAAAGTTTATTATTATTATTATTATTATTATTAATGATCCAGAATACACTGTGAGGAAACGTGGTTTGTTCAAAAGAATACGCTTCCCACTGTACTGAGGATTTTCTGTTGTGTCTATTTTCATGTTTTTGTGTTTGATTGACTGTTGATTTGTTGTGATTTTCCAAAGACATAGTTTTATTTTTATTTTTTTTATTTATTTTATTTTAAGCAAACAAACAGTTAAACAGAATACATTACAAGATATAAGTTACATAATAAGTAAACCAAAACAGTTTGCAGTAATATTACAAGTTTTTAGTTGACATATAATCTTAATTCTAAAAATGGAAAAGTGCTTTTATTTAAAGTTAGTATGTATGATTCTTAACAAGACTAAGTATCTTATATTTGTAGAGAAAAATTAAACCTACAATGGAGCGCTCATGAAGAAGGAAAAGGGAAGGAAAGGAAAACCATTACAGCAGAGTCATCCTCTGTTTAAAGTCTCAGATATTTGAGACTTAAATTTGGTCTTAGTATGTTGGTGGATATCCACCGCGCCAAAAAATGAGTCGTAACTACCACAAGCTCGTTGTATATACGAGTTTTGGCAGTAATTTGTGGTACACTGTGGAAGTCTAAATGTAGAACCAGTTCTCGTTCGTCTTGAGGGGCAGTTAAAGTGTATTTTATGGATAAGTTCAGTCGAGTCGATGACACCATTCAGGAGTTTATATAAGTACATCATGTCACTTACAGTTCGCCTGTTTTCCAAAGTTGCAACCCTATGGTGACGGGCAGAAAGTTTATAGTCGTCGAAAGATAACCTACATCTGAAATTAATATGTTTTAAAAATTTGTTTTGAACCCTTTCTATCCGATCTATGTATGTTATATATTGTGGGTTCCATACAACTGATGCAAATTCCAAACTACTCCGCACGTAACAGAAATACAACGCTTTCAAGGTATTGATAGACTTGAATGGCTTAGATACCCTCAATATAAAACCCAACTGTTTGAATGCCCCATCTACTATTCGGTCTATGTGATTTTTATACGTCATTTTGCTGTCAAGTAATACACCTAGGTCTTTAACTTCGTTTACTCTTGCCAACTGCGCGCCATTCAGAACGTATCTCTTAGCAATTGGCTTCTTTGATCTTGTAAAGGTGATACAGTTACATTTTGAGACATTGAGGTAAAGTTGATTTTTTAGGCAGTAGCTAGAGAGTCTATCTAAGTCTAGTTGCAACTCTTCGCAGTCCCTAGCACTAGAAATGCTTCTATAGATTTTAATATCGTCTGCGTAAACTAGGTAGCTGGAAGTCTGAAAACAATGCTTTATATCGTTTATGTACAAGATAAAAAGGATAGGCCCCAGATGAGAGCCTTGTGGGACACCTGAGGAACAATGTGAGTATTGAGAAACACAGTTGTTCACGGCGACTGCCTGTAATCTTCCCTCTATGTACGATGCTATCCACCTTAGTAGGTCACCATGAATACCGTATCTCTCCAATTTGTGAACCAGTATATTGTGGCTAATCTTATCAAACGCCTTGGAAAAGTCCGTATATATAGCGTCCGTCTGTCCCCCACCCCCCATTGAATTTAGGATATAATCAGTAAACTGAATAAGATTAGACTCGACTGATCTTCCCGGGAAAAAGCCATGTTGATTCGGAATGATGAAGGATTTTATTGCAGGAGTAAGTTGTTCAACTACAATTCTCTCCATCACTTTGCTCATCAAAGACAGTTTCGATATGGGCCTGTAGTTCTCAACATTGTGTTTGTCACCAGATTTATATATAGGAGTAATCAGTGATCTCTTCCAGAAGGATGGGAAGGAGCCGGCACGAAAAGATAGGTTGAATAAAATAGTAAGTGGCTCTGCAAGTTCATCAGCACATTTCACAATAAATATGGGTGGGATGCCATCCGGTCCCGCTCCCTTACTCAAGTCGAGACTTTTGAGTTTCTGTGATATGTCGGTCGTTTCGAAGTAAATTTTGTTAATATCCAGGCAGTTTGAGCAGAGCACGTCAGGCATACCTGAGGTGTCCGATTCAAACGCAGAATTGAAAAAATCACCAAACATATCACATATCCTCTCCGTGTCGCTGGTAGTTTCACTTTTGTAACGCATGTTGTGCGGGAGGCCAGAGTGTGGTTTTTTCGATTTCAAGAAGCCGTGTAGCGCTTTTGGATTGGATTTTATGGCATTTTCTGTTTGACTGACGTAATCGTTATAGCATTTCTGTTGCAAAGCCTTCTGCCTCAGTCTGAGCAGTGAATAAGTATCGTAATTTGATGCTATACCCGATTTCTTCCATTTTTTATGAGCCTTTAGTTTTTCTCTAATTACTTTTTTCAAGGGTTCACTAAACCAACTCGGAAACTTATTAGAGTTTTGAACTGTTTTACGAGGGACATATAAAGATATACATTCTTCGAGGACGCCGTAAAAGCGTTGTACTGCTTCATCAGTATCACAGTTATCAAATTTAACAATCCAATCGATTTGTGAGAGATGTTGTCTTATTGAGAGGTAATCGGCTTTATAGAAAAGATTAACGGTTCTAGGAATAGTTTTTATGTATATGTCTTTTTCAATACGTACATCAATTAAAAGAGATCTATGGTGGGAGTCTTCGTAAGTCAGGGGGTTGATACATTGTGAAACTGTGCACCCAGAGCTGGTACTCAACACCAGGTCCAAGATTCGGTCGTTAGAGTTCAATACACCATTGTATTGTTCGAGTCCCACCAGAGATAGAAAGTCCACAAACATTGCACTTGTGCCATCATTATATTCACCAGGACTATAGAAAAGCGATCGCTCCTTCCGGCTCCAGGCAATGTTCGGCAGATTAAAATCACCTAAAATTAAGAAGACTTCTTCAGAGTGATTAAAAATCAAGTTAGAAACGTTGTCCGTGAAATTAATAATTTGTTCGTTATAGTTTGTGTCGCGTGGTAAATAAACACAGCAAATATTGACTGATTCACCAATCCGCTCACCGCAGGTTACCCAAATCTCCTCAGCGGCAGTGGCCCAAGTAGAGCGGACCTTCGCAGGTATAGTAGATTTGACAGCAATTAGCACTCCGCCGCCTAATCTCTGACCAGTCCCCTCATAATCGCGGTCACGTCTGAAAACATTGTATCTTCTATCAAATATTTCATGGCTATATATACTGTCGTTTAACCACGTTTCTGTTAGACATATTACGTCGTAATCATCGGTCAATACATTCTCGAGAAAACTATGGGTTTTGGTTCTGAGTCCCCTAACGTTTTGGTAATATAATTTAATAACTATCTGGTTGAGAAAAATCTGAGTACATTAACCGTGATAACATAAGGATACGACTGATTGGCGTCATTTGAGAGTAACAGAATGACAGCTGAAATAGGTTTATGGGAGAAAGGATGGAGAGGATTCATGAGCTTATTTGAGTAAACAATCAAACCTAAAAGGATACATAAGAGCATAAAGATGACGTAAGATGTGCAAAAAAACAGCAGAAGTAATACAACCATGAGTGAAGCTAGGGTTCTTCGAGAGTTTGGTCCAGTCGATTTGCATAGTCATATCAGCTTTTTCATGTCAGATGCATTTTTAATCAGTATTGCTGGAGACTCTGAATTTTTTCTGGCGTATATTCTACAGCTTTTTATCCAGGTAAACTGATATTGTTTCACCTCCGCTATCTTTCTTGTCTGACTAAAGAGTTTCTTATTGGCAGGAGTGAGGTGATAATTTAGATATATTCTCGTCTCCTTGCCTGTTATTCCAAGATCTTTTGTGGTGATACCTCGTCGTTTACGTATAGCTGACATAAAATCTTCAACCTTCTCTCTGTTTTTAAACTTTATTACAACTTTCGGCGGAACACTGCCTTGTAGACTCCAAGAAGCGACACGACGACAAAAATCAACATCGGCAACATCGAGACTTACACTCAACTTTTCAGCCATATTCTTAACGGCATCCATTACTGATTCATCCCTTATAAGGGGAAGTCCAGTGATCTCTATGTTATTTAGCCTAAAAAACTGCTCTCTGTCATTGCTTTCTTGTCTGAGGTCCTCAATAGTCGACTTCAGCTCTGTGATCTCTTTTTCAAGGGCTTCAACGGGCAAAGTCTTGGAGCTCAGAATCTCCATTTCGTCACCAAGTGTGTTCATGCGCGTAGCTGTTGCGTCCATCACATCCATTCTTCTTATTAAGGATTCAACTGAAGATTTGTTCTCTGAGACACGTTTATCTATGTTATCTATCTGAAGGACCTTAGATTGGATTGTTGATTCCATTGTTTTTATCCTATCATCTAGCAAAGTGACGGTATTTACATTTTGCTCTATGGATGACTTAAGTCCCACAAATTCTTTCAGAATATTACTGTAATCCACTCGAAGGGCCGAGATCTGTCTCATTATATCAGAGTTTGTAGGTTCAGTTATAGGTGCTTCAGAGGGGCTTATGGGAGGCACAACGGGACCAGAAATGGGAGTCTCAGCTGTTCTTGCCACTTTTAGTAATGACTTGCAGTCAATACATTTCCAAGTCTGCCTTCTAGAGCCCATTTTCCTGAATGTGGACTCCCCCACTCCCTGACAAAAGAAATGGTAAACTTTTTTGCAACCAGAGCAGATAACTCTATCCTCTTCCACCACTCCCTCCCCACATGACTGACACTTCATTTTAAAATAGCTTAACAATTCAATTGATCGTTCAAAGTGATTTAGAGATGTTTATGAACTTCAACGAATGTAAATCACGAAACCCAAAAGCAATAGTTTATACTGGTTGGGTAGTAATGCTTTGTGCAGTAAATAATGTATGAGAAAAATGTTATTATTACTCACAGTTTCCTCACCGTAAGAGGTGGAGCACTACCACCACGAGGTTTTTTGTGGCAAATTCTACGCTCTTTCTAATGGTATACAGCAAAACACAAAAATACCATGTAATTTGATGGCACTTTATAAAAATGTCTTTTTACATTTATAACCAGGCATAACTCTCCCAATATAAGTCCGTTCAAAGAATCACAAAAACAGTTTTTTATCAATTTTTAATGAATATTATGGTAAAACAAAAAAAAGAAAATTTGGAAAATTTTTACGATAGAAAATTTGATTTTTCACGAAAACCGTTCCAGTTACGAGGGTGTCACCGCGAGCTTTTCTCACTGGACCAAGGTCCTCTACAGATGTATGTATAATTTTTTTCTCTCGGACCGTTGGTAGAGGCAGCGTTTCCACCCTTCACTCACTTTTCCACTTTTCACAGAAAAATCACTATAGTTTTCACTGGGTGGTAGGTAGAGAGAAACAATCACCTCCACCGAAAAGAGCACAAAATTCTCCACCGATTGATACTAAAACACATGGAATTATTCTTCAGATAACTATAAAATCTATTTTTATTTAACAGAGCACAAAAGTACGTGTCAACGGTATAATGTATTGGTATACTGTATTGGCCAGCCAGTCCTTCAGGCTGCTCGTCCGTGAAGACAAAAAATTTGTATAAATATAAGAATAAATAAAAGTCTCCCAACTTCTGGGATATCTGAATTTTGAAGGGAGTCTTAATGCATTAATATTTTCATATGTCGGTTGTTTTTACTTCAAGTAATTTTTGTTTGTAATAAATTGTACTAAAAAAGCTGTTATGTTAATAAATAAATATCGTCAATATTGGCAACTGACGGTATTTGTTCGAAGTTCATCTAGATTTTTAACCCTTTTGTGCAGTCTCTCCGTGACGTAATGAATTCAAAATTCTATAAAGTAAATAATATGTAAGTTTTTCACATCGAAAGGATTATGTTTAAATATTCAAAGAGTGAATAATAAATATTTTAAATAAAGATCATGTTCTTTATTAAGTATTCTTATATAGATTTTGTCTCGCAATAGAACACGTTCTAAGATTTCAAATTTAAAATGTATTATGCGCTATGACGTATTTAGTACCTACATAGTACTTTTCTCTATTGTTGTAAAGATTAGTGATGCACAGAATATTCGTAATTTCATGTGCAAAAAATGTGTGAATATTGCGTAGAATTACCACCAAAAATAGTTCAACCACTGTTCTCGGTTTCTCAACTAGTATCCTGTAAAAGAGAGAGTCATAAAATTTCACTTATAAGACAATTAATATCTACAATTCAGCGATAAGGTATCCCAGCCAAACTGAAAGTTCAGCACATTTATATTGGCATGGAGAAGAAAATCTGCAAACTTATTATTTGCATTTAGTCCGCTGACTACCTCACTTGTGGGATATTTGGTAAAAGCAGAATATTGCAAACGATGGAAGTTTGGCTTCGTTGGAAATAGCCATGCCTCTGTTAGAAGCTCACCCTTTGTATGTTAATTTTTTACATACATTTTACATACGTACAAAAATTAAATCTTCGAAAAAATGTTTGAATCCCTATCCAAAACCGAAAATTCAACTTCTGGAGAGGGAGATAGAAGTTAGAAGTTAGTAAACAGGATATATTTCAAAATTCCTCCAGGAAAATACTGAAAAAATTCAAATTCATTCACATCATTACATCATATCCCACAAGTGGGGTAGCCAGCAAACCAGCCGCACTTAATAAACGCACAGACCGTTCTCTTCGTGCCAACAAAAAATTATAAATTCAGGATCGGTGGTAAACCTTACCGCTGAATTTGAGTACATAGTAAAATATCGTTACTCTTTCGAAGGCTTTCCTTTTAACAGGACACTTGAAAACTTACAGAAAAGAGTGTGTTACATTATGTATTCTTTGCTGGGTGCTCCACAAAACATTCGAATTTCAAAATTAATCATTCGTCACATCTCTAGTAGAGATAGTACTTACTATGCAGGAGATTGTAAGAATGGATATTTCGTGTTATTATACCCACTGCTTAAAGTGAACGAGAGAAAGAATACCTTTACTAGTGTTAGACAGAGATAATGATATTGCAAGAGGTGTCTTGGAGTTTATGTTATAGGCAAAATGGAAATTATGACGAAATTTATGACTATTATTGTTTTTGGTATGAGTCATACCTACAGTTACTCAGGATTCTCTCGATAATTCGGGTTACACCCATTTCCGGCCGAGTTTCACCCATTTCTGTGTAAGTTCGTTAAGAATCGTTAATTTAAGTTGGTTTATTATAATTATTATTGACAAGAAGACGATTCTTACAAAGACCATTGTAACTGAAGGCCAATGCAAGATAACTTTACACGATATCCAAACGACAACATATCAACAATATACCTACTGTCAATTTTCCCAACATATTCTGCATGCGTCACGTAAAAGATATCAATTTCTCTAGCCATAACATTAAACATGCATACATACATACATACATCGTCTTCCCCTTGTCCTAGTTAGGTCAGGGGCCCATTGCACCAAGGCACCTCCTCCAGAGATCCCAGTTCACCGCTGCTTCCAGGACCTCTGGCCACTCCAAACCAAACCTTTCAACACACAATTTCGACTCCTGCCCTTGCTAGCTTCTTCTAGGGCGGCCCACCGGTTTTCTGCCCTCTCCCACAGCCTCCAAAGATCTAAGTGGTAGTCTGTTTTCTGGCATGCGGAGAACGTGACCCAGCTATCGCAACTGCGACCTCTCTACATGCAGGAGTACTGGTTCCACATTGAGAGCGTCACGAACATACGTATTCCTTATACGGTCTCTCAATGACACACCAGCCACACCCCTGAGGCTACCATCAAACATTTGTTTTCTGCTACCTGGAATTCTACTACCTATACACCGACACAGTGAATAAATATTAGACTGTGATTTCTCTAGAAATGCACTACGTATACAGTCACAGGTGATTAGTGTATTACAGAACACGCGATTGTATTAGTAACCGAGTAGCATCGCTGTGATTGGCTGGTGCAGTGTGTGGTGTGTAGTATACTCATCATTTAAGAACGTATTAGTAATCATTTACATCTCGAAGTGGGAGCACGTCAGTTTGTTGAAAAATATATCGCTAATTTCGTAAAATAATACGGTGACCATGAGTGAAGCAAAGAAACTAGGAATGTTGAAATAAATATTTTAATATTTATTTATTCCTTTGTTGTCCTCACAAAAAGAAAAAATATCTGCTATTGATAATTTTCATTTATTTTGTTAATGGTTTCCATACTTATGACCACCACTGTATATATATATAAATATGTTTTCATGTCAGAGGTATAAATAGTTGTTCGCTGTATAAATAAATAAAAAAGAGTGCTTTCTAATTGTTTCTTTCTCAATTGTATGTATATCTATATTTGTTATTTTTGTAAGATTTTGAAATAAATGTTTGCTTTTTAATTTGAATTTTAATTCGCCCTGATTATAATTTTAATATTATGATATTTCAAAATCTAATCCAAAGATCATAATATTGCTAAAATGAAATAATGAAGTGTAATAAAGAATGAAAACTAGAAACAAAATCTTCTACTTGACTAATAAATTTTAATATTATTTATCATGCATTCAAACAATGGACACCCTATGAGCGGTGCACTCTTATATAAATTCTAGTCTAACAACAATGATGCAGTACATTAATGTAATTCACACAACGTTTTATTCCTCACATAACTGTAACGTATTCTACACATTTTATTGTATCAACACTTCCAACAATACCCTTTCATAGCATTATATAAACATCAAGCATGTTGACAAGCACACAGCATAAAGCACAAGGCATACAAGGTGTTAGCAACACTCTTATTACAATTGTAGACAAGTAGATTCTAGTAAATTTTGATGTGAAAAATCTTTTGAAAAATGAAAGAGTTTACAATGCATATTATTATATTACATTTTTCTTCTTTTTTTTTTGATACTTTTGTATTCATTCTGAAAACATGACGTGTTTATATAATATTACTAGCTGACCCGGCAAACGTTGTTTTGCCAGATACATTATACTGTTTATCGACCGGAGTTGAAAATTATTGAATTACTTATATCGCTATTAAAATATAGGGATTGATGGTAGAAGGGTGAAAATTTAGGGCTGTATATATTTTGTAATGCCTCACCATTAAAAAAATAATGTAAAAAATTAATTGTGATGGTTTGGTCATATGTAACGAATGGAAGGGGAAAGAATGACAAAGAGGACTGAAACTTGTCTGAAATAAAGGGTGCAAGAAAGCAAAAGCGTCCGAGAACTACGTGGCTTGAACACGTGGATCAAATTCTAAAGGATGGTCACGTGTTAAGTAAGAGGAATCGGTGTGCATGTATGAGAAACTGGATGAATATAAAGGAAGCGAAAGAAGTATGTAAGGATAGATCTATATAGCGTTCCGTTCTCTTTGCCTACCCCACCTGGCACCACGGCGTAAGGGTAAAGTATGTATAGTGTAAAAAACTGTCTTGCTGCTGAGTCGAAACGTCAAGACGAAGGAGGGAGACCAACCAGACGCGGTTAACCCAAAAGAACATCATCATCGCTTACCTATATATCATATTAAACTAATAAATAGACGAGGTTCATATCGATTTTTTACAGCTTTTTTATATTTTCCGCCATCCCCACAGAAATGTTTCTTTATTTTTATTTTTCTATAAGCACCCTGTCTTGTCCCACCGATATTGGCATCACTCTGGCATAGATTTCGCGGTCTTGTGCTATTCGACAATGACTTGTTTTATTTATACTGGGATTGCCTTGGCCAAAAGCTGTAATGGTTCCAGTGCAGGATGACATTTTTAATATTTTACTTTTTTATTTTTTTTATTTGATTTTATAAATATAATAATTTACTTACTGCTCTAGCATAGGCCTTTCCGACTCCATCTGTAGAACCAGTGATTACTGAAATAAAATAAAAAATAAATTCATTAGTATATTGTATTGAATAAAGAGTTTTTTTTGGTAATAGTTGCTATAAATTTTTTACTTTAATTTACTATTTTTATATAACACGTTCATTCATATAATATAAGCTAATGTATTCCATATATCTTCAACGGCATCCTCGCAAATCTGCCACAATATCAACTCCAGAGGATTCAGTCCGTTTTTAATGCGGCTGCACGTTTCATTTATCAACTGAATCGCTCTTCACACATATCTGCCACCCTTCAATCTCTTCACTTTCTCAGATGTCCGGAGAGAGTCGAATTTAAAGTGTGTTTGACAGTATTTAAGGCACTTCATGCTATGGCCCCAGAATATATCATGGAACTCTGCGGTAGACAGGCGTTAAGTCATAGACAGACAACACTTAGGTCTTGTCAAGATATTACAACTAAATTGGAGGTGACCAGTACTGCATCTAAACCAGTGTACGTGGAGCGTGCTTTTGCAATATCTGCACCTGTAGTCTGGAACAGGTTTCCACAAATGATCAGAGAAACGCAGGACATATCTCGTTTCAAGAACCAACTGAAGACTTATCTATTCAAGAAATCTCACGGAATAATCCAGATACAACCTTAGTTAGCAAAGAGCGCCCTTGAGGTGGATTATTTTTCACAAAACGGCGCTTTACAAATCATCCAAATAATAATAATAAAATATCTTATCTATACTATCACGGCGTATATCTGACAGGAGATGCGGCGCGGAGGTGAAGCTTTTAACTCTGAGTCACTCCCGTCTGGGGCAAAATTAATCAATAACAATTATGAATTCCCACATATAATAATATTTAACAATTTTTACACGTCATAGATTTTTTCACCGGAATTTCCACAGAATAATGAATATTCTGTCTCTTTAATAAATATAATAAATGTTGAATACAAAATACTTATTTTACAAGTTATTCTGACAGTACAACTAATGTTTTTTTCCTGTAAAAAATCAGGCTCAAATCCAGTTGTCAAAAAAATATATGTTTCCGATTAATGTCATGAGATTGGTAATAAAAAAACTATTTGCTTATAAATAAATGCGTTTTGGTGCATAATGCGCAAAATGACATTGCGCATCACATATTTATTTTGGTTCTCCAAAAAATATTAAAAAATATGCAGAATTAAGTAAATCGTAGTAAACGAAAAAATAAGTTTAAATTTTTAACCCATTTTATCCTTGTAATACTTGAAAAATATCACGCCAAATAAAATGTATTAGTTAAAAAATATCGAAGCATAATCTATCTAATCTAATATATAAAATTCTGGTGTCACGGTGTTTGTGATCATACCCCTCCGAGACGGCTGGATCGATTTTGATGAAATTTTGTGTACTTATCGGGTAGGTCTGAGAATCAGCCAACATCTATTTTTCATACCCCTAAAAGTTAAAAGTGGTCCACTCCGATTTATTTTTTTTGGTCAATTTTTATTTTTTTATGATGAGGTGTTAAAAATTACATACAGTCCTAAATTTTCACCCTTCTACCATCAACTCCTTTTTTTTATTAGCGATTGTAGGTATGTGAAAGTAGGTACCCCATTGGCAGCGAAATGATGTATCTTTAAAAATATAACGAATAATAAATAAATAAATAGAAGTGAAGAAAAGTATAATACAGCGCAGACGTCCGAGAACCACGTGGCTTGATAACATGACAAAAGACAAGTTACAATCGAATTACAAACAAACATATTTCATTGTAATTTGTCATTAAGAACCTTCGGTCGATAAGTTAATTCAAAACGTTTAAAAAACGAACCTATCTCAACAGTTGTTACAACAAATGCTGTTGTAACGGTATTGGTTGTATCGCACAGAACCAGCGGAGATTGTTCATCTCTTTCTATACGTATAAAGGTACAGTTTAATGTTCTCCGTTACTTAGTAGGTAGGTACCTACCCACAATAATTTAAAACCACATCGAAGCGTGATTAAGAAAGAGATAGATATAATGCCGCGCACGTCTTGCGGTTCATAACCCGGCGGAGTAAATAATATGTATGGAGAGTTCATTGTCGCTTGTATTAATATTGTTTTATACTATAAAATAGACATTATAATGAATGGTTTATCTCTAAGCAATGCGTCAGGTGAAAGTAATCTTGTCTGTATTGCGGCATAGCTAATATTGTAGTTTTATCACATATGTTCTGATTCATTTATATTATTATTATCTATATATTTCTTTTTTATTTACGTTTTTACTTTTATTATTGTAAACGCATAGTAAACGCTACTTTAAGAGATTGGATTTGTGGACTATATTTTTTTATATGTTTTTTTACATTTTATTTTGTATGTTTTAGCCTTTTTTTTCATTCCTCATTTTTTGAGGATGTTTGAATCATAACGTTTCTACAATTCGTGGCCTACATACTCGTATTTTACCATAGTTGAAAAATGTTGCAATATTTGAGATAGATTGACATCATTGGTAGTACCTACAGACAGATAAATTTTCCAAAGACCTTATGTATCATCAGGTCTGAAATGGTTTGATTTATAAATAAATATTATTTTATCTTATAAAAAACAATACTGTTTCGAAGTATTTCAAATCGAAATTAAACGAAAACAAAATAATTACATACCTATTTGCTTGTATAAATAAACATAGAGTAAACAGTGGAATAACTAACCACTCCATTAATTGGAATAGTTCATCCCTACTAGCATAAAGGTATTTGAACTAAAATTCAGGGAAAAATATTCTCCAATTATCATTGTTTTTTTTTCTTTTTATTTATTTGAAAATTTGCGACAAAATGGTCTTTCATTACATATTTTATAGTAACATACATATATGTAGTATGGACAGGTTGGATGAAAGATTGAAAAATGAATACAACAAAACAATAACTAAATCATATGGTTATTAATTATTTAATCGTATAATTTCGTACTTCGCACTTGGGCAGCAGAATAAACCATAATGGACGCTCCAAATTGGAAATCGTGAGCAGAGAAACCAGCCAAGAATTGCCTTTCATAAAAAATATTGGAATCCCCAAATCTTGATTTAATCGTTAGGAACAACCTTACTAAAACCTTTGTATGGAGCATTCTGCTATATTATGGTTGCGAGACGTGGACCATCAGCATGACTGAAAGCAGACGGTTGGCGTCCTATGAGATGTGGCGCTACAGACGCATGATGAAAATCCATTGGTCGAAACACGTCGAAAACGAAGAGGTGTTTATCAGGGTAGGCAAAAGAAGGCAACTCCTTAAAAGAATCAGTCAGCAACGAGCTTACTGGATTGAACAAAACATCAGGCATCCTGGCTTGCTCATCACCATCGCGGAGGGCATGACCGAAGGCAAAAATGATGGAGGTCGACCAAGAGACACTTATATGAACCAACTGAAGAAGGACATGAACTGTAGCACATACGTACAGCTAAAGAGACTAGCTGTAAATAGGGACAAATTAATAAATTAATATCCAGACAATATAAGTTAATGTTACCAGGTACCCCAACTCACTCTCCTTCCCACCACTACCCCTAACCCTACAATAACAATATTATTTGTAAATATCATTGGTTTATGTTTTTATTAAGTTTCTTAGAGTATGGCACTGAAGATGAACTAGTTACAAAAGACCTCTGCTATTAAATAAAATAATTAAGTGTAGGTTAACATTATTTTGTTTTTGGATTTACTCGTTTTGTACAATGTCCAAAAATTTATATGATTTTTGAAAAGATTTTCTCTAAACTTGCCGATTACTGGATTATTTACTGATACATATTTGCTGTGATAAATATAAACATTTTTTTTTTATATTTGTAGAGGTAATTGGCAATTTGACATTGCACAGACACAGAGGATATGAGATAGATCCCATATCATCAATCTATATAAATAAAAATGAATTGACCATGTATGTTCCCCCATAACTTGAGAACGGCTAACCCGATTTGGCTGATTCTTTTTTTTTGTAATAATTGTATTTATCAAGAGATGGTTTGCATAAAAGATTTTTTTTGGAAAATCCAATGGACAAGTCGGAAATTTGGTTGTATTTTTGTATGAAAGTGACGTTTATATGACAGTTCGGCTGTCACGTGTTGCCATAACGAAAATTTATTTATAAAATGTTTTATCCACCATCAACCTCTTTTTTTGTTGTGTTCAAAACAACAATATGGATAATTTTACAAAATCAACGATGAAGTTTTTTCATAGATTGGCCTATTTATAGAATACATTTTCAAATTAGAATCGTTATCTATACAATTTAACATCTGTGTTTCTGAATTCGGTCCGGAAAGAATTTTTATGAATTTAAAATGAATAGGTATCTACCTATTTACCTAAAAAAATAAATTAATACCTACATAATTATATTACGTACAGCAGATAATTTATAAACAAATTTGAGTTAAATATAATTGTTCAACATAAATGAATTTTATTTTTTTACACTGTGCGATGTCACACTTGAACATGGAAGAGATTAAAAATAATATTAATGTTCATTGATTGTTAGGCGGTACGAAGTTTGCTGGGCCAGCTAGTTATTTATAAATTAGCAATATCTGACTAATTCAAACGAATAACCTTGTACGAACATAGTCTTAATGTAATTTAACTCTAAAATATGAGCTATGTGGCTATATTGGGATATTTTACAAAAATATTAAAATGCAGCTGTCGTCGAATTAATGAAAAAATACAGTTTTTCCTCAAAATTCGTTGAGACTCCGGAATATGGAAAAAATCCCACGCAATTTTTTATATTTTTATTATTTTATTTAATCACTGTGTCGGTGTTTAGGTAGTAGAAATCCATAACGAAATAAATAAAACAAATGTTTTATTCTACTATTCGATTTATTTACGAAAAAGACGTCTTCCGTCTTGTTTATTAAGTAGGATTGACAATTTCCTATCAACACGAAAGAAATCTCTCCCGTAAATAAATCGAAAAGTAGAGTTAAACATTAGTTTTATTTCTTTTATTCTCAGGTCGGCCTTATTTTTTCGAACACTTTTACATGACTCTCGAAAACTTTCGTAAAAAAGTGAGAGACCAATACTCCGCCGGGTGCTCCACGGCTAAGGTTCGTATAAAATACCTACTTAAAAAAAAATACATTTTTTTCTTGAAAATGTAAAGACCACGATAACATAAACACGTTGGGCCACTCATGTTTTTATTGTTTATAAACAAACCATTATTATTATTATTCACATTTCTAAAACTGGTTTATCAGCCACAATGCTACGGCATTTAATAATTATATTGTAGTAGGTGCCCACTGCTAAGTTCAATATTATCTATGAGAGACATTGACATAGAGAAACTGATTCGCTTATATACAAAACATATCTTTTCTATACATAGCTATGTCTGGTATACGTAGGTCATTGATTTTAAATCAACATGCCTACATACGTGAGAATTAGAACGAATTGACAACTTTTTCTTCTTCTCATTGTGCCATTTTAGAAGTGAGTAGTGTCTTGTAGTGAGTATCTCCTCCAAGAGACATTTAGGGTTGTAATTTAGGGGAGAATTTTATCAGACCCTTCTTTTCTTTTTTGTTTCGTTGAATCTAGATGATATATGTAGAGGCTCAGCTCTTAAAACATCCAGGGGAAAATGCGATGGAGGCGAAGGTTGGAGGAGGCCAAAGCTCACAACGGGCTGTAGAGCAACCGATGATGACACTTGGAAGTATCCAGCATGCGGTACCTATATTAAGTATCTCAGAACAATACCTACAGATGGAGCTGAAATCGGGGTATATAAGAGAAAATATTGGAGCCTTCGACATGCCGCCTAGTAGCTTAATACAAAGCACACCTCAGGAAAAGTTACTGGTAAGGGGTAAAGTTCCATCCGCGGCACTTCCGAATAAGGTGAAGTTGTCTTTCTGAGTCTTACATGATAGATTCATATTGTGTTAAATTTACAAAGACAATGAAATTTTACTTTTTCTCGACTCTATTGTATTGAATAGGTTATAGTCGCAGACCTACATACATACATTCATATTACAGTCATTGTACCTACATTGTCAGATTATCAGCTATTGTAAAAGTGAGAGTTCTCGTCTTTGTGGTATTTAGGTGAATGGTGAATCTGATAAATAAGTAACTTAAGAATACAAGACTAATGCACTCACACAATATACATAACTAGCTGACCCAACGAACTTCGTACCGCCTCGTATCATTTAAATATCAAATGTATCATTGTTCACATGCCACGAAAGAAGTAAAATAGTTACACTACCCTCTCCCCACACAGTATAAGGGGATGTTGTTGCAATATTATCGTCGTCCGTGTTGTTTTCTTTATTGAAATTAAAAATTTATGGCGTAAATAATTTTCTTCGTAATTTTTCTTCCCGTGAATTTGTAAGATATTTTAATAGCCTATCGGCTATTCGAGGCAGAGTAGAATACAACAAATCAGAGATAATTATTATTCTCAGCCTTCTGGATTAGCAATGGGGTCACCGGTGAGTCCGATTATTTCAGAAATATTTTTAAATAACCTTGAAAACAATTTGTTTAATTCTGATCATTTTTCTCTTAAGAATAACATTGTAAAGTGGGTTAGATATGTAGACGATGTTCTGTGTATATTTAAGGGCACTGACCGGCTTCTTGACTCTCTGCTTTCGTACATCAACAATCTACATCCCAATATAAAATTTACGTTAGAATCCAATCCCGATAACACACTTAATTACCTAGACCTCACTCTAAAAATCATCAACAATAAAATTGACTTCAACATATATAGAAAACCGACACATACTGACTCGATTATTCACTCCACTTCTAACCACCCTCTGTCACACAAACATTCAAGCTTCCACTTTATGACTGACAGACTTGTTTCAACTCCACTTAATACTGTCAACTATAATAACGAACTTAACACTATCAAACAAATCGCGATAAATAACGGTTATAACACTAACTTGATAGACCACCTAGTAAATAATAAACAGAAGACTCGACTGTATAGACAATTTATTTACCACACTTACAATACTAAAGATACACCTAATAGAGCTTGGAGAAAAATATTGTACATAGGAGAGTTGTCTAAACAATTAACGAAACTATTTCCCGACATAATTCGACCAGCCTTCTACACGAACAACAAACTTGCCAACTTATTAGCCAACTCTAAATCAAAGACGGACATTCTAAAGAAAAGCGGGGTGTACGAAATTAAATGTGGGGATTGTAATAAAGTATATATAGGACAGACGTTTAGGAACTTAAAAACTAGAATTGACGAGCACCGACGATGTATTACCAACAACAACTTCTCTGAATTTGCAAACCATATAATAGAAACTGACCACTCTTTTAGCAACCATAGTTTAAAATTATTACATACACACACATACCGACCAACTTTGACAGCACTGGAAGCAATAGAAATTAATAAAAATAATAACTCGACTAAAACAGCTATTAATAATAATAATCTTCCGAATTCATCTCCCTTACTACAACTATTCCCCATCTCATATTCCAAGAACTCCACGCCTGAAACCAACACGACCCCGCCTACCCCTACACCCTCACTGTAAACCCTAACGAACTTTTGTATTTGTTTTGTTAATTCAGTATAGATCAGCACCTGATGATGCGAACTCGGAGTCCGCGAAACCGGTCGTGCGTTAGTCTTACTCAACAGTAACACGAAACAAAAATAATAAATATTTATTTTATTTTATTTGATAATTTAATCAGAGATCATTCAAATCGGTTAAGCCATTCTTGAGTTATAAATGGTATATAGTTGTGTTAACTTTCTTTTATATATATGTTCATGTGGATAGTTATAATATTATGTTATTCAATTCAACAATTTTCATGTTTTTATTTTGTACCTCACGTTTATTTTTATTTCTTTATTAAACATAATAAACATGTTTAATAAAGTAATAAACATAAACATAATAAACATAAACAATAAACGGATGTTCCCTTCAAAATTGCGATTTAATATTTTATGTCTATTAATTATCTATATTCTATAATTTTAAATAGGAATAAATGCTGTGGAGATGAGATCGCTGAGGACGATGGTTGGTAAAACGTTGCGTGATAGAGTGAGGAATGAGGATATTAGAAGAATGAGTGGATGCAAGAGGGGTGTTGTGGATAGAATGCGTGTAAATAAATTGAGATGGTTTGATCATGTGGAACGAATGAAAGAGGAAAGAATGACAAAGAGGATATACTTGGCTGAAAGTAGGGGTGTGAGGAAGCGCGGGCGTCCGAGAACTACATGGCTTGAACATGTAGATCAAATTCTCAAGGACGGCCGTGTTTTGAGTAAAAGAAACCGACGTGCGTGCATGAGAAATTGTGTGACTGTAGAGGAAGCGAAAGAAGTATGTAATGACAGATCTAATTGGCGTTCCGTTCTCTCTGCCTACCCCACTTGGGATACAGCGTGAGGGATTAGATATAATTTTAATTGATCTCTGATCCGTCGAGTCTCTGGAAATTAATAGATCTCTTAATCTTTTCTGCAAGTTTTCGGGTAACCTGTAAAACGATATTTTGAAATCAGCAATACGTAACACCGCACCCATCCTGTACTTATGTCTTAGCTTTTTTTGGAACGGAGAGGAAGAGCTGCATGTTTGTTGCTTGTTGTTCGTCCGTTGGCTACCCTACTCGTGGGAAATGAATAGTTTATTGATTTCTGAATACATATTTAGATTTTATTACGAGAGAGACGTCTTTCGTTTTCTTAGGACATGTCCTTACAGTATGTTTGACACTGTCCTAATAAGACGAAAGACGTCTCTCTCGTCGAATAAATCAAATAGTAGAATAAAACACTTGTTTTATTTATTTCGCTATGGAATTCTACTGCCTTAACACCGACACAGTTAATATGGAGTGATTTTTTTTCTTTTCATTTGGTCATATAAAAAGAATAAATGAGGACAGAATGACCATGATAATAATATACTTGGTTGAGAGGAATGGTGCTCGGAGACATGTCCATCCGATAATCAAATGCCAAGATTATGTAAATCAAATCCTACAGACGGACACGTGTTGAGCACATTGAATGGGAGAGTATGCATGAGGAATTGTATAACAGTGAGATAAAAGAAAGGATAGGAGTATGTGTCGCTTGGTCCTCTCTGCCAACCCCACAAGGGAAGCGGTATGATGGTATTATTATTATTATTAATAATAACAGCTTTATTGATATAAATAAATTCAATTTTAACATATTCATTATATGATTCACCTAACTAGGCTACAGCCCGTACTAAGGTAGATCAATTTATGTGTGGTCAAAGAACATTGCTCTTAGTTAAAGTAACGTTAACTAAAAAACTTAATTAATTAACATAAAATAAAGAAAAAACTAAATAAAAAGACAGAACAATAATATGCACATTATATACATTTACACCCATGCACACACATGTACTACAGACACACACACACACACCCGCACCCACACACGCCCACACCCACACACGCCCACACCCACCCACACGATGAGTGTTAAACATTTATAAACGCGTATAAACGCGTATAACCATATAAACATACACAACACATATACAAACCCAAGGGCACTGTATGAGAGACGCTCGAAGAGGCTAAGCCGGTATGTAGTTAAGTATATGTTCTGTCTCGCCGCGTCCAATTTTAAGCAACCAGTCCGTAATGAGTCTTTTAGGTAAGGAGTTGTTTGTCATTTGTCGTTTAGTCAGTACATTGTCCTGTATTTTGTTAAGGAGTCTTGGTGCCTGAAAAGTAAAATGTCTTTGTGCAAATTTGGTCCTCGTTTTTGGTACTTTGTAAAATTGTTTATTTCTGCATCTTGTCGATAAATTGTGCGTTATCTGTGTCTGTAAGTGCCCGTGCTTAATGTAGTGTAAGATTATATTTTTTGTATATATATTTAATATTCCAATATTTGTGGAATTTCAAACTGAAAATGAAAGGTCATCTTTTTTCACCAACATCCTTGAGATGACAGAACATGAATTTGCAGTGGTCGATATAGTGTAAGATGTATAGAGATACCCAACTATATACTTGCATGCCTATGTTTGGTTGGTAAGTACCATGTGCCCGAGCAAACTATGAATATATGCCTGTATCTATGTATTTATTAATAGAGCACTAGTGTTACCTAGTTGTGTTAGCTTGTATTTTTTTTTGTTTTTGTTGATTGATTTGTCGTTTGTAAGTAAAGACTGTATTATTTTTTGATCATGTTATTTGTAAAAAGGCGCAAGCCGTATATTTCATAAATAAATAAATAAATGATTATAAAATGATGGAAAAAAAAATAATCAATAAATATCATCATCAACATAACATTTCTCTAAAGTGGATACTAAAGTCACCAATGGAAAAACTGCTACGTGTTTGCTATTCCATTATTATTTAAATTTTATCATAGTATTTTTACTTTCACCGGATAAGAAACGAGTCACACAGCGCGTCTTGAATGTAACCTCATTACCGAAAATATTCACACCATAACATTATTAATATTCACACCATAACATTATTAATATTCACACCATAACATTATTAATATTCACACCATAACATTATTAATATTCACACCATAACATTATTAATATTCACACCATAACATTATTAATATTCACACCATGGCATTATTAATATTCACACCATGGCATTATTACAGCAATCCATACTGTATTAACAATGTAATGTTCGCAACACGATGGCCGCGACCCTGGCATTGAAAGTGTTAAACGTCAATAACTGGTTTGACAATGGATACATTATCGATTTTTAATAATTAACTTACATACGTTTGTTTATCAATTTCCAGTGATTTTCGGTATTTCGGATGCCTGAAATTCAGGAGCCTTCCGAGGAGAAAAGAATTAAAGGAAGACTTCAAAAGAAATGGGCTGATGACATTTTATTTATTTATTTATTTATTTATTTACATCAACACACAGAGTTAGCCTTTTACATGTTAATCAAGCAGTATAATAGAAAAAAAAACACGATAATCAAAAATCACAAGTCAAAAATACATTTTTGTTTAAAGTGATAGTAATAGATAATAAGAAACAGTCAATAAAATAAATAATGCAAAATAGAAAAAGTCAATGGGAAACAATGGGTCTACGGTAAATAAAAACATTAATTTTGTCAATACAAACAAGCATGAATATTGTTCAAGTTGTGGGAAAAAAGTGGAAAAGTAGGTTCGTGTTGCTTGAGACCGTCAAAAATGTAAACCATCACGCCGCTTCCCTCGAGGGGATGGGCAGAAGGAATCGAGCGTCACATTGTCCTTCTATCTTTACATACACTTTTCGCATCCGTGTCACTGACATACAATTCCTCATGCATGCTCAGAGCTCAGAAAATGACTGAGATGACATATTATTCAAAGCCTTATAGATTGTAAGGCAAAGTTTTAATTGGACCCTTTCACCTACTCTTCACCAGGGCAACTATTTCCAGCAAAGGTGTGATGTGACACCCCTTATCCTCGCGGAAAATAAGCCTTGCAGCACTATTGAATGCAATTGTAAGCGGTTCAGTTGGATCTGTGGCAGTCCTATATAATTATGTTTGACTGTATAGTATTATTTATTTATGAATTTTTGACACAATTCGATGACGGAGACTGGATTTTACCTACCAAATAATGTAGATGTTAATCATATTTTTGATTACGAACCACTCTCTTGGCTATTGGAAATATTGCCCGGGTTAAAGACTACTCTTAACCAAGCCTTGAGTCTATTCTTAAGCGTCGAAACTCTGAATCATGCACTCCTTAAGGAAGTTCACATATTATGTATGTGTATCATATACAACATACCTACCTAGTTAATAATACCTATTATCGTATGCAAGCGACCCCTGTGCATAGAGTTAACTAAGAGCTGGGGTGTAGAGATACAAGAATGCCTCCTTGCCGGTACACCCCGGACAACGCATAGTATATGCGGCTAAAATTCTATCACTAAGTAAAGCGACCCAAAACTCAAAAATACGTATTCAAATAGGTTGACTATCGATGAGCTGAAATAACTAGAATGATTGATCTAGAATGGTACTATATCAAAAATATGAAATTTATTGCAGTAGTCTAGTCTAGAGATTTGAAAAGCAAAAATCTTTGTAAATAATTAAATTTAATCAGTCAGTTCATAAAATTTCCAGTTAATAAGATTACTAAGCACTTTGACACAATATAACTACAGCATCAGCAATATTTTTATGGTTATTTGCAATATCGATAATTGGGTCATTTCTTACAACGACCGCAGAGCACTAACTGGATTTCACCTAGTAACCGTTTTTGTATTGTATTTTGTTTTTTGCATAGGTAAGTTTTCCTAAAATTGTCTATTGTCAATGCATATTTTTAAAATTTGCTGACATGGATTGTTGAATGATAATATAGAATTAAATTTCTTTGTTCTATTATTGAAAATTAATTAAGTTCGAATTTTAAATAATACATATTATTTGTTTACACAGCTCTTGTACATAGATCTATCTATAGCATCACGGCTTTCTCACTAGTAGAGTGACTAACTGACTAATCGCGTGTAATAAACATGCAGATAGTCATATCCGCGTCAATAAACTAATAAGGCACTAATTTTCTTAAAATGTTAATCTTCTTCTTCTCTACGTGTCTTGTCGGGTCCCCCCGACGTTGACGACCACCTGGGAGAAATCCTTCCTGTTCTGGACAGCACGAAAGAGCTCCTCCACTCTTGAATGTTCTGGAGCCACTAAAGCCTCTTTCTTACAACCCCTCTACGACCCTCAATCTTCCCTTCTATAAAAAGTTAATAGAAGTCCTAATTTTTGCTAGGAACTCTTTCGAATGTTTAACAAAATATCATCATCATCATCATGTCGCTTCCTTTGCGGGGTAGGCAGAAAGAACCAAGTGCCTCTTTTTCTTATTCACGCCATCTCGGCATTTCCGTTAAGTAGTGTAGCCAGAGGACTAACTTAATGTAAAAAACATGCAGTTTGTCATTTCCGTGTCATTTAAAGTAAACAAACATTCAGGTTGGATTATTTAAACCACAAAAATGTGAGGCTCATATTACCAAAAGAGAACAAGTGGGAATATATTTTTTATTTATTTATTCAAACAGCTGTTGTTAATAAAAACGGACAGATGGCAGGCAATTACCTCGATATGGGTGAAAAATTTAGCATAGCAAAAAAATCATACTCAAGTATTACCGTTATATTTATGATAGCGAGTTCGTAATTGAGGAAGTCGAGACGAACACATTAAATAAAAATGTATGTATTTCTAGGTCAATGTAATGCAATATTATACATTACAAGCATACATGAAGAATTTGGCAATATTCTGTAGTACAATAAACCTGCGATGAAGACAGTAACATTGTAAATTCAGCGATGAGGTGTGCCATGAATGGCTAATGCGAATAGACATTCAGAATAGATGACGCAAAGAAGACAACTTGCGTACTTCTATTTATTTACGAATTGTTGAGGATGATGTTCACTGGAAATACTATACTATACCCTCACGCCGTGTCCCAAGTGGGGTAGGCAGAGAGAACGTAACGCCAAACAGATCTATCTTTACACACTTCCTTCGCTTCCTCCACATTCATACAGTTTCTCATACACGCACGTCGGTTCCTCTTACTCAACACGTGGCCGTCCTTGAGAATTTGATCCACGTGATCAAGCCACGTGGTTCTCGGACGCCCGCGTTTCCTCACACCCTTTCTTTCAGATAAGTATATCCTCTTTGTCATTCTTACCTCGTTCATTCGTTCAACATGCCCAAACCACCGTAGTTTATTCACGCGCATTCTGTCCACAACACTCTTCTTGCATCCGCTCAGTCTTCTAATATCCTCATTCTTCACTCTATCACGCAGCGTTTTACCAACCATTCTTCTCAACGATCGCATCTCTACTGCATTTATTCCACTTTCGTCCTTCTTCAACCACGTCCATGTCTCGCTTGCATACGTAAGTGACGGTACGAGAATAGTATTGTGCACCAGCATTTTAGCCATGTGCGACACATTGTCATTGCTGACAATGGGTCGAAGTGCACCGTTTACTCTAGCACCGGCCACTTTCCTTCTTTCAATGTCCCTATCGCATCTTCCATCCCTCGTAAACATACTTCCCAAATATACATTCACTGGAAATATTCACTGGAAATATTTTTTTATATTTCTTTATTTTATTTTTAATTTGACATCCATGTCTGATATACATAATTATATCATATAATTTTTTTCCATAATATGTTTCGAGTGTCCCGTATAAGGGAAGTGTTTCAAAATAAGCATTCTATATCTTTAACACTACAGTATTCACGCCTTCAAGTAGGAACTCATTGAGTGCTCGCGCGGGGCACATGTATCACCCATTACCATAAGAAATTTTGAGTATTAAATTTAACGGTATTCAGAAAAACAAGTTATTTTATTTTACATCTTGTCTCATTATAATGTTTTATATCATATCCTTACTATTCAATTATAATATCATCGCTATCGGGAAAATAACAACTTACGTACAAAATAAGTATGTATTTCACTCGTGAAATTTAGTTTCTCGAGAGCTCGCGTGGTGCACATGCGTCACCCAGGAACTTTGTTGCTATATTGCGCAGCTGTAAATGCGCTGTGACGACTGTTGTGCTGCTGATGGGAAGTATGCCTCATATTTGAGGAATATCTAAAAGAACTGAGGCCTGAGTCAACAACACACTATCGCGTCACGTTCCCGCTCCGCTAGCGTTCGGGTGCAGACGATGGTGCGCCAAAGTGTTAATTTTCGTAACTATTGTGTATCTTAGCAACGAAATTGACACTTGCTTGCAACTTCGTCTATACTCGAACGTTAACGGAGCGGGAACGTAACATGAAAGTTTGTTATTGACTCAGGCCTCAGCATTGTATCGCAGTGCGTTCAGAAATTATTTGTCAATTTTACATAGTGGGTGACACATGTCACCCACGCGAGCGCTGTAGTGTTAACTTAGCTATGAGTGATACAATACATCCTAAATGTCTTAATTTGTTGGCACAGAGAGGACAGCTTGCGTGTTTATCACATGCGGCTAATCTGCTAGCTACCCCTCTAACGGGACAAAAAATTGGTCTCCCACTCTTTTATGTAAGTTTTTGAGTGTCCCGCAAA
The DNA here is from genome assembly GCA_947579605.1 of Athripsodes cinereus. Classification (NCBI taxonomy): domain Eukaryota; kingdom Metazoa; phylum Arthropoda; class Insecta; order Trichoptera; family Leptoceridae; genus Athripsodes; species Athripsodes cinereus. The sequence continues at coordinate 1,531,305 of OX388327.1, forward strand.
AGTAGGTTGTTCCAAAACAAATATATTTTGCATCTCAAATTCTGCGATGAAGTTTTCCACCCATCCTGAATATCTTTATTTTATTTTTGGCACGAAGATGACAGCTAGCATGTTTATAACAATCAACTGGCTGTACCACCTGTGGGATATACCACGATGGTATAGAATAATTGATAACGCAATATAAAATATATTGAGAGTGAATGAGTAGATATACTATAATAATATATATATCGCGAGACAATAGAAAATAAATTACCATCTGTGGGTTTATTGGAATCTTCACATCATTGAGTCTATAGAAAACGAAACTCGTCAGACGAGATCATGCTAGTTGCGCGGCGACTGTCATTCTCCTCTCGCGCGCAACGGTCAATGCTGTTACTTTCTCTCGATCTACTTACCATTTCGCGCGGCGTGTATAAAGAGATACATACATACAACTAGCATAAGAGTAAAAAAGACAGCGAGAAAACTACAAAAAACATGCACCTAAAACAAAAAGAGAAAAAATGCCATCGTGAGAAAGTATGAAAGAGATGGTTGAAAATTTCGGAAATACGGAAGTGAGATAGATTTATTTTACACCATTTTTATGGTGGGCATAAAAAAGATATTGTACGATTATTTTATACTCCGCGTTTGTAAAAAGAGATGAACTGTTTTTTATAAATTGTATGAGTAAGATGGGTGCTAATTATAACTTATTTCGGCATCTTCATTGATTTGAATCGAGGGCACAGTTGTAATTTTATATTATATATTTTTAATAGGCAATTATGTGAATTCCAGCATTATTTACATTGTAAATATAAATCTGCTTGGTATCTGAAATTAGAGATGTCTAATAAAAATGTTTTTCGTAAAAGTTTCTCGATTGGTGGACCTTATTTATGTAGGTATGACAGTGTTAATGGTGAAATTGATGAATGTTGTTTATGGACATCGAAAATTATAACATAAACCAACCTAGAAACAATTCATAAACGTTGGGACTTCTTTCTTACTTCGATCAATTCGATTTTTTCATTTTCTCGTTGTGTAAATATGATTTTCCAACTAATGTCTTAATTTTTTGCTGTCATGGAGAGAACACCTTGTATGTTTATTATGTACAGCTATGTAAAGCAAAAATCACTTACGCTTACACAGATTCTGAAAATAGACTTGTGGTGCCGCATAGAGGGGATCTAACTATGTGGACCGTACGCACCTTCTGTGTGGTTGATCCGTTACTACGGAACAAAATTCCCTATGATTTTCGAACTCTGAAGAGTGTGAAACTTTTTAGGGCAGGATTAAAAACTCTTTTGTTCAGGAAGTGTTATTCTTGAATGTGCTATTCTTTGTGGTGGTTTTTCCACAAAACGGCGCATTTTAAAAGAATTGTCTAGTAATAATTATTATTATTAAAGGTATGTCTTTGGGTACCCTTAGAAACAAATAAAGAGTGCTCTTTTTGGCAAAACTTTCACTGAACATTCTCAAAACATGGCCCAACCAAGACCATCATCTCTCCTGTGTTACAGAGATGTCAGATATTTTCTGAGTGCACTGGTGTACAGTATCATTTATGACATGCTTATACCGCCTAAGGAATAAACATATGACCTTAATAATTATTAAATGTATGTTTTTAGTCCAAATTACTCAGACGAAGAATAAATATATAAAAAAAAAAATACAATATAAATAATATATTGTGGTTCCGCTAAGATACTTTGTATGCCACTTTAAGTGGTTTCTACCAACATAAATGATTTATTACAATAGGAAGAAATATATGTAGGTACACACACAATGCGCAAAGAATATTTCACATTTAAGTAATTTTGTCTGGAAATATAAATTATCTCTTCTGATAATTCTTCTTCTTTTTCTTCTCTTGAATATTGGAGTGGATATTATTAACATCCATACTTCTGAGCAAGTAAAAATCCTTGTCCAAATGTATGTTTCATACAGTGCTCTCAAAATTTACGAACTACTTTATTTATTTATTTATTTATTCATTTACATGGTACACAACAGATGAAAGACACATAAATATAACATGTAAGCGACAAAAACATTCCAATAGTCTTACATCCAAACAGTGCACACTTCAGCAATAACACACAAAACTATCATAGAAAATCTTACACACAATACATTCATTCACAATACATCCATTCACTCAATTTGGCACACATAATACATTCATTCGCACAAACACATTCACACTTCCTAAATGTATGCAATAACTAAGCTTTAACTTCTATAATATATTTTCAGACAAAGTTTCTCGCAGGTGGTCGTCAATGTGGAGAGGCTTGACTAGACACAAAAAGAAGAAAAAGACGATTTCTTCTATACTTTCACGCCATACCACACAAATGGAGTAACCAGTAGGCCACCTTCGTGTAATAAACGGGCAGATTGTCCTCTCAGAGTCAATAAAAAATAAGATATTCAGAAAGGATGGTACGCCTTATCACTGAATTTTCATGCTATGTTAATACGAGATTTTATTTATTTATTTATTTTATTCTTCACTGTACATTGTTTACAATAATACAAATTAATATAGAAAATATTATCATTTATACAATTCAATGTACAGAGGGCGAGTTTATCGCCAAAATGCGATGTCTTCCAACTAACCCGGTTATTAAAATCAAAAAACAAAACAACAACAAAAAACAGTCCTAAATATACATATCTAAAGTAATATTATAAATATATAAAAAAAAACACAATATAAAGCAAACAAATGAAAAAGGCACATGCAGGCAACAATGCACTCATGGACACATAATAATAAAAAAAAAGTATAACATACATATATTGCAGCGTGCACATGCATAGGGGAAAGGGTTTTAGGAGTCAGATGCTACATAAATTCATTGAAAGGAAGTGATTTTTGACAGCTTGTCTGAAAGAAGGAAAATACTTGTATTTTACAGGACGCCTAAAACTTACAAAAAGGGACTTATATTATTTGCTAGACTTCGAGAGAAATTATAAAAATTTTGTAAGTCAATTATGAACTCCGTGAAATACCTAGCAAAGAATAGAACTCCAACTATGTTCTCTAAGTTTTCAGCAAAGGTGACCTGAATCTTACGAATTAGCTCAAGCTGGTTTAATCTATTTATTTATTTATTTATTACAGTATACGGCGTGAGCCTTTTACATGTATAACATATAATTATAGAAAATGCATGACAGACAGTACGTTCAAACAAGTTAAGGAGTAAATATGAAAAAAGGACAATACACAATAAAAAAAACAGTATGATAAATATAATAGATATAAACCATTCGTTAAAAATTAATTGATTAAAGATAGAACTAGCAATAAATCATCAAAATTGGGAAATTCAACATAAGATTTAAGATTTTAAAATTTTACAATTTTAAAATATTTAAAAACACAAACAAATAATCAATACAAACAGAGATCAATAAACAATGAATTATGAATTTAAGACAGGTCAATAAGAAGAAATTAATAAAAAATAGAAATTATGTAATAAAACATAATAAGCACGTAGTCAGTGTAAAATAGGCAAACAGATAATTAATTAATATAAAAGGAAGAGATAAATTTCATAAAAAAAATCAATAAAGTATGGGTAGAAAATAAAATGAAGGTTACAATAGGGCCAATTCTGAATCTTAATGAACTAACTAACTACAAAGTTGATTAATATTAGTTATTATGTAGTATTCAGCATTAGTTATGAACTATAAACAACTATAAACTCGAGAACCACCAAGTGCAAACGGTAAAATCTATGGGACAAACTAATATTAGTCAGTGATGCCGCAATACAAAATGTTTTTCACGTTTCGATTTACACTTCTGGCAACAATTTAATACTTGTCGCGCGTGAAAATTGTGAAATGTCAGATTTGCCGATATATTTTGGCGTTCGTATTTGCGTCCGTAGTGGTGTAATTTTACAATTTATACATGCTAAGAGTTGCCCTAAAAATATAAATTTTTACTTTTAATTGAAAAAACAACTTAACACTTCCAAAATATAGCAATATTCTGCGGTAAAATGACAGCAACTAATAATATTCGCACATTAAAAGTCGCGAATAAAATTCTGCCAAATTCAACTTATTTTTATATCTTATATCTTCTCACACTTAGTTGACTTAGTTAGTGCAACTAAACTATTTTATGATTCAGAATTGGCCATACTATTTCTATAGCGAGAGAGTTTTTTTTCAACCCAATCCGACACGTGTGTAATTGCACAAAATACTAAAAGCTTTTTTACTTCCAAAAAGCTCTGGAGATAAAGGGGAAGCTACAAAAAGATTTCAAACAAATAACGTAAACAAATTTTAAATACCTACGTTTTTTTATTCCTCTTTTATAGTCTCAGATGTTATTTCGTGTGTGTCTACTTCGTAGCATAAAATATTCCTGAAATATACGTATGAAATTATGATCTCTTGAATTTACTGAAAAATACAAAATTATATGTATTCACGTCACCGCCCTATAGCAAGATTCGTCAGTAATGGAAATGGCTAGGCAGTTAGCAAAATTACAGCATTCGGTTGACTCAGTATCTCCCCCCCCCCCTTTTCCAATCCATAATCCTTACTCCATGTTGGGGGTGTGTCAAAAATTATTTCATTTTTTTCTATTAGTATGTATAGGTGTATTTGTTTTAATTAGGTACTATTTGTAATGTGTCGTGGTTGGATGAAAGAAATCACTTCTGACTGATAATCTCGCCGCTGCATATTGTCTTAGTATTTTAAATTTTGTATTGATTTTTAACACTGTTACATTATGATGATGTACAAAACTAATAAAATAAATAAATAATGCGCCAAACATTAAATACTCTGGCTCTTCGAAGCTCGCCCGATTGTTGAAATTTAATTAAGAGTTTTAAGTTAACTCTTATCCTGGAAATACTGAAAGGAGAAAGCGCTCGACAATAATTATGTATATTATCCTCTTTAATTGATGTTCAACAGTATCACAATAAAAATCAACATTTTTTTTAATACATGTTTAGTTTTTTTTATCTGGCACTGTGGCACTAGGATTGATAAATGTTACGTTAAACAATCCGACTAAACCTCTGTTGAATGCCAGTGTTTGACTAATCGCCTAGTCATTTGGTTGACTGGCAGGTTCGACTATTTGGTGGTGGCATAAATATAATAATATGTCGTATGAACTAAATTTTCATTGCATCTCAGATATATTCCGTACTAGCAACTCGACAAGATATTATGGTTGTCTGATTAGTTTTGCCTTTTTTTTATCATTGAACGCCTCTATGAGCACACAAAGAAGCATATTATTCTATTTTTAATAGGTAACTAGTTTTATCTGCCATTTGAGTCATTTCGACCCACAACGTTCTTAATTCACTAATGTTAATTCCATTGGAATGATGTATTACGCAGGAGGGTCATCTAGACCGTTGAAAAATTTGTGGATTGCTCTTTTTGATCAAATAAAATATGATTTACTAAGGAAAACCGACACTTTTGTATCATAGCACATCAGTAAAATGAGCGGATGCGAGAGGAATGTTGCGGATAGAATGCGTGTAAATGAGTTATGATGGTTTGGACATGTTGAGCTAATGCAAGATGAAAGAATGACGAAGAGGATATATTTATCTGAAAGACGAGGTGTGAGGAACTGCGGACGTCCAAAAACACCACCTGACTTTAGCACGTAGATCAAATTCTTAAGGACGGCCGAGTATTGATTAAGAGAAATCGGCGTACATGTATGAGAAACTGAATGAATTTAAAGGAAGCGAAAGAAGTATGTAAGGATAGATCTATATGGCGTTCCGTTCACTCTGCCTACCCCTCCTGGGTCAAAAGTGAATTGTATTGTATTGAAATCGATTCATTATAAAACATTTTAGTTTGAATAAATAAATAAACATAAACACACAAAACACAACTTTATGAGTAATATTATGTGGTGCAAGATTATTATAATATGTCTCATACAACGAACTGAGCAGATTAAGCTCAGTGGGAGCTTCTGATGCTGTAAGCTCACCGCTTTCCTAACACTACGCTATACACTATGTACTACTACGTCCCTAACTAATGCCACAACAGCTTTAAGCTCGCTCTAAACTTTACTATACATTACTAACAGCTGTACATTATAATGTATTACCTACCATTTTATTTTTCATCTTTTATTACTTTCAGAATATTATGACGTGTTGTGACAAATAATATGAGATTGTATGTATATAACATAAACAAAACATGTACAAAACATGTATAAAACATGTTTAGTTTTTATAATAGCTTATTAATATTTGTATTATATGTATCAGGCTTTAATCATAGGTATAAACACTATATTTTAGGATGCGCCCTTGAAGTGAATATATTGCACAAAACGGCGCACTATAAATTGTCTAGTTATTATTATTATTATTATTATAAACAATTCACAGTGATCAAGTTAGCCCCAAACTAGGATATGAATCTTGTATCATGGGTACTAACACGACGATACACATTTATACAATACACTAAACACCTATACATACATGTAACACTCAGACCCAGGACGATTTGAAAAAGGTCATTTATTATTCATTTTGCAAATTGTTGGTAACAACTCGTTAAACAAATCGTTGGTAAATTTACTAACGATTTGTTTGCGAAAAGTTGATTAAAAGTTAATTAATTTTTTTTTTTTTCCAAAATCCTTTGGATTTTTTATTTTATTTTCATCATATGTTTATTTTTTTTTAAGTTAATACTTTTGGGTTAGATGGATGAGATCACGCTTTTGCGATAAACTCGCCCTCTGTATATTGATTGTATTTAATTTGAATGTATATCTTTAATGTAATTGTTTTTTTATCAATATACAGTAAAGAATGAATAAAATAGATAAATAAAAAAATATTTTACCAAAATCTTTTTTTTTTGCTTTTCATTGAACATTATATAAAGGATGATTCCAGGGCTCTTCAATTTAATTTGGTAGTGAGAGGGTTAAACGTTTCAACACTGAATAATTTCGCCACAGTTCTTACAAAAGCAAATAACGATATATTCCAATTGATTGACTAAAGGACATTTTGATAATAGATAAGTGTTATTTCAAACTCTTTGACGATATTGTATATAGTATGTGTATGGAATATATTATAATATTATATTGTATCTGAGAGAGAAAGAAATAGAAATAATTATTTGTAATGAAACGGATAGTGATTTAAACGGATACCAGCTATCCGGTAAGATTTAAAACCGAGTAGTTTAATTTTTATCTTCCAAGTGACTTTATTATAAATTACTTTCGTACTAACACGGACTTCTCCCAAAATTCTTTGGTTAAATTTTATAAATACTGCATAACTCTGCATCTTATTTCACTTTTTTACTAATCGCCTGATGATGGAATCAAGACTCTACGAATACTTGTACGCGAAGTTACTAAAATCTCTAAGAAGTTAACTAAATACTGTGTTTTTTGAATATTTTTCTTTACTATTTTAGTTTAGGGAGAGTTATTCTATGTGCAGTAAAACAATTTAAGTGAACAGGTGAAAATAATATGTATGTAGTATGTCATTTTTTTTCATAAATATGACATCATACTTATTATGTACTACTACTACTTCTACTATACCATCACGGCATATCTCACATATCTCGCTACGTGGGGTTGCCAGCAGACCAACTTTATATAGACTTGAATTTTTTTAAAGTGCCCTTAGCACCGCTACGCAAACAGTCACAGGTAATGTATACCTATTACAGAACACGTGATCATATATTATTAGCAACCAAGTAGCATCACTGTGATTGGCTGGTGCATTGTGTAGTGTGTGTAGCATACTCATTACCGAAAGATGTGTTATTAATCATTTACCCAATAAGCGGGGCTCTTTTTAATGAATACTGCTCTAATAAACATGCAAGTTGTCCTTTCTGTGCCAATAAATGTTAAAACATTCAAAATAAGTGATAAAATAGATCGTTGAATTCAAGATGTTTATAATTTCTTAACGAACCTTTGCCTCTTACAAGGCATTTGACCAGTTCTTTACCGGGTGCTTCACGGAACATCACACTTACATAGAATGTTAAACAATAGTGCTTACCCATATTGGAAAAACCTCCCTAACATCAGCTTCTGTCTTCTTACACAACGCTTTATTTTTATTTTGCCTTTAATAATCACATACAGCAGATTAATCTTGCCACTAGGCACTTAGAATGTGTCCCGATTAAGCCAACTTTCTGTCATTGATCATGAATAACTATTTTCTTAAATGAAGATGGGCGGGACACATAACTAGAAGCTCAGATGACAAATGGCCAAAGTCTCTTATATCTTGCAGAACACCAAGAGGTGGAGCGACGATATCACTCGACACGCTGGAATCAACTGGATGCAGACGGCGCAGAATCAAATGACGGTGAAGGAAATGAAGGAGGCCTTCGTGCGGTAGTGAACGGGAATAGGTTGAGAAGGAGAAGAACTAACTATTCTTTCTGTGACCTTTAACCTAGACCGGATATTAACCAGTTTTACATTCTGTCAATTGTAATAATAATACATTAAAGTGTCGATAAAAGCGATCCTTGTTAAAACAATAATAGAATCTACTAGTAGGACAAAAGGCGAGACGTGGAATAGCCTTTTGCTAAAAAAAACATAACATTAAATGTCATCTATGAAAATACTCGGTATTTCCAATTCGATGAAAGTAAAAAGAATTCAACTAAAGTTATTTTAAGAGATAAAATGTAACGCTTATAGCCTTTTGTCGATTTTAGGAAAAGAGATCTCACTCCATTCTGCTCATCCTATTTGTTCTTCAGCCGGTGACCATTTAATGCTGGATAAAAGCCTCGATCTCATTTGCAAGTAACTCTATTCTTTTATTGTTTTTCATATCAACCACACCATTATTTTCTTTGCATCAAAGCGTCACTTCCCTTGTACAGTATTGACATAATAAATAATATACAGCAAATCAATATCAGCTAGAGTACTAGTACCTAAAGTGTTTGTTTTTGTCTCTTCTCGGTTGTTCTGATACTTCTTCTTCAATCGTCACACAATTAACAACTCCATCTTTTCAACCACTTACGTGTCTGCTTGTTCTGTGATATTCTGAATAATTTATATTGAATGGATGACGTTTCAGCTTCAATGCTATGGTCATTCTCATAGATTTCTCATTCACATTTTTGCGGGTGACAATGATCACAGAAAAGAAGACGAAACGTTAAAAGTGTGTATTAATTGTGTCGGTGCACACGTAGTAGTATTCCATAATAATGCAATTTGAAACAAGTGTTCAAATTGCATTGTTAAAAGTGTGGCAACTTTAGACTTGATAATTTCCGAAAATTCTGATGACTTTTTTTCATAATACGCTATTACAGCACAAAATATATTTCAACTATACAGTACTATGGACCGACAACTAGAAATTATTTGAAATCTAGATTTTTGACATATTATGCGTAAAAAATTACAATATTCTTTCAATTCCACGAACAAAAGATTCTAAATTTAAAATAATTTCTATAAAAAGCACACATTTAATTCGGGTTTTCGGTATACTGCTAAACTGCTTCAAAACTTTAACATGGCATATCTTGGAATATTAGAATTTCGAGTTATTGGCTTATGGAACTAGAGATTTGTGGTAATATAATTATGGTGGAAATGACTCAGCTGGCATAACATCATTCTGAACGTAGAACGCTTAAACAAAGACTTTAAAAAACAATGGATAAACAACAGCTTTTGAATACTGCACCCTATACTACTATACTATACTATACTATACACTCACGCCGTGTCCAAGTGGGGTAGGTAGAAAGAACGGAACAACAAATAGATCAATCTTTACACACTTCCTTCGCTTCATCCACATTCATACAATTTATCATGCATGCATTCGGTTCCTCTTACTCAACACACGGCCGTACTTGAAAATTTGATCCACGTGGTCAAGCCACGTAATTTTCGGTTGCCCGCGCTTCTTCACACCCTTTCTTTCAGACAAGTATATCCTCTTTGTCATTCTTACTTTGTTCATTCGTTCAACATGTCCAAACCACTGCTTCTTGCATCCGCTCATTCTTCTTTTATTTATCTTACTGCACTCTATGTTATATTTAATACGTTGTGTAGTCTTAAATGATTAAACTAACGAGGAAAAATGAGTATTTACAAATGTTAGCTAATAAATAAATAAATAAATAAAAATAATAAAATATGAACCAAATGTCATCTAGAACGTCATCTTTGCACGTCTTGTAATAAACATAAAAATATTAAAACGTAACTAATTATTATTATAATTATTATTATGCGCTTACTTCGACTTTGATACTCTGAATGCAGTTTCCTTGATTTCTGCAATAAGATCAATAACGAAACGGCGCAGTAATATTAATATTACTTCTATTTATGATGATATTATGAATAATAATACGAGTATGTCACAAATGATGTTGGGCGCCAAATCATTCAGCAGAGATCTGTAGTAGTAAAATTCGGATAAATAGTAGTCCCCAGATGTTTAGAGTATTTACTATTTTTTCTATTGTTTAACCGGATTTAGGTGCAGATGACATAACCAATCAGATATCTCGATAGGAGAACCATGTTTACACAATGTAACATTGTGCAAAATCTAATTGGACTATTACATTTTGCACAATGTTTGTCTTCTATGGTTCTATGGTCTTCTATGGTTTGCAAAAAGCGCTTCTCGATCGGTGGACCTTACATCGTGACAGTGAAAACAGTGTAATAGGTGAACGTTTTCCATGGACATCGAAAGTGATCACTTAAGCCAGCCTAGAGCCGGTTGGTAAGTGTTGAGACGCCTTCCTCACTTCTTTCCATTACATTTTGCACAATGTTACATTGCGTAAACATGGTTCTCCAATCGAGATATCTGATTGACAATCCCCAGTGTGCTCAACACGTGGCCGTCCTGTAGGATCTGGTTTATAATATAATCTTGGCATTTGATTCTCGGACGGCCACGTTTCCGATCGCCATTCCTCTGAGCCAAATATATTTTCTTGGTCATTCATGTCCTCATTCATTCTTTCCACATTTTCAAACCATCGTAACTTATTATTAACACTCATCTTTGTTATTTTAATTTCTTCTAATAATGAACTTCCACCAAGTCCGTCGATAATTTAAACTTGACCGACATATTATTCTTTGCCGGAAACCTACTCTACAAAACCTTTAGTTAATACCCGAATTCAAATGGTGTCTAATTGAAATAATATTGTTTCAATCGCTCTAGTTCTTGTGACACACATGCGCACGCTGTGTTTTATCAGTCAATTCTTTTATTGTAATATTAGTTACATTTCGGTAAATTCCCGTTATAAAATAAACAAACCTATCCATATCATCATTATCTTAGTAATTCTAACAAACCCATATTAATAATTTTTAGGTTAATAGAAACACAAAAATCACTGTGCACCGTTCCGAATGACTGACCCTTTAAAAAAACTCGTGCATCTTAAAAAAAACCATTGTTTTGATATATTTCGAATGAGTTTGGTAACCAGTGGTTTTGTTGCATCAAATAAACATTCAGATTGCCCTCACCGTGCCATAGATATAGATAATAAGAGATTCAGTATGAATGCATATCTCATCAAAATGTGAAACGTCTTTTACATAATCCTTTACGTATATCCATCTTTTACAACAGGACACTTGAAAAATTACAAAAAAGAGTGGGGGGGCAGTGAAAGAGTGAAGAATGAGGATACTAGAAAAATGAGCGGATACAAGAAGAGTGTTGTGGACAGAATGCGCGCTATGATGGTTTGGACATGTTGAACGAATGAACGAGGTAAGACTGACAAAGAGGATAAACTTGTCTGAAAGAGAGGGTGTGAGGAAGCACGGGCGTCCGAGAACCTCGTGACCCGATCACGTGGATCAAATTCTCAAGAACGGCCGCGTGTTGAGTAAGAGGAACCGACGTGCATGCATGAGAAGTTGTATTTATGTGGAGGAAGCAAAGGAAGTGTGTAAGGATAGATCTATCTGGCGTTCAGTTCTCTTTGCCTACCCCATTTGGGACACAGCGTGAGGATATAGTATAGTATAGATTATGAATTTCGGAACATATTTTCTGAAGAATATCCCGTGGAGCACCCGGTAAAGAATTGGTCTCCCACTCTTCTGCGTAAGTTTTCGAGTGTCCTGTAAAAGGCAGGTGTTCGAAAAAAATAAGACATTTTACATCTTAAATTCAGCGATGAGGCTTGCCACCCATCCTGAATGTCTTGATTTTATATTGGCACGAAGAGGACAGTTAGCATGAATCTTACGTGCGGCTGATCTGCTGGCTACCCCACTTGTGGGATATGCCGTGATGGTATAGTATAGTATAGTATAGTATTTTCTGAAAAAATAATTGCATAATTTCTAATCTATACAACATACCTAAGTCGAGTTAAAGACAGTCTAAAATACTTTTAGCAACGAAATGGCAACATTAGTGTATTAAATTTTCAAACATTAAAGGTACGGCAATCATTGAAAAATCAATAAGTTAGTATCTATTAATTCTATATTTAAATAATGCTGAATGTGTTGCTTTGTTTTTGTGAACATAGTCCATTGTATGCATAATGTATATTGTGTGTAGTGTGAAATTATTAATCTATGTAGAGTAGACTATGTTATGCAAACCGAGGAAATACACAGACACAGCAGTGTTATTCCGTGTTGGTAAAGGGAGGACATGTACAAATGGGGACATCGATTCGTCGAGCAAATGGAACAAACGAAATATTTATAACAAATTAAAAATACCTATATTATACTATACCCTCACACCGTGTCCCAGGTGGGGTAGGCAGAGAGAACGGAACGCCATATAGATCTATCCTAACATAATTCTTTCGCTTCCTCCTACATTCATCCAGTTTCTGATACATGCACGCCGATTTCTTTTACTCTCTCTGACTTAAGAATTCGATCCATGTGATCAAGCCACGTGGTTCTCGGTCACCCGCGCTTTCTCACGCCCCCTCTTTCAGACAAATACATCATCTTCGTCATTTTTTCATCTCGCATTCGCTCAAAATGTCCAACTCCTTTTTTTACAGCATCAAATATATTATTATCATTATAACTAATAATATAGCCCGAGCTTTTTTTTTAGGGATTTTTTTATTTATTTATTTATTTAAGTACATAAGACAAACTATAATAATAAGTAATTCATAACCTTAATATATCTAATAAGTAACAATTTTTTTTCTCACTCTCCAAACAATAAAAAGTTTACTGGTATTAGGAGAGTAGGGACATATTAAATATAAAACAAATCAAATGCATACAAATTTGAAAACTATTTCTACAAACTATTCTTTTACAAATTACATTATACCTACTGTAATTTAAACAAAACCTAAATAATAAACTTTTAGAAAATATATCCAATGCTAACACATTTGAAAGCTATTTCCAATTTTTACAGACTAAGATTTTCTAACCTGAATAATAGGTACTATATTTATTTGTTTATATCAACGGCATGAAGCCTTTTACACAATTCTTAACATGTAATACAAATGCATAAAAAAACACACAATAAAACAGCAATCACAAATAATGCAAGAAAAATTAAAATCAACGATTAAAAAGTAAAAATTCTTGAATTAATACAAATAAATCAATAAAATAAAATAAAAAAATCACTGTTTTCTGAATCCTTTGCTTAAGCATTCTAAAAATTTTAAAAATCAAACTATAATTAGGTAAACATATTTCCGAATGACACGAAATGTAAATCTTCACGCAAATGCACATTTCAAGTAGGTACCTACTATAGCTAAAATATATTTTTAAAAACGCCGTCTAGGCAGAAAAAATATAATCACGAATGTTTGGAGTCAATAAACTTTAGCAATATCACTAAAAATATTGCGCTTGAGAATGACACGATACCTGTTGAAACCTTGGTCGCGCGTGTATACAATTTTACGTGGTATTAGTAAAGTTTTTTGACTCCAAACATTCGTAATTATGTTTTAACTACCACAGCGTTACCATACAAATCAATAAATAAGAAAAAACATAACTAAATCGATGTTAAAAAAAAAACAAAAGATTCAAAAATCGATGCATGATTTAATTCCCTATTCCTTCCTCACACAACAAGTAGCAAGTTGTAGGTATAACTGATGAATTTAATTATTGATTTTTAATGACGATGTTTATTATGCATTCAGTGAGGTCAAAGTGCCAATGGTTATAAGCACGCCATCACTGCTACGGATATACCAACTATGAATAAATTATATGTTTTGTTTCAGATACATAGTTAAATAATATTATACAGTATTTAAATATCTAAACATTTAAACATATAAACAATGTCACAAATGATACTGTGTGCCGACGCACCCGGCAGGAATATGTAATCAATGTGATAAATGAGAGACGATGGTCCTGGCTGGGTCATGTTCTGAAAATGCCCAATGATAGTTGTGCAAAAACAACACTGTTTTTCCGTCCGCAAGGGTTCCGTCAGCCTGGGCGTCCCTCTTTCGCAACACATCGTTCCTATGACAACATCAGAGCACTGGGAATGTCGTGGGAAGAGGTGACGCGATTGGCACAGAGTCGCTCTGAATGGAGGAGGCTCGTTTCTGCCCTGTGCTCCCGAAAGGGTGTATGTGTTTTTCAACATGTGATCATCTGGCGAACTCACACACATAATCAATCAACGAAACCATACACACGACATCTATAGATACGTTCATTCGATCTCGTACAGACATCTCACAAACAAACCCTCATAGATAGATTTAACATTATGGTATGGCATTTGAAAACTTACAGAGACCTATTCACTGCCAAGGACTCTACGGAACACATACCTACTATAACAATTCCATTTAAATAAAGATATTTAATAAATAAAATTGCGTCTCAAGTTCTTGATAGTAAAATAATAATAATTATTGTTGTAAGAAAAAGACATAACATGATAAATAGATAATTGTTGTTGAGTAACCAGAAAAAGAGTCCATGAAACAAAAATAACGTTTAGAGATATGGCTTCTTTAATTTTTTAGTTGTGTCTTTTTTAATGTTATATACAAAAACTATCCGCGCCCTTAAGATATTTCTTTGGATACTTATGATATAATGGATGATCCATCTAAAGGCGCCAAAGAAATCATCCATAATCATTATAATATATTATTATATGATCAGTCAATCGAACTTTATTTAGAAAAACGCATCAAAATACGCATTAACGAAGTAAAAACAAATACAAAAAAATAAACAGAAATAAGTATTGATTGCATAGTATTTATTTGTGTAAGAAGAAACCAGGTCACACAATCATGAAGAAGTAATGAAATGAGACGAATGTGAGTGGTGAGTGGATGAGTGTGAGAGATAAAAAAGAAACGAAGTCATCAAACACCTAATATAGGTCACAGATGTCTTGGATCGTGTTGCGAAGCTCATGTGGCAATAGGCAGGTCAAGTGGTGAGACAAGACGCAGCTAAATGGACTCCCTGAATTCTCAAATAGCGACCACGAAGTTGTACCAAAAGATGCATCGTTAGACCACAAAAGAGATAGGCTGACGACATTACTCCAACCACGGGACCTTTTTTCCAACACCTGCCTTAACAGAACAATGAAAAACTTACGGCAAAGAGCATGATACTAATTTCTTGCTCCACGGAACCTACGCTCAAATTCGAACAAAAAAGAAAAATCAGCGTTGCGATTCAAGATATCACGTTGAAAAAAAAAATTGCACGAGAATAGACTAGACTTAAGAGAATATATTTTTGCATTATCCGTCGGTTGTGTCCTTATTCTAGCAGCCGCCTGAATTGTTATTACTGCAACATTTACTGCAGAATTAGTAATTATCTATGTATTTATATATTATCTGCATGTCGTTATAGACTCTTTATTATGATAGTAACCGTACCTACATCATTTAATAATAAATGCATTCGTAATGGGTGTCCCTTTTAAAGACAAATGTGAATAATAAAACTCCATTCGTTGAGATTTTTCATAAATGGGGTAGCCGGTGGAGTTTCCCCCCCCCCCCCCCCCCACACAGATCGAGCTAGTCCCGAACTTAGATGAATCTTGTATTATGGGTACTAACACGACGATACATATAATATATCCAATGCATTAAACACATATAACACTTAACAGGCTGTTTTTAAATATTGAAAAATGTCAGGTTGTTACATTTACAAAAAAGAAAAATCCATTAAAATTTGATTATAAATTGGGGGACAGTGTCTTACAGCGCGTTGATGCCATACGGGACTTGGGAATTATCTTCGATCACCATTTAACTTTTATTCCGCATATAGAGGATATCACTAGCAGGGGAATGAGAATGTTGGGATTTGTACTCAGAACAGCCAGAGATTTTGTGTCCATACCTGCAATTAAAACTATGTTCGTATCCTTAGTCAGGAGTCAGGTAGAGTATAACTCCCCTATATGGTCTCCTTACTACGCGGTCCACTCTAAGAATATTGAAAGAATACAGCGCAAATTTCTTAGACACGTCAACTATCTAATGCAAATTCCTGTTGAGGAAATTGATTACTCTTGTTTATTGTCGCTTTTGAATATGAACACTCTCTGTGATAGGCGTGTGATTTCTGATTTGATTTTGTTATTTAAGATTGTGAGAGGACTGTTCAATTGCTTTGAGTTGAGCGGGATGATCTCATACCATGTTCCGACAAGGGTCACTCGCCAAGCAATAACTTTTCATAGTGACGTGGTGGATACCAACTATGCATATAATTCACCTTTGAATAGAATTCATAGATTGGGAAACATTTACGGACACTTGTCGGATGTTTTCGCGGATTCCCTGTTTGAGTTCAGGCAGAGAATGGCGGAGAATTTTAAAGCCGTAATATAAATACTTTGTCCTTTTTTACCTCCCCTTCCCATTTGGTTAATCTTGTCTTTGTGTCGTAATTTGACATGATACGATATGTTTTGGTTTTAATTTGTAATTTTATATGATGCAATGTGTTTTGTTTTTATTTTATGATTTGATATGATGTAGTATGTTATAATTTTGTTTTATTTTATAATTTGATATGATACGGTGTATTTTTATTTTTTTTTATTTTATAATTTTATGTGGTGTGCTGTAAATTTATTTTGTGGTTTGATATGATTCAATGTGTTTTATTTTTATTTTATGATTTGACATGATGAATGTGCTGTAATTTTATTCTATAATTTGACATGACAGTGTGTTTTATTTTTATTTTGAAATTCGATGTGATGCAGTGTATTGTAACTTTATTTTATGGTTAGATATGATACAGTTTTTTTTTATGATTTGACATGATGATGTTGATATGTTGTAATTTTATTATGTGGTTTATGTGACACAATGTGTTTAATTTTTATTTTTATAATTTGAAGTGATGCAGTATATTTTGTTTTTGTTTTGATTTTAATTTGATACGATGGTGGTGTTGTACAATTGTTGTTTATAACTATGTATTAAAGGCGTAAGCCGTATGTATTATTATAAATAAATAAATAAATAAATAAATAAATATATATGCAACACCCTGACCCAGGACAATTTGAGAAATGTCATTCTTCACTTTGCCTTGGTCAGGAATCGAACCCGGGACGTTTTGACTCAAGGCAAGGCCTTGGAGGCAAGAGCGTTACCTCCGCGCCACACTGGCCGTAACTCAGACTAAAATTAAAAGTCTACACATTTGATAGTTTCTAAGATAAAAATTTCCTTAGTTAAATTTCAGTCGATACTGTCTGAAGGGCTAGGACTCCTTTTTAGATATCCACCAATATACAAAGGCCAAATTCAAATATCAAATATTTGGTAAGAGGTTGACTCTTCTGTAACCGTTTTTCTTCCTTTCCTTTTCTATGAGATAAATGGAAGTCTTCAGACTTCTGCGGTAAAAAAACATTATAATTTCAAGTTGTTGGTTTATGAAACTGAAGAGCCGTGTACAGGTAATAAACAATGTATTATATTGCTAATACCTATGTTTATCGATTTTACTGTTTTACTTAGAAACATTAATATTGATGTTAGGTCATGTGGAATGAATACATAACCTTAACCTTTTTGTGGTAATACGGATAATCAACAAAGAAAATTAACTACATACTGCTCACATATATTTTTTTATTACATTTATATAGTATAGGTATATCAAATCAATAATTATGTAATATATACCTATCTCTATTTCTAATACTATACCATCGCGACACATCCCACAAACGGGGGAACCAGCGGACAAACTTGTTTTTAAAGACCTATCTGGGTTTTTGTTACAACTCTAATAATTTACTCTATTCTATTGTAATTGTTGTTTGTTGATTTATCTGTTGTGTTTAGTTATGTATGTTTTGTAGAGCACATAAGGGTAATATAGGGATCTTCACTGGTTTGCTTATTGCTAAATATGTTATTGACCATTGTATTTTTTGTATCAACTGTATGTATCCTGTAAAATTGAAATAAATAAATAAATAAATAAATAAACTCCAAGTCCAAATACAACTTTATATTCTAAAATTTTGTGTCGTGAAAGGGGAGTTTGCCGGCACCTTGGATCGAACCGTGCACCTCTTTTGCATAAGAACTGCTTGTTATAGACATGCATATTGTCCTCTCCGTAACAATAAAAACAAAACATTCAGGATGGGTAGCATGCTTGATTGCTGAATAGTAGATGAAATTTTTGTATATATTAGGTTTAACGAACACCTGCCTTTTACAGGACACTCGAAAACTTACAGATAAGAGTGGGAAACCTGTAATTCTTAAGATTAAGAGACTTTGAAATAATTTTGAGTGGAGGAGGCTTATTTCCAACCAGCATTTTTGAGTCGAATATTCAATAATGAATGATGATGATGACAATGATTGTAAAATTTTACATTTTTTTAAATATTCTGCAATGAGGCACGTTTTCGATAATAATTTTGAGAGTCATGTATAAGATTACTGATCGTATGTTTGTGAACGATAAGATAACACAAGGTACCATTTCAAAGCTTAATTTAATTCGATAACGCAGAGAAGACGTTCCGTAAATGCAGTCAACAGATCACTTATGCAAATTTTATGTTAATTTTTATTTATTCATATTATCACGGTGATTCCCAATAGTGGGTTACCCAGCGGATCATACGCATGTAATAAACACGCAAGTCGTACACTCCGTGGCGATAGGAGTTAATACATTCAGGATGGGAGACATTCCTCATCGCTGGACTGAAGGTGTTTATGCTTAATGTCTAAAACGTATTGTTTTGAGACAATTTACCTTTAAGAGTACTTTTACTTTACCATCACAGCATATCCCACAAACGGGGTAGCCAGCAGATCAGCTACAAGTATAAACATGGAAGCTGTCCTCTCCGTGTCAACGAGAAAATTAAAAATCGAGGTGGGTAGCAAATCAGCCTATAAATAGCCTCATCACTAAAGTTAAGATGAAAATCGTCATTATTTTTTCGAACACTTTCCTTTTACAGGACACTCCAAGACGTACGGAAAAGAGTGGGAATCCAATTCTTTACCGAGTGCTTCACGGAACATACATAAATACGTACAGAATGAAAGCAAACAATTGTTCATATTTTCAGTTATAGTACAATTTCCTACTGAAAACTTTGCATAATTTTTATAACGTATTTATTCAAATATACTTATATTTGAACGAAAAAATAGTAAAAATATACAGGAAGCTGAAAATGTAATCTTATTTAAAATAAGAACACAAATGTTCCATTTTCAAACATCGTTCGAAACCATCCCGTTCTATTTTCAAACAACACCGGCACAATATACAAATTTAGAATTTTTCAGGAGTATGCGCACTGAAGCGCTGCTTGAAACGTCAAAAATATTGTAATGATAACCTTTCAGGAAGACAACTGCGACAAATTCAAAATCAAAACAGAAAAAATTGGAAAATATACTCACATGCCCATCCTCCAAGTGATTTGTAATTAATTTTCCTTGATTTAGGTGATAAATAATTAGAATACATAAACCACATTAATTTATTTGCAACAACATAACTGAAATAAGCTAAAGCTACAATGCCAATTTTTTCCAACACTGAAAACGCCATTTCGAATCGAACACGCACAAAAAACTAACAATTATTAAAATATTGATAAAGAACTAGTGATAAGATTAAGTCGTTTAGTTTGTCAACTTTCCGCGATAGCGCTGCAGCGTATAGTTCGAAAGTGAATTGAAAATAATTAGGTTATGTTCGTTGTTTTCGTATACCGTTATAAAATGCTTCTACTACATTTATTACTTCTGTCATCTTTCACCATCACGTCGGTAGAGGCGTGCACATCGCGAGCGTGCGCATTGCAAAATGCCAAACGAATGTGTATATAAAATGGAAATTTCATTATTAAACGAAAGAGAAAGGTACGAAGTACATACAACATTCGCTATGGAGAAAGCGGGCCATTTTTATTACTATTATTATAGATGTTGCTTATTCATTGCTTACATCGAATGCAACACTAGTGTGAATGAGATGTAGGTATGTATATCGAGAGGTGATCACAACACAAAATGACAGCTGTTTAAATTTCGAACATTATTTTATTTAAATTTTTAATGTTGTTCCATTTTATATGTAAAGCGTTACTTTTTGCTACAATGTTTTTAGTATTACCTACTTACAATATTTTTATAAATTTAATCATAAAAAATAAATTTCTATACTAACAATATTCATATAAAAAAATAAGCCTATTAATAAACTTGGCTAACTTTAAATATTATTAAAAATGTTATTTGTCGATCTATACCAACACGGCAATTCCCGCAAGTGAGGTAGCCAGTAGACTTACCTACTGTATGTAATTATCATACGGATCGTTCTCTACATGCCATAAAAATCATTCAGTATGAGTGTCATACCTCATAACTGCAGAATTGAAGATATTCAATATTATTTTATACGCCAGGGGTGGCCAAACTTTCATACGTCGGGAGTAGGGATGTGAGAAGAGAAAATACTCCAGAGAAATTTCTCGAGAACGAGAAATTTCTCCGAGAATTTCTCCTCTGATGAAAGAGAAATTTCTCTCCATAATTCTTCTTAGTGGTATTATTACCTTTCGCCCAGTATACTTCGCAGCCAACCTGATTGATCCAAAAATTTGTGGGGCTGGTTAAGGCCCAAATCAGAGGTTATTAACACTTTTTTCCATGTAAGTACCTGCAATTTTTTTTAAAACTTAAATATGGGCATGTGGGGTGTCAACCATCAAGATTTTTTATCAGTTGTTAGCACTTTTTTCTATGTAGGTACTTAACATTTTTTTGTTTCCATAATTAATTGTAGCTATATTGGTGATAAATTGTCTCAAAATTTGTACATGGTTATGATTGATTGAATAAAGTGTTTATTATTATTATACTGTTAAATAAAAAATAAAAAAATTCTCGGAAAATTCTCTACTTCGAGAAATTCACCGAGAAATTTCTCGGTAAATTTCTCGAATAATTATTTCTTGAGAATTCCACTACACTAGTCGGAAGCTACTTTTTTAATGGAATGATGTCCGAGATGGACTTTTTTCTACGTGCCTATTATGTATTTAGTAGGTGAGTTCTAAGACTCCTTAGCCCTAAGTTAATACTACAAATATATTTAGAAATTTATTTCATTTATTGTGTGGCCATGCAAAGAAGGAAGGAATTAAATTATTTTCTAGTGAATTATTTGGGGAAAGGGATTTGCTAACGAAATATAAAAATACATATTTCAAAAATCAGAAAAATACATCAAAAATCATGGTAATATGCTGGACTAGGATTAGCTTAATGATCGACCTATCGATCGCGATCGACGCATTGACCACCTCTGTTATACGAAATGTTTCGCAAATACCTGACTTTTTCAGGACTCTCACAGAAAAAAATGTACACAATTCTTTTTTCTCCAAGACTCAATGAATGGTTTTAAACATATTTTATAAAAGAGTGTGTAAGTATAGGTATATTTTATAAATATGTAAGTACATATTTTATAAAATCCCGTAGAGCACCCAGTAAAGAATTGGTCTCCCACTCTTCTCCGTAAGTTTTCGAGTGTCCTGTAAAAGACATGCAGATTACATTTGCCACCCTCCTGAATGTCTTATTTTTGTTGGCACAGAGAAGACGGCTTGCACGTTTACTACTACTACTACTATACCATCACGGCATATCCCACAAGCGGGGTAGCCAGCAGATCAGCTGCATGCAAGAAACATGCAAGCTGTCCTCTCCGTGCCAATATAAAATAAAGACATTCAGGATGGGTGGCAAACCTCATAGCTGAATTTAAGATGTAAAATGTCTTAATTTTTTCGAACACCTGCCTTTAACAGGACACTCGAAAACTTACGGAGAAGAGTGGGAGACCAATTCTTTACCGGGTACTTGCACGTTTATTGCATTATTATTATTATTACTGACAATAAGATGATTCTTACAAGAATCATCCCAGCTGAAGGCCAATGCGATCCCAGAAGATAAGTTTAAACGACAACACAACTTATAAAATATCATACGTCACGTGAAAGATATCAATTTCTCCAGCCAGACCATTAAACATTTGAATACATGCAGCTGGTCTGCTGGCTACTTCACTTGTAGGGTATACCGTGATGGTATAGTAGTAGTAGTAGTGGTAGTATATCTATATTTTATTATCTTTTGATAATATTATTATACATAGGTATAGGTATTATATTGATAACCTTTGATACATATCTATCGCTTGTTATGTATTAAATTATATAAATAATTTAATATGTAACAAAGTAATTCATAGATAAACACAGTTACTCACCTAGACCTAATATTAATAAATTTATAATCTAATCGCTATTACTATTAACTGTCAGAAGCCAAGTTCAAGTTGGTACGTGTATAGATAATATGGAATAAATTTAGTTTGGATCAAGTATCACGCACAGCTGATATGTCTGGTTAAATTCTAACCCAATGATGCCATTAGGGACCTTATGATAGCAGTCGTTGTTTCAGGACTGGATTGCTGTATAATGTGATATACACGGGATTGCCTCAATTTCTTCTCTATCGCCTTCAGCTAGCATTTAACAGGGCTGCACAGTTCGTAATGTACTGCGAGAGTGCAAGATGTCGTATAACACAATATGTAATTGCTAAGAAGCACAACTGGCAGTGAATTGATGACAATTACTACTAGGTACTACTACTGTACAATCACGGCATATCCCACAAGTGGGGAAATAAACAGCTGCATATAATAAACATGCAAGCTGTCTTCTCTGTGCCAACAAACAATATATTATGACATTCATTGACAGGATGGGTGGCAAACCTTATCGTTGAATTTGAGATGTAACACCTGCCTTTACCAGGACACTCGAAAACTTACGGAAAAGAGTTACGACCTATTCTTTGCCTTGCGCTCCACGATTATCTCAATAATTCTTATAATACCTACTTCAGTTTTCCTGAAGATGCCTAGAATATTTAAATTATATACATACTTTTTCTTTTTATAGTAACAAAGGTTAAGAAAAAACTTTTATTTATTTTTGTAATTGTTATTTTATTTCTTTATGTTTATAGGTACCTACTTATAACTACAGTTTTTTTCTTCTCTCTTCCTGACGGACATCGAAGAAGTGTAGTCTCTAAAAGATTCAACATATGGGAGCATTTTGGCCGGCCAGCCCTTCAGGCCACTCACTATGGCACCTCCGGTGTTGACGAGTTTGTTAGGTGTAGAATTTTGGATTAATGGAAGTCCCGAGACTTCTGTGGTGTCCGGGTGGACGGTGGGTCTCCTTCAATGAAGATGCCTACAAACATAAGCATAAACGTTCGGATACTATTAATCTATCGTAATATAATATAATAGAGGTTAAACTGTTTTTTTTTATTATATTTTATTGAATTAAAAAAAGTAAAAGGGAAGAGTGAGGGCCGTAGAGGATTTGGAAGAAAGCGACTTTCCTGGCTTCAGAACATTCGAGAGCGGACCGGGATGAGAGGTGTAGACGAGCTGTTTCGTGCTGCCCAGATAAGACAAGATTTTACCAGATGATCGTCAATGTCGGAGGGTCCCGACAAAACACGTAAAAAAGAAGCAGAAAAAGTATCGAAATAAATAAAACAAGCGTTTTAATTACCTAACTAAAACTTTAATTATCAATATTTTTAACATTTTGAGAAATAAGATTCATAATATAATCTGGTCCAATTTCCTGCACTCTCTCTCTCTCTCCAATATCCTGCAGTTACTAGAAATAGTCCTTATACTGTCTTTGACAGGTACCAAAGTGTATTTCAGGATACAGGGTAAATGGATACGTCAGTCGGCTTTGTAAGTGTAACTAAATGCGGTAGAGAATTGATATTTTATTACTGAGGAAAAATTAATTTTCTCTACGCTATCAAATTGATCAATCTATCTATACTCTCATCCCAAGCGAGAACAGAATGCCATATATTCAGACATTTTTTTTATATCTTTTACATACGAACTTATTTCGCTTCTTCCTATGCAATTAATCACGCTGATTTCTCTTACTCAACACGCGGCCATCCTTGAGAATTTGATTCATGTGCTCCAGCCAAGTGCGGCGTCCACGTTTTCTCACACACGAGTTGAGAGGGATGGGATAAAGTGGAAGGGATGGGCTAGGACTGCTCATCGTGTTTGGATATATTGTGACAAAGGGAATGATGAAATTGGTTAACGTTGTACATGGTCGCTGAATATGATCACTTAAGCCAGTCTAGAACTAATTCGTAAGCGTTGGGACACTTTTCTCACTTCTCCCAATTAGATTTAGCACAATGACACAGTGTGTAAAGATTTTTTTCCAATTGAGATATTTTTGATTGGTTTTGTCATCTACGCATTGTATCTGCAGTTAGTCAGTATTTCATAAAAAAATAATATAAATCTATTTTAATTCGAAAAACTATAAGTATCTACACATACCCCTAAGCAATATGCTACTATACTATACCCTCACGCCGTGTCCCAAGTGGGGTAGGCAGAGAGAACGGAACGCCAAACAGATCTATACATGCTTTTTTCTCAGAATCTTATTTTCTCAGGATTTTTCTCAGAATGTTCTAGGATCGATGAGTTTTGTATGTGAACCTCTCATATTTGCAAACAGACTCAAAGTTAATATTTATGCGAGATTAATAACATGAATTATTTTATATAGACATTAAAGATACTATGTAGTAATACTTCTCAAAACTCAACACAGAATAAATAAATAAATAATTTACTAACATCAACATCAGCTGTTTTGACTTTCCTCAAGCCACAACTTGTTTGAAAGTATAATATTAATATTTAGTTTTAATATCAAAATATTAAAACTAAATCATTAATCACATAAAGGCCTCTGCACACCAAGCGAATTAATTTTTATTTATTTATTTATTTTCATATCCACAGCGTGAGCTTTTTTTACATATTACACAATACAAAAAAATATATTTTATACAATTAAAATTTCTCATTAACAAAGTTGGAGCAAGATAAGAAACAAAAAATATCGAAAAAAAAAACACAAAAGGGAATCAATTCATAATATCAATAATATTATTCAAATCACAAAATATTGGCGTGTCAGTTTAGAATGGCAATGAAATGTTTATTAATATGTCAGGAATGAATATATTTATATGTCACGTAGATAGAAGAAACAAAAGTCCATAAAAAATTGTACAAATAATTTAAATGCTACAAGAAATGTAGTAAATAGTTGAAATGTCATGTCATTTCATTTTTATGCTGCATTTTTATGCTCATTCGCCAGTTATTAGTCCTCTTACGATTCAGATAACAGACTATATCTATCAATAAATACATGGGTAATAATGACATCACACATCACACCTAATTGATACATGTTACAAGTCAGGTGGACAAGTGATTAACACACTAGCCTTGTAAGCGAGAGGTTGTGGGATCAATACCTGGAGTGAACAGAATGTTTTGTTTCTGAATTTATCTCATTATCATCATCTCACCTTTCAACGCTCCTCTTGAAGCACTAGGCGGCAACCAGATTCCACCACTGAGGGTGTCTCTGGATAACCCAGGAATTGAACTGACGGCATTTCGTCCTGATTTTGAGTTCAGATACCCTCTAAATTCTATGTTTGTTGTTTAGAATATTTACCATTTTTTTATTGTTTAACCGGATTTGGGTGCAGATGACAAAACCAATCAGATCGCGATCTATTTGAGATCTGAAAAATGAGATCCCAAAAATATGGTTGCTTCTAAGGTTTGCATAAAGCGTCTCTCGATTGGTGGACCTTACATCGTGACAGTGAGAATGGTGGAATTGGTGAACGTTGTCCATGGACACCGAAAGTGATCACTTAAGCCAGCCTTGAGCCAATTCGTAAGCGTTGGGACACCTTTCTCACTTCTTCCGATTAGATTCTACACAATGTTGCATTGTGTAGACATGGTTCTCCAATCGAGGTTTCTGATTGGTTCAATCTTTGTTATTTAATTAAAGCCCCGTTGGCAGTTCCTTTGCGGAATGGTAAATCTGATTGGAGATCACCCTCTGGCGTTATGGTTGTTACCAGATATTTTACTCCGTCTTACCAGAAACTCATCTAGAAGGATTTAAATCCAAAAATAACTAAAAAAAATATATTCACAGCGTAAATGAACAAAAACCTCTCCAACGACATCCTAACCAGTTATATCTAGCCTTAATTTGAGTAATTTATCAAAATTATTTTGCTAATGTGATTAACTCCGTTAACTCGACTGCGAGTAGATGTTCTTTCTGATTATTTAAGAACATTTTCTCAGCTTTATTTCTTATGATAACATGTTAATATTACTATTATTATCTTAAGATAAATAATAATATAATCCGTAATCGGTTAATCCCATTTATATAAATATCCATCATATAATAGTCTAATGTAAGCAGAAAGATATAAATAGATCCATAATAATTTATTATTCTAGACAATCTAGAAGAGTTGATGTTACTACTACTATACTATACCCTCACGCCGTGTCCCTAGTGGGGTAGGAAGAGAGAACGGAACGCCAAGCAGATCTATCTTTACACACTTCCTTCGCTTCCTCCACAATCGTACGCTTTCTCATACACGCACGTCGATTCCTCTTATTTTTTTTATTTATTCTTTACTGTACATTGATTACATGCAAATTCACACAAAAATACATTTAAAACAAAGACAATCATACAATCAATATACAGAGGGCGAGTTTATCGCAGAGGCCCGATTTCTCCCAACTAACCCAATTTCATGCAACTTACACTAAAATAGAAAATTTTAAAGGAAGGAAAGAGGAGGTAAAAAAGGAGAAGAATAGGTAGGAAAAGGGACTATTAAAAGAATGTACTACTAAAAGCCATATTATTTTGTGTGATAAAGTGGTCCTTGACCGCCCGCTTGAAAGCGTGAAGAGTGGGGAGCAACCTTATCTTACTAAACACACGGCTGTCCTTGAAAATTTGATCCACGTGATCAAACCACGTGGTTTTAGGACGCCCGCGCTTCATCACATCCCTTCATTCAGACAAGTACATCCCCTTTGTCATTCGTTCAACATGTCCTAACCACCGTAGTTTATTCACGCGCATCCTGTCCACAACACTCTTTTTGCATCCGCTCATTCTTCTAATATCCTCATTCTTCACTCTCGATGTTACATAAACGTAGTTTTCGCGTTTATTTTAGTTATTTATTTATTTTTATTCTTCACTCTACTACATTTTTACAACATCGCGATATCTTTCGACTAACCCGGTTAACTCGAAATTATAAACATACAAAAATATTTACTGGATTTCTACGTGAATGAAGATATTAAGAATATTATTCAACAGATACTTTATCTGCACAACAAACAGATTGTGCAAACTCTCTTTAATTAGTAAACAGGAATGGTGTCCTGATGCTTATGAATCGACTTAGGCTGACCTTCCTATTATATTTTTTTGTTTACAATAAAATGTATTTGCTGTATACTCTTAATTGAAGGATTGGCCTGGCCAAGTCAATTGCATTGTTTTTACTTTTATATGTCTCTGATAAATATATTTTCAATCAGTTCGTTTCTTGGCTACTCCACTTGGAAATCTGTCGATATCGTTTAGATAGATTCTATATTTCGTTTTTATTTTTCATATTTTCTAGAGTATTTTATATTGGTTAGAACAAAAGTCAAAGTTGAATATTAAAGATTGCACACGATGCAAAATTAATTAGTAATAAAGTTTTATAAAATTAAAATGTGTTGAAATTTTAAAATTTGAGGTAAGTTAAGTAAAAGATTGTGAAAATAATATTTGCAACAGATAGGCTTGTGGTAAAGTTATGCAAAAATGCATTGCCTTAGAGCAAAAAGGTCAACGAATATTATATGGCTTACGGGAAAATGTGTAACTACATATACCGAACTTGATTAAAAAAATGTATCTACAGATCTGATTGCCTCTATTTTTCAATGTTTAGGATTGTATTGAATTATTAATTTTATCCATTACTCTAGATTAGTAATCACATATGACAGAAGCCATGTTGAAAGGATGTGAATTGGCTAATCTAGGGGAAGGTGGGGCAAGACGGGGTAGTGAGGTAAGATGGGGTACTGCGATAAAAGTGGAACCGTGCCGAGTAGCCCTGAACGCTGGATGACATTAGATGCTCTCTTCGGACCCCCCACTAGCAACAAAGTTACATCAGCAGTGGCAGCTTGCTCCATGATGCTGTGGTACTTAACGTGTTTTTCGCATATTTCACGTTATTTTACTTAATTTTGTTGATAGTGTCATTGAATGAAGAATATCGTGATTGAGATTGTTTGACATTTGATAAACAAGATTCAAATATTGAATTTTAAGGGAAGATATTCGATTATTTACTGGATGAAAATATGGTTAAATATGGTTAACTACCCCGTGTTGCCCCAACCCGTGGGGCAAGACGGGATGATTAAGCTTTTTTTAAATTGAACATATTTATTATTTTTTAGTGTTTATTTTTGCATTTATGTGATTCATTTGCTAGATTAAAGATCAAAGTTTGTGTCAATAAACTTTTTTTTAAGAATTAATGGAAAGAAATGTGTTTTTTTGACATTTTAGCTTAAAGGCCCCGTCTTGCCCAACCTTCCCCTAAATTGCTGTAATGTTGAGTGATATAGATTGTTCTGTGTTGTCGTTTTAATTGTTGACTATGATTATTCCATCTTTTTGTATTCTGTTATTTTTATTATTAACTATAATGCGCCGGCTCACCCAGCAGAGACCTGTAATCTCCGTAATACAGGAGAGACGATGGTCCTGGCTGGGACATGTTTTGAGAATGCCTAATGATAGTTGGCCAAAAAGAGCACTGTTTTTCCGTCCGCAGGGGTTCCGTCGGCCTGGGCGTCCCTCTTTCACAATACACCGATCCTATGACAACGATATCAGAGCGCAAGGAATGTCGTGCAAAGAGGTGACGCAATTGGCACAGAGACGCTCTGAATGGAGGAGGCTGGTTTCTGCCCTGTGCTCCCGAGAGGAGCGTTGAGGGCGATGATGATGATGATGATAATTAATGATAGCTCACATGTATTTTAAATTTCATATCTTGTCTAGAGCTTTTTGTCAAACTTTAACTTTTGCTGCAATATTATAATATTAAATATAATATACATAGAAGGATAATTAACCCAAGTGGCTTTTAATTAAAGTAACCACGATATTACTCTGACTTCACAGAACAACTTCTATACAGCTTTTTTAAAAAATTATAAGATATCTCTCAGTCGTACTTGCAAAGAAAAAACATACATTTGGCTAACTAGAGATGTCTAATATAAATTCAGTTGGTGACAGAATATCAAATTATTTTATTAGATTCACAAATCTAATATATAAAATTCTCGTGTCGCGGTGTTTGTTATCATACTCCTCCGAAACGGTTGGACCAATTTTGATGAAATTGGCTGATTCTCAGACCTTTTCGGGAAGGTCTGAGAATCAGCCAAAATCTATTTTTCATACCCCTAAAAGTTAAGGGTGGTCCACCCCGAATTTTTATTTTTAATTTTTTGGATATTTTTTTTTATAGTGAGGCATTAAAAAATAAACTCTTCTACCTTCTTCTTCTTCTTCTTCCAAGTCGGTCCCTCAATGCTGAGGATCGTGACCACCATGACCCCAACCAAGCGACAAGCTCCTCCACCGTGACCTGTCCTCCGCCTGCCTAAACGCCTCATACACTGTACCCCCTGCAGCATCTCTCACACATGATCCGACCATAAACTCTTGTACCATCAACCCCTATTTTTTAATAGCATTATTAGTAATCTAAAAATAATGTATATAGCAAAACAACGTTTGCCGGGTCAGCTAGTTATTATTATAAATAAGTTACGATGGTTTAGGCATGTGGAATGAATGAATGAGGACAGAATGAGCAAGAAGATAACATACTTTATTTGGCTGAGAGGAATGGTGCTCGGAGACGTGGACGGCCGAGGATCAAGTGGCAAGATCATATAAATCAAATTCTATAGAACGGCCACGTGTTACGCACATTGAACAGGAGAACATGCATGAGAAATTGTTGGAAAATTTACTGATTAAAATAGAAGACGTTTTCTTTAGAGGCTCCATAGAGGTTATACTCAAAAGATATTATTAATTGATTATTCATCTTATGGAGGAGTTATTCAAAATTTAAGAAAATATATTCCAAATGATGTTTCTACGTGATTAGACTACAGCAGTAGGTAATAGTATTAGGCCCAATACTTCAATGTTCTCTTAGAGCGATGCTTATTCTGAACTAGCCCTTATTTTGGTAAATATTCAGGCAAGGTAAACTTTCAAAAAAAAAGAATTTTCTATTTATATTCACGTTAGTATATAGTTTTCCACCCAAGAAATGATATGATAATGAAATGATTGTCAATAAATGTGCTTTTCAATAAAAAAAAAACACCAGACTACCAAACTAACCTAACCTCTAAATTTAAGTACATACAGTACATTAAGGACATATCAAACGCATATGAAAATTGCAAATAATTAATTTTGTGCCTAATAAAACCACAATATTACAACGGATTGTTATTCTCCAGATAAAATACTACATATCTTTATGAAAATAATTCAAAATAATCGAAGTTTTGATGGATGGATTCACCTAAATTTAATAACATCCAATATCCAATTAACTTTAAAAATTTACATCTATTTTAAACCAAAATGTAAGTGACAGATAAAGTGTCCCTCAATAGTGACATGTAATAAAATTTTGCCTTTGTATTTCAATTATAGTTTATTTTCATTATTAGAATGATTAATCTAAGAACAGGACTTATTATTTGACATTCATCATTCATTCATTTGTAGATCTTCATGATAGTTGTTTTAAATCCTTTTTGTCAATTTTATGTTATTTTTTACGCAGCACATCTCGATACAGAGCAACCTAGTGAGGCTTCTGCGACATAATTAAATCCATATTGGTGATGTGTTGTCTCTAGTTTTATGTCTATATTGATTGAATAAAGAATTTATCCCGTGGAGAACCCGGTAAAAATTAGACTCCCACTCTTCTCCGTAAGTTTTCTCCGAATGTCCTGTAAAAGGCAGGTATTCGAAAAAATTAAGACATTGTACATCTTAAAGTCAGTGATGAGGTTTGCCACCCATCCTGAATATTTTGATTTTATATTGGAGAGGACAATTTGCATGTTTATTGTATGCAGCTGGTCTGCTGGCCACCTCACTTATGGGATATACCGTGGTGGTAAAGTATTTATTATTAAAAAAAAATATATTTATAATCCACATTTAGTGATGTGAGAAGAGAAAATTCTCCAAAGAAATTTCTCGAGAACGAGAAATTTCTCCGAGAATTTCTCCTCTGATGGAAGAGAAATTTCTCTCCATAATTTTTCTTAGTGGTATTATGACCTTTCGCCCAGTAGGTACACTTCGCAGCCAACAAGATTGATACAAAAATTTGTGGTGCTGATTAAGGCCCAAATCAGAGGATATTAACATTTTTTTCCATGTACGTACCTGCAATTTTTTTTACTTAAATATGGGCATGTGGGGTGTCAGTCATTAAGATTTTTCATCAGTTATTAGCACTTTTTTCTATGTAGGCACCTAACATTTTTTTGTTTCCATAATTAATTGTAGCCTTATTGGTGATAAATTGTCTCAACATTTGTATATTGTTATTGATTGATTGAATTAAGTATTTTTTATTATTATACTGTTAAATAAAAAATAAAAAAAATTCTCCGAAAATTCTCTACTTCGAGAAATTTAATTATTTCTTGAGAATTCCACAACACTACCCACATTTAAGATCTGATGAGTATTTTTAACTGAGAGTCAATCTATGTAGGTATCGCTTACATTTTAGTATCAAATAGCTGTGAAATATTGTAGATTACTATACGCAAAAGCATTGAAACCAAATTTGTGGCTAACTCAGGGTACACATAACTCTAAGGGCACATAGAAACATTTAGCCTCAAATATTTGCTTTTGTTTTTACGCTAGGTTTATATTATATATTTGTAACTTAAATAGAGAATAAGAACAAGTAAGCTTCTAGATAGAAATATCTGCCTATCTTTTAATTGAATAATTAATATTGCGACTTAATTTATACTAACCCCGTTTGTAGGATATTTTCAGAGAGGAATAAATTATTATATTGTCTGGAGTCCAATACAACACTACCTACTATACCATCACATCCTTTCTCTACAAGTTTGATAGGCAGAAAGGACGGAATGGCATATTTATATATTCTTGCATACCTACTATTTATTTCGACTCTTCTACATTCGTACAATTCCTCGTACACGCACGCTGATTTATCTTTCACGCGGCTGTCTTTAAATTATGCGACCCATTGTGAATGACTCATTTTATTATTTAATATTTATGGAATGTAATAAGTATATTTAAAGATTTCTATTTTCTTTATACATTTTTCATTTCCTTTCAAGACATGTGCATTTTCAGTTATTTCATTCTTTCACGTAAATAATCACGCCGAGCAGATTCTCTTTTTTCCTCTTTTCCCTTCCCCTTTCTATTCTTGTTATATTTTGTGCTTTATTATTTTTTATCGTATTTGTTTTGTATATCTATTTTATTTTTAGTTTTATTTCGTACATGTTTTTTAATAATTATTTTTTATTTTTCTATATTTTCATTATTTTTTTAAGTAAGTATTAATTAATTTTAATTAAATTTGTTTTTCGGGTTGGGTAGAAGAAATTTCACGTGCAATAAGCCCACCTTTTGGTATTTTCTGTAAACTTATGCTTGTACAGTAGGTACATGTTATTTTGATACCAGTTAAGTTTTATTTACTTATTAACCCTAGTCTGAAAGAACGGCTTTGGCGTTCAACGAATTTGAAGTCTATATTGTTAATAATATGAAGAGTTAGAGGACATTAACCGTTGTCTGTAATTTCAGGAAGGATTTTGTCAAGGGGAGCCTTGCAGACAACCCTTGAGCGCTTTATTAGAAAGAATTCGCATAAAGAGTATGATGGGCATAGGAACTGACAATATTCACATGACTGGACTTTTCGGTCTTCGTCTTGGAAAGCTACCCCTCGTCTTAGATGTGGGGTAGCTTTATTAGATAGAACTTTTAATGTACAATATGGGAGATGTTGTTATGGCAAAGAAAATTATCTTATTCCCTCACGCAACACTCCCCTTTGGCCTTTATACTATTATATATTCAGTTTATTACAAGATGTCTTAAATATAAAACAATAGTATATAATTTTTGACAAGAATGAGACTGAAATTGACTTAATTTACTTTATCTCTAACGAAACAAAGAGCAAGATGGTGAGAACATAAAATTTAAATTACCTACTAGCTCCTGTACCGAATCATCTCTCCCTCATTTCCATCACGGCCTATCCCACAAGTGAAGTAGCCAGCAAACTGACTGTGAGTAATAAACGTGCAAGCTGTTCTCTCAGATAAGATAATAAGTTTAGAAATAAGTTAAATAAATAACAAAACCAATCAGACATCAATATTGAAGAACCGTGTTTATTTTTTTTATTTATTAATTTACTTATTAATTTTGTTTATATATTTATTTATTTATTTATATGTATAAGGCATACTTGCCTTTAATTACAGAATATTACAATGCATAGTGTGGACAATAATTTTACAAAATATAGATGGTATAAAAATGAAACATTATAAACTAAAAATTTATAGTTCGTCGGTAGCCTGGGGGCAGAGTCTCGGCCTCCGGAACAAGGGGTCCGTGGTTCGATCCCAAGTGCCGGCAAATCCCCCTTTTACAGCACAAGCTTTTAGCTTAGTGTGAAAGGTGTATAAGGTTGTATTTGGGTTTATAACCAAACCCAGATATATCTTAAAAAATATATATATATATATATACTAATAAAACATTATGACTACCATAATCGTAATACAAATTAAATTAAATTATAGAAAGTAAAATTAAAATAATAAACCAATAAACCAATGCACAAAATAATCAAAATTTATCCAATGTAACATCAATAAACACATACAAACTTGTTTAAATATAATTCAGATTATTATTATTTTTGTTGATGCGCGTGTTGCTTTAGATAAAATATAAAATAGATTGTTACAAATATAAATTATTTCCACGAGTAGGTACAAGACAAGTAATATTCTATAATAAACGAAATTCGTTATAATTATATTAGATATACATCTCTTCAATAATTATTTATTTATTTATTACAAGCACAAAACAGCAAATACCTACAAATGTAAAGTACAGAAAAAATTAAATCTTTCAGAGATCAGCTATCATCCAACACTATGCACCACAATTAATTTTGAAGATATAGTTACCTAAAATTCTGGTCATCTTACATGCCTATAAATACATGGTCTCGTTCGCTCACTCAATCATCACAATAGCACAATAAACAAGTCATTTTTTTTACAAATCAATGGGAAGGAGGATAATATTAACTGCGTATCTGATAATATGCGCCCTATTGCAGGCGTAATTGGCTAGCTCTGAGTCACCTGGAGGTCTAGGTCAACCTAACACCCCAAAGCACCTGGAATAAACCCAAAGAACATCAAAGTACCTACTCTGAAAAGTCCAATCGAGCTGCATTAAGATGCCAGAATGTTTATCTTAAATTTTGTATATCTTAATCAAAGTCTCAAGGACGTGGACTCAAAGGATCAAATTCTCAAGGACGGTCGTGTGTTGAGTAAGAGAAACCAACTTGCGTGTATGAGAAAGTGTATGAATGTGGAGGAAGCGAAGGAAGTGTGTAAGCAGAGTTCTCTTTGGCGTTCCGTTCTCTCTGCCTATCCCACTTGGGACACGGCGTGAGGGTAAAGTATCTTATAGTATATCTTAAAATAATATAAGTTTCAAAAAACTCAAAAAAAGGACATTACATTCTTCGACCAAAGCTAACCTTTAGAAATTCAAATTAATCCCTCAGAGATTTGTTGCTTGTTTTCATTTCACAAGATGTATTTACATAAAACGTATTCATTCCTCATTATCTCTCATGTCTTCTTATATACGCATGTGCTTCGAAAGTGCAGGGGTTCCTTTTCCCCCATTTTTTTCCACCGTTATTTTCGCATAGGTGTATGATTTTACCAACGTGAAAAATATTCCACTTATGTGACAATTTGTAGAAAAATCTATTGTATCAGATGGAGGTATATCAGTCTAATAGACCAAGAGCAGGGGTGAAGAAATATAACTCTTCATAATTTTATTTCATAAATTATAATTTTTTATTTAAGCTTAAATTGAATCCTATCATCTTTTATTATTGCTTCAGGTAGCAAAATAAAAGACAGTTTTCTTAAATTCAGCAGGGTTACTCTTGACAAAACTAAACACGATCTTAATCTAGTGTTGATCTTGATCATACGACGCACGAAGGAACTATGGTCAAAATCACCGCGCTACCGCTTACGCGCGATCGGTTTGCGTGTATTTTTGGGCAATATTCACTTCGTGCGTCGTATGATCAAGATCAAGACTAGATTAAGAACGTGTTTAGTTTTGTCAAGAGTAGCCCTGCAGATCATATCTGCACTAATTGATGCACCTCAAGATATTCCAGATGACCTGATGTCGATGTTATATGAAAGATGTTCTGTGGAAGACCGCCTTCCAAAATAATGGAAAAACAATCAATGACGGACGATACGGTGTGGAGATAACGCTCTTTCCTATGAATCACGAGGTCCGAGGTTCGTTTCTGGACCAGGGAAAAATATGGCCTTTTGAATTTTTTTTAGGGTTTGGTTATTGCATGCATGTGTATTTGATGCATTCGTCGCGTTAACAACTGCAAAACAACTTTCTTTTTTGAACGTCACGAAGGACGAAAGCAATACACTGTAATTTGAAACGAAAAAATACCGCCATCAGCTGCCGTGACGTCATCGAGCTCTACATGTCAACGCACTATCTAATACACTGAAATACTCAAATGAAATGTCACTAACTCGTGTAAGCCACATATTATTATTATAACCATAATTTCGTATACGAAATTGCGTCTCATTGATCTCTGGCATTGTGTTACCTCTGTCGCATACCTGTTAGACATATTACAACAAATTCCATACCTTGAAATAATAATATATTATATTATATGAAGGACAACTGTAAAGGATGCATATTGTGTGGGATAGCACACGCGCAATGGATATCCGGTTATAGATATTCGATATTGGCTCTTAATTTACTTTTTGATCAGACACTACATATTTTTTGATTTTGTAGCTACAAATCCGCATTGTCTGACACTAAAATGAGAGTTTTCTAACAGCCGTCAAAGGAACATTGAGAGCAGGTGTTCATCACGTGCTTTGTTGTTTGATCAGCACCACATACACATAACGGAGAGTCTGCAGTTCCCCATTGTACTAGGTGTGATACCGTGCATCCAACTCCACTCTTAAGTCTGTTTATTAAAGTGCAAGTGAGTTTACTGGGCAGTATAGAACTTGAAAGTCCAGTCTCTGGAAACCTTACTTTGGTCTTTGGTTAACAATTTTTTTAAGCATTATATTTCATATTAAGTATTGTTAGCTTTGTAACTTCCATGTCTTTATTGTAAATATTTAGTGACTACCATTATTTTTACATTTTCACTTATTTTGTTTCATTTCACTTGTAACTGTATGTTATTGTTATGGAGAATAAGATTCAACGATGAGCTATATAACATCTACAAAGGTTCCCAGACTTTCTGTATATGCAAAATTTAACAGACTAAGATGGGCCGGACATGTGCAGAGAATGCCGTCTTCACGGGTACCAAAAAGGATCCTTGAGGGACATCCGGGTGGGAAAAGAAGAGTTGGCAGACCTAGGCTGAGATGGGAGGATGAGGTGAGGAAAGACGCAAACCAACTCCTACAAGTCATAAATTGGAAAACCGCAGAGGCAGACAGGAGGAGTTGGAGGCGAGGGCTGACGGAGGCCAAAGCTCGATATGAGCTGTAGGGCCATCGAAGAAGAAGAAGATGTTATTGTTATGACATTCTATCTTCTTGCGAGAGAAATCAAAGACGTAGATGTTTCTTTAAAGATTTCCACACAGCCTCCGTAAACACCAATCGATAACAACGCTCAGGAACAAGTTGAAGACATCGCTCTTCCAACATAGTTTCCCGCGCCCTTGAGATGGATGCTCGATTAAATGGCACCGAATAAACCATCCAACATACATACATAACGGTTTTTACCAGCTAGTCCTTCAGGTAGCCCATGTGGCCCGCTCGTAAGAACAAAAGTTTCACTTGATATATCCAATAAATAAAGGTCCCCCTTTAAATATCCAGGGGAAAGTGGAGGTAAACCCTTAATGTTAAAAAGATGTCTGAGCATAGGAAAGGGTCTTCAATATACAACCATAGAGCCTGGAAACTGTTCTGTTGAATCTGCAACAAGGTTAATTATAATTTGTAACCATTGTCGTCGTTCATAGATCTCGAAATTCATCGAGAATTGGGCAACATCCGGCAAAATCACTATCCGTTACGTATTTCATACACATACTAGCTACTGTCTGGTGTAAGATGTTGGAAGGAATTCCATTACAAATGTCTTCCATTACATCACTCTGACACTTTAAGTGGAACTCAGATCCTTCCTACAGTAACCAACGGTTCTAATATTAATAATAGTACTATAATAATAAAAGGATTCAGGGTATTTACTGTACCTACTATACTATATAATACATAATATTATAATGCAATCCTTTTATGTCTTCACATATCTGATATTGTCCTTGAGTAGCATGAATTCAGTGATATGGATGGTAACCTGCTTAACAAAACAAAAATATGGATTTTTTAAATGAAAATAATAAACGAAAAGTTTTATTTTTTCGTTTCTTATTAGAATCAGCGTA
The DNA here is from genome assembly GCA_947579605.1 of Athripsodes cinereus. NCBI lineage: Eukaryota > Metazoa > Arthropoda > Insecta > Trichoptera > Leptoceridae > Athripsodes > Athripsodes cinereus. Next base: position 1,569,885 of record OX388327.1, read on the forward strand.
TATTTGTTAACGTAAATAAATTGATAATATTTATTTATAGCTCTCACACATGCATGTTTTCCAGATAGTAGGATGCGAACGTCAATCAAACATCAGTATTCAATCAATCGGTGACAGTATTAAAATTATTGCCTTCTTGACCCATAAAAAGACTGGAAACGAAGGCATTCATTCGAATAGTTCTATTGAAAATGCTCCGAATCGTCACGAAATGATTGAAGATTGATGATTGATTAACATTCACATACTACTATTTGGACGCACCCAAAATCAAATGCTTGAATTATGGAAGTTAACATGCCCAGTGGAAGCACTGCCTCCAGGTCATGACCTACCATGGGCAATGTGGAAACCCCTCAACAGGATCAGAACAGGAGTACGACGCACTAGGAAGAACCTTCAGAGATGAGGTTTGGCTGAGAGCCTGGTGTGTGACTGTGGAGAGGAGCAAAACACTGGGCACCTCCTGACATGCCCAACGGCTCCCAAAGGAATTCGTGGAGCGAGCTCACCTAGGAGGAGCCGCATGAGAGGTCGTGGATTTCTAGGAGGGAATGGGAATATAATTTTTAATGTTTTTGTTATTTTATCATTTCGTTATTTTATCGACACGAAAAGAAGAAGATGAAACTATTCTTACAAGTTCACCCATTTTGGTGGTAGGTAACTAATTGATCGATAAATACATTATTGAGAAGTTATTAGTTTTTCCAGTTCTTTCATATGGGTTATTTAAAAATCTGTGAGTGACGACAGTAGCATAATATTACATTTTCAAATAAAATATTTAAAACTTGAATCACTATGTTTATTTGTTACAATAATTTATTTGTTTGTGATTCAAGTTTTAAATATTTTATTTGAAAATGTCTCGTAATTGTTACATAGTCAATGCCTCTAAAATAAGTGAAAAAGCATAATATTATTTTGATTATTTCAGTACACACATATTATGTAGTATCACATAAAGGTATTATCATTTCTCCTATACAGTTTGTACATGTACAAGAAAGACTATTTCCCTAAGGTCCTAGAGCTAGTTTTGCTTTGTACATTCCTTTTCTTATTCATCATATATTGTCTTCATCCCATACTGTCGCCATACTATTTACTTAGATTATAATAATATCTTACTTCTCAACATCAACATGTCGTGGTGATGAGAAGGGCACATTCATATATTTACAGCGAGTATTTTAACATACTTGACATATTTTCTACAAAATACAATATTTTTTTCTTATAACTAATAATTTATGGAAATGATGAAGTTTACCACCCATTCTCAATGTCTTAATTTTTATTGGCACGGAGAGGACACCTTGCATGTTTATTACATGCAGCTGATCTGTTAGCTACCCCACTTGTGGGACATGCCGTGATGGTATAGTAGTAGTAGTAGTGTAATTATTTATGACTCGCTTATCATCTCTTAACTCTCGTAAAATTAACAAAGATTTTTTTTTAAGGTAGAACAGAATTGTAATTTAATATTTATTTTATTATTATCTACTCATTTTTGTGTATATTGTAGGTATTATATTTTTAATTAATAAAATTAAAACAAGTGTTTTTTTACTATAAATTATTGATCTCGACTAATCTGCAGGGTTACTCTTGACAAAACTAAACACGATCTTAATCTAGTCTTGATCTTGATCATACGACGCACGAAGTGACTATTGACCAAAAATACACACAAACCGATCGCGCGTTAGCGGTAGCACGGTGTTTTTGACTATAGTCCCTTCGTGTGTCGTATGATCAAGATCAAGACTAGATTAAGATCGTGTTTAGTTTTGTCAAGAGTAACCCTGCGGGTCATTATTAATCTCGAAAGACATCTCTCTCATGATCAATAACTTATAGGAGAAAGAAACTCTTGTTTCTATTTACCTAATTATGGAATTGTACTACGTGTGCATCGACACAATTAATGGAATATTTTTAAATTAGCAATCTTTGGCTCAAACTACTCAGTTTTTGGGTAGAAAGTCTTTTTTTATCAAATTATTTATTGTTTACTGTAGGTTCATTGATAACAATACAAACAAGTTTATAGAAAAATACATATTTTTTTTTTTTTAATTTCTTTATTTGTCTCAAAGAATTATAAATTCGCTAAGAGACTACAAAATACAAGATAAGACATAATACCTAATATAATTAAACAAATAAAAATTTAGGTGTATATCAAGAATATAACAAAACACATTAATTTTAATTATGTTGGAAATAACATCATCATCCATGAGCTGTTGATCCCGAAGATTGTGTGCAGTAAAAAAGTTTTATTGATTTTTTGAACTTTCTTAAAATCTTTATGGATCTTATTTCTTCAGGTAATGCGTTGTACAATTGCATTTAAATTATACATTCAATATAGAAAGGGCGAGTTTTTATTCATCACAAAAACGTGATTCTTTTTTACTAACAGAATCAGTGGCAAATCTCAATCTGAGTTAGAGATGTTAATTATTATCTTATAAATGAGTTTATACGAACACCTATCTGTTACATGACACTAGAAAACGTTATTATCTACAGACGCTATAGCAGTCAAAAATTGGAAATTTGCACAAAAATACTGAGATATCAATTCTACTCTGTGGAATGTATTTAAAAAAACAACATTTTTTTAAATATCCTGATCTCACATAGAATACTTTCAATTTTCTACCCTTTTTATTCCAATTTCTATGCTTGAAATATGAATGAGAGAAACATCTATATATCTGAATAAGATGAGATACCCTTACTGACACCTCTAACACACACATACTCGCAATCACCAAACTTCTATTCCGTCTGTTATGTCAGGCTAAGTTACTCACTATTCACAAATGGAGAGTGGAATAATTTTTCCGACCGTGAGTTTAGCAATAACTGATCACTTTCGTTGTCCATGGACAACGTTCACCAATTCCACCATTCTCACTGTCACGATATAAGATCCACAAATCGAGAAACGCTTTATGCAAACCATAGAAGCAACCATCTTTTTTTTTTTGATCAACCTCAAATGGATCGCGATCTCCCGTCTAAATGGCGCCGGAACAATTAAGCTCAATACTTTATCGGCTGCTAGTTCGACCAGTCAGCAAAAAGTGTTTAGAATATTTACAATTTTTTTTATTGTTTAACCGGATTTGGATGCAGTTGACATAACCAATCAGATATCTCGATTGGAGAACCATGTTTAGACAATGTAACATTGTACAAAATTTAACCGGAAGAAGTGAGAAAGGCGTCCCAACGCTTACGAATTGGCTCTAGGCTGGCTTAACTAAAGCCAATTCGTATGGTTTAGAAATAACGACTGCCAATTTATTTTGGTGCATTCTGATCTACGTTGTAAAACTGAATGAACATTAACAAAACTGGTGTTAACATGGTTCTTCGATCTAGATGGATGGATGGTATATGCGTGTCATAAATGTTAATGCACGAGTGATATTTTTTTGTTTGTATAATAATTATCAATCGAGCAAATTCCGCATTAGCGGAATCCACTGTAGTGCATGATTGTATGCGTGCTACTTATTATACGATGTACTGAGATTATTGTTGTAAATACATCAATGATTGTAAAGCAAATAGAATGATGTGTATGTATTGGTTTTATTTACCTACTTGTAACATTTTTTATTTTTTTTAATATTTGCGTAGGTACTCGTACATCATCTTTGTAATCAACTAATGGATTTTTGATATGTTTTGATTTTATTTACCTCCACTGTGTTAATGTTTTTATATTTTGGATTTATATGTTATACTTAGTTATATTATTATGTAAACGATATTTGTAAACCTTTATTGTCAATGGCCAATGTGCCGTTTATGATAAATAAATAAATAAGTTTGTTTTATTTTTAAATAAATTGTTTTTCAAGATTGATTTCGGTTTAACAAGGGATAAAAATATGTTTCATGATTTTTACTTTTCATTTAGTCAGAGTAAAACAAATCTTGAAATTCATTTTCTTTTATATAATAAAGACACATTTTGAGACTTCCACAGGATAATATGATCAAAAAGACGATGGACGTAGAATTAGGACCCAGAAGATCAGGCAGACCAGTGACCATCTGGATGCCCATAATTGCCAGGGACCTGAAGGAGGCAGGGTTGCGCTCGAAGGATGCAGGGGACCGGAAAACTTAAAAGATGAGGACTCGGAAAGCCTACCCCAAGTAAATGGAATAAAGGCGAGGATGAAGAAGAAGAAGGATCAGAAAATATTCCATTCATAGTCTTGCCATGGTTTGTAAATCCGGAGTTAAATATGCATTTTTTGTGTGAATATTAGCGTTAGAGTTAGTAGGTCATGCTAGCTGGTGTTATTGTTGGGCCTATTGTCCCCTGGAGGTTTTGTTTTTGGATGACAATGGGAGGCCATGGGATTACTATTATTATTATTACCATTGATGGGGATACAATATTGTTTTTTGTTGTTACTTATAATAAAAATTCTTGTTCACGTAGTGTAAGCTTCATTCCTAATTGTAGCCAGATGATATTTTTTTTATCTATATATACTTAAATAGCATAGTGTAATTTGTAGCAGTTTTCCTCGATACAGGCATTGCCTAGTGAAGCTGCTGCGGATGCCAATTGCATAGTCATTATCTCCAACAGTGCATATAAAATACTTCTGTGGATTTATTTTCAAATCAAAGATGTTCATATGGCACTAATTGGATTGTGGGTTCAAATCACACCTAATGAATTATTAGCAAACAGAGTGACGTATTTTCGGAGCCTTAGTTCATGTGCCAAATGAACGTGTATGTCAGTTGTTAGTAATAATTGTAAAAATAACTTTTCAAAATAGTTATTAGTCTCTAGTTAACATGATGAAATCAACAGGGGGGCTTAACAGGCCACTTTATATGAATCATAATAGGATCATATTAGGAATTGTAAACGATTTAACGGCAACATTTCACCAAATATAAATTGTAGATAAATTGCTCAATGTGGCCATTTTAGGCCCCCAGGTATTAATTAGATAGATGTGTTGTACATGGTAGACTTATGTGAACTTCCTTTAGAAATACACATTACAGAATTTCGACGCTTATAAATCAACCAGAGGTTTGGTTAATAAGCATATTATGTTTAAACATTGTAATGTAATCCATTTTTGATGCAAGAATTTTTTACTTTCTTACTCTCCATCAAACAGTTTTTGAATCCGATGAGGATGTATTTTGTCAATTTATTGTCAACATTCTTAGTATAAAAATTGCCTTTTTAAACGTGAAATTGTGTAATGAACGATTCTTTTTTCATAATACTGCAAAGAATTAGTCATAATATTGTCAAAAGAAAGACACAATTGGTAATTCCCCTTCCAGCATATCTGAATACTCCATCTGGGATATATCTTCTCCTTTACATTGTGATGCCATCAACAATATAATACTAACGACAAGATTTTCAGTTTTTCAGGATTCAGGTCTTCATTTCTCTAATGCATATTATTATTATCTATATCTCGTATCGAAGTTACAGAAAGATCTTTCAACAACAACGAAAAAAAAAGCTGAAAAATCTTGTCATTCTTAAAATATAAATAACTGCTCTTTACAGACCTAGGCATCATTAACCAAAGATTTAACTTGGTTAATGGTGAACTCTGGTAAAGTTTAAATCTTTCTCAATTAGTTCTTTGTTTTTGATAATATGTTATAAGTCATGGGTAAGTCCAAGGAGCTTAAAAAGGTACCCGGCGTGAAAAAATTGTGAGCTGAAATAAAAAATGTGCTTTTTGACTCTTTTTTAGATAGCTTTAACCTGAGATGCACAATCACCAGCTTTTTTATGATTTGCTGGAGAATCTCCTTTCCAGATAAAAAAAACGAGCTTTTTTACCGGTAACTTTTCTTAACAGTATCCGTAGAGTTCCGGAGGTCTCTCGCTCTTTTTTTTTAATTATCTAGTGTCCTGTAAACGGAGGATGTTCGTAAAACTTCCATCAGTACAAAACTATCTTCAATTCAGCTATGAGGTATGCCACCTATTCTCAATGTCCTAACTTTTACTCTCACGCTTTCTCACACCACCAAATAGCCAAATTCTCTTCGCTATTCTTGCGTCATCCATTCGCTCCACATACCCAAACCATCGTAACTTTTTTTTTAAATAAGATAACATGTACAGACAATTCACACAGACCGAGCTAGTCCCAAACTAAGATATGAATCTTGTATTATGGGTACTAACACGACGATACACATATACAATGCACTAAACACATATACATGTAACACCCAGACCCAGGACAATCTGAAAAAGGTCATTCTTCATATTGCCCTGGCCGGGAATCGAACCCGGGACCTCGTGACTCAAAGGCAAGTGCGTTAGCCTCCGCGCCACACCGGTCGTCAGATATATCTGGGTTTTTGTTATTAACCCAAATACACCATTCACAGTAAGTTAAAAGCTTATGTCGTTTGCCGGCACCTAGCATTGAACCACGGACCTTATGTGCACGAGGCCGAGACTCTACATACCTTCAGACTACCGACGAACTCTTCAACTTCACAACACTCCTCTCACATCCGCTCATTCTTCTAATATCCTAATTCCTCACTCTGTCACGCAATGTTTTGCCAACCATTCTAAACAGCAATCGAATCTCATCTGCATTTATTCCACTTTCATCCTTCTTTAACCATATATATTTGAGCATGCATACATAGTGTCGTTACCAGAATGGTATTGTACACCAACATTATTGCCATGGTCAACACAAAGCCATTGCTTACAATGTCTCAGCATTGCCATTGCCATTGATCACTATAGTACCTCTAGTTAAATTAAACTAACTTTAATTTGAATCAAAATTCTAACAGCCAAGTTAATTACCTCGTTTTTCCATTAATCGTAAATATCCAGTTCATATATTTTTTTATTTATTTAACATTTTCATAATTTTCTTGAGACATTATTACGATTGATATTATTTTTTCATAACTGAAAACGTAAACTTTAAGGCATTGTGTAATATTTAATTTATTTTACCCTTCCACAAGACATCTCAATCTGACATTGTTGTTTAATATTCTGAATAATTTAAAATTGTTCTTTTCAAATTTAATATTTCATAGAAGAATGAACGGATGCAAGAAGAGTGTTACAGACAGAATGCGTGTAAATGAGTTATGGTGATTTGGACATATTGAACGAATGAACAAGGTAAGAATGACAAAGAGGATATATGTACTTGTCTGAAAGAATGTGTGTGAGGAAGCGCGGGCGTCCGACAACCACGTGGCTTGGTCACGAGGATTATATTCTCAAGGACGGTCGTGTGTTGAGTAAGAAGAAGCGAAAGAAGTATGTAAACATAGATTTATATGGCATTCCGTTCTCTCTGCCTACCCCACATGGGACATGGCAAACTATATTCTTACAGTTACGTATTGCTTCATACTAAATTTCTCAACACTAGAGACAACACTTTACAGCCACTTACAACAACTTACACAACATTTCCGTGCCAATTTAAATTGAGACATTCAGGTATCTTTGTATGGTTAATTAATTGAAAGTAGACACTTTTTTTTTCAAAAAAATACAAGTCTATTTCATATTGCTGAAATACATAAACAAAACAGTGACATTTTTAAATAAATAATATAAAATATAAAAAGTCGGCCGGTGTGGCGCGGAGGTAATGCTCAACTTACCTTTGAGTCACGAGGTCCCGGGTTCGATTCCCAGCCAGGGCAAAGTGAAGAATGACCTTTTTCAAATTGTGCTGGGTCTGGATGTCACATGTATATGTGTGTATTGTCGTGTTAGTACCCATAATACAAGATTCACATCTTAATTTGGGACTAGCTCGATCTGTGTGAATTGTCTATGTATGTTATGTTATGTTATAATATAGTAGTAAAAATATTAAAAAAGAAAAATCTATTGACCAATAGATTTAACTTAAAAATGTGAAAAAACAATACTCCAGCCTCCAAATCCCTTTTGTTTAGGATTTATTTTCCTATGTTTAATAAATCCATAATTCCTACGCTCTTTCAGTTTGTATATTATGCTTAGTCGTAAAGTTGAATATATTCAGCTTGTACAGTGTGTGAGAAGTAGGTAGAAGGTAAATAATATAATATAATATAATATATTGTAATAAGGTAGATATCATTTCACAGTATTTGCATACAGGGTGTTTTGTATTTCTCTCGCATGCTTAATAATAACACTTCAGGAAACTTATATACACTCGCAAACTTTTTATCAAATAATAATAATAATAACACACGAGTGTCTGTTTTCAAATTAGCTCATGTCCAAAAATGTTAAAAAAAAATTGGATATTGTCTCATTTTTTTTTTGTTGGCATGGAGAGGACGTACACACACGTACACGCAAACACTTCATTACATAACTTTAATTAAAAAAATTTGAGAAAATTTTGATCCGATAAAAAACATCAAATAATTCATTCCATAATAATAATAATAATAAAGACAATTTATATTTGGCGCCGTTTAATGATCCGTGACCATCTCAAGGGCGCCATGACTTTTCTTGAAAAGCAGTGTTTTCAGCTTACTCCTGAACGTTGCAGTGGGCTGGTTCTTTCTTAAATCCGCTGGTAATCGGTTCCAGGCAGTTGGCCCCGCAACGCCAAAGCTCCTCTCTGCGAATTTGGAAGTGTTTGCCCTGTTGGGCTCCACAATCTTGTTTACAGCGGTGGAAGCTGATCGCAGTGGTCGCCTCAGAGTTTCGTCGAGGGGACATAGCTCAGCGAGGCATAGAGGTGCTGTGCCGTTCAAGGCTTTGTGGACCGTGAGGCACAGCTTGAACTCTACTCTCTCTGGGACTCTAAGCCAGTGTAGCTCCTTAAGCAGTGGTGTGATGTGGCAGCGCTTGTTCTCTCTATAGATGGTCCTGGCAGCAGCATTAAAGACCATTTGGAGACGATTCAGAAGGATCCATAGTATAATTATATAATTAGTTTATTAAGAAGCTTATTAAAATATACATAGACAATTCACTCAGATCGAGCTTGTCCCAAATTGAGATGAATCTTGTATTATGGGCACTAACGCGACGATACACACATATACAATGCACTAAACACAGATACATGTAACACCCAGACCCAGGACAATTTGAAAAAGGTCATGCTTCACTTTGCCCTGGCCGGGAATCGAACCCGAGACTCGTGATTCAAAGACAAGAGCGTTACCTCAGCGCCGCACCGGTTGACATATTATTATATATCTATGTACATATTATTTAGTTGATTTTCCTAGGTAATCCAAAGACATTTACATTTTTCAAAACATTCTATGGAATTATTCATTGTCATTCCATGGAACTATGTGGTTTTGAATTCACCAGACTCGTTTAGGAACAAAGGCCTCCATCTACATACGTGCGTCTTTATTATTCACTAGCTTATAAATACCCGGCGTTGCACGGGAATCATGTTTATTAAAAAAAAACAGTATGTAGGTATGTATATATAAATAAAAATTATTTTATGTAGGCAGCAATAATTTTTGTATCAACTATGTACACAGTGTCACATTAAAGTAGATAACAGATAATAGAATATATGTTAGTGAGACTAAACAGTATATAAAATTATAACAATGTACCTACATTACATACACATACATACACACCATCACGCCGCTTCCCTCGCGGGGTAGACAGAAAGGATCGAGAACCACTTCCTTCTATCCTTGCATACATCTTTCGCTTCCGTCACTGTCATACAATTCCTCATGCATGCTCTCCTGTTCAATGTGCTCAACACGTGACCGTCCTGTAGAATTTGATTAAAATGAGCTTGCCATCTTAACTTATTCACATTCATCCTTGTAATTACACCAATTTTCATTTCACATTCGTTTTGTTTATCACTGTTACGCACACAATCTCTCGGACTTTTACCACACATCCTTCTCAGCTTAAATTTAAATTTAAAAAAATGGGTAGGTATCTACGTGGCTAAAAGTAATGAAAACCTCTTCCCACTGTAAAATATTTAGTTTGACATCCCACACGGCCATATTTCAATAAAAAAATGGAAAGGTACCTACGTGGATAAAGCACTGAATATCTCTCCTCACTGTAAAATCTTGAAGTTTGACATCCCACACGGCCATATTTCAATAAAAAAATGGAAAGGTACCTACGTGGATAAAGCACTGAAGATCTCTTCTCACTGTAAAATCTTGAAGTTTGACATCCCACACGGCCATATTTCAATAAAAAAATGGGAAGGTACCTACGTGGGTAAAAGTAGTGAAAACCTTTTCCCCACTTTGAATTCTTACAGTTTGACATCCCACTCAGCCATATTTCAATAAAAAAATGGGTAGGTACCTACGTGGATAAAAGTACTGAAAACATCTTCTCACTGTAAAATCGTAATGTTTGACATCCCACACGGCCATATTTCACTAAAGAAAAATGGATAGGTACCTACGTGGATAAAAGTACTAAAATCCTCTTCCCACTGTAAAATCTTGAAGTTTGACATCCCACACGCCATATTTCAATAAAAAAAATGAGTAGGTACCTACGTGGGTAAAGTACTGAAAACCTTTTCCCCGCTACAAAATCTTGAAGTTTGACATCCCACACGGCCATATTTCAATAAATAAATTGGGTAGGTACCTACGTAGATAAAAGTACTAAATTCCTCTTCCCACTGTAGAATCTTGACATCCCACACGGCCATATTTCAATAAATAAAATGGGTAGGTACCTACGTAGATAAAAGTACTAAATTCCTCTTCCCACTGTAGAATCTTAAAGTTTGACATCCCACACGGCCATATTTCAATAAAAAAAATGGGTAGGTACCAACGTGGATAAAAGTACTGAAAACCTTTTCCCACTGTAAAATCTTGAAGTTTGACATCCCACACGGCCATATTTCAATAAATAAAATGGGTAGGTACCTACGTAGATAAAAGTACTGAATTCCTCTTCCCACTGTAGAATCTTAAAGTTTGACATCCCACACGGCCATATTTCAATAAATAAATTGGGTAGGTACCTACGTAGATAAAAGTACTAAATTCCTCTTCCCACTGTAGAATCTTGACATCCCACACGGCCATATTTCAATAAATAAAATGGGTAGGTACCTACGTAGATAAAAGTACTAAATTCCTCTTCCCACTGTAGAATCTTAAAGTTTGACATCCCACACGGCCATATTTCAATAAAAAAAATGGGTAGGTACCAACGTGGATAAAAGTACTGAAAACCTTTTCCCACTGTAAAATCTTGAAGTTTGACATCCCACACGGCCATATTTCAATAAATAAAATGGGTAGGTACCTACGTAGATAAAAGTACTGAATTCCTCTTCCCACTGTAGAATCTTAAAGTTTGACATCCCACACGGCCATATTTCAATAAATAAAATGGGTAGGTACCTACGTAGATAAAAGTACTGAATTCCTCTTCCCACTGTCGAATCTTAAAGTTTGACATCCCACACGGCCATATTTCAATAAATAAAATGGATAGGTACCTATGTGGGTAAAAGTACTAAAAACCTCTTCCCACTGTAGAATCTTGAAGTTTGACATCCCACACGACCATATTTCAATAAATAAAATGGGTAGGTACCTACGTAGATAAAAGTACTAAATTCCTCATCCCACTGTAAAATCTTGAAGTTTGACATCCCACACGGCCATATTTCAATAAAAAAAATGGGTAGGTACCTATGTGGGTAAAAGTACTAAAAACCTCTTCCCATTGTAAAATCTAGAAGTATGACACCTTTCACGACTATATATCATTAAAAAAATGGGTTGGTACCTACTTGGATAAAAGTCCTAAAAAAATATATGTATATATAGGTACCTATAAGGAAAACAGTTCTTAAAAAGGAACGAAATAATTAATGTTACCTAAATAGGCATTCCCTCCCTGTATTCCCAAAAGAAACCTTGATGTATGAATATACATTCTTAAGTATTATTTTCAAAGAAAATACCTTCATAAGATTTTTTTTAAAGACTCATGAAAATGTAAAAAATAAACAAAATAAATACTACTCGTTGATTGAAAAAAATCTAGTACCTACCTATGTACTTATTGGAAAACTCATACCTACAATATTGTCTATGAATTTCATAATTCCATTTTCACAATTATTTTTCTTTGTTTTTTTTCTCATGTTTCTCATTCAGTCTGTCATATGTGGTCTATGGAATTGAATGAAATATGCCGAAATTATGCAATTCTAATTTACACAAATTAGAAGTTTTCATGATGTGCAAGCATGATGTTTTATAACCAAAATAATCTCCAAGCTTTTAGTTTCAGTTTTGTTGTATTTTTTATCACTTCCATTTTGAAATTAATTCAATATAATGAAAATATTTTGTCTACAATTATAAAGTAAAAATAAATAAAAATACTAAGAAATAATAAAGTCCTTCAATTTTTTGAAGTCTGAGGCTTAAAAAACATTTCAAAATAAGTCAAGCTTTTTTCCTTCAAAGCGTAAAAGGAACATGAAAATAGAAGAATAAAACATACCTTCTCCTTTTTTGCAATTAAGATACTTTGCAATAATAATATAAATCATGTTACCTTCTTCCAAAAGCTAACCATATCAAAAAAATAATGGATACTTACCTATTTTTACTTAATTTTCTTTTCAACTACATATTTTATAAAACATATCATATTATTTTTATTATTATTATTAATTGGTTACGGCAATACACCCGATTCGAGTGATTTGTGCCACAAAACATATCATAGGAGAAGAGAAAGTTTTATTATGTTAATTCATTTATTGCATCAAACATTCATGAAACGACTCTTGATCAACCTTTCAAGATTTTCTTGGAAACATAGAGAAGAGAATACAGCCTTTTCCGTCCAGTTTCTTTGCAACGATTGTTTCACTTCTTCCCACGACATTTCCAAAGTCATAATGTCGTTTTCATAGGAAGAGTATAATGTGAAAAAGAGGCATCTAGATAATCGCAACCCTTTCGCATGGAGTAACGGTACACCGTTTTTGTGTTTCTGCAAAAAAATAATAATGTTGACTCTTTCGTAACAAAAATATAAAGCAGGTATAATAGATTATAATTATTTAGATAGAAAACGTTAATTAATTCTCACCTAATGTTAAATGAAATATTGAACGTACTTTTTGACATATCGTTCATTGATCGCCATTTTGGAATGTTATAATGACACACATAATTGCCAGACGAATAACATATTGTTTTTGGCTTTTCAATTAGCACGTGCTTAATATTTTTAAATTGGATTATTTACGCAAAAAATATTTTATGTGTTTATTTGCACGAAATTAAAAATATTTATAATGTTTTTATTTGCACGAACTTAAGAAAGTTCTAATTGTGCTTATTTTTTACAAATTAATCATAAATATTTATAGTACTTTTCATAATTAATTTTGATATGGCAATATAATATGATACACAATTTTGGCGGTAAAGAGTATTTTCTTACCCTTTCAAACTCACGTAAAAAACGTATTTTTTATCTCATTCACACTTTTTTTTTACACTCTTTTTTGCTGTTTTTCTCTTTTCTCAAAAAGAAAGTACGGCATTTAGTGGGTTTTTATTTCAAATAGATACCTCATCTTGTAATGGTCAGGTCAATGGAACGCAAATTCCTTGAAATGGGCGAGTATAGCCCGGTGAAAGTTAGTACGTAGTTTGAAAATCAGATTTATATAAATAGATTATGCATAAACTTTTGAATAGCTACCTATCTACTCCCCAACTACAACACAAGTTTGTTTTATTACACACAACCATCATGGAAATAAATATACATACTAGACGTAATAGAAGTACAATGGGTGTTTTAGAATAAGAAATATGTGGTCGATCTAATGATGAAATTTACTTATCTTGCGGTTAATGCGAAACTAAAATTGATATTGCGTTAATCTAAAAAGCTTTTTTAAAACAACATCTCCCATAAAAGGGTAACAAGCAGATAAACTGTATTATGCTATAAAATTATTTAATGATTTGCATGTTCGTGTTGATATTTTCAATATAACATTCAATGACTTTATCGCCAGGGTAATCACTCTTCATTGACTTTTTCTGTCTTACTTTTTTTGAATTGTTTTTGGTTTTTTCCTGTTAAGATCGCCTTGGCCAAAGGCTGTTATGGTCTCAGTGCAGGGTGGCATTTTTAAGATAATAATAATTAAAATAACAATAATAAATTTCGTTTTACGCACCTCATCTAGTTATTTAGAGATCAGTGGCATCGAATAAAACTACAATACCTAGACATAACTTGAACATAAAAACAATGATAAACTTTTTGAAATTTATAGCTTTGCAACCAACGGTTATTGGTGGAATTACATCAGCCTACCCTTTTTGATGAAATATTTTACAGTCATCATAAATTATTATATATTTTATGTCTATTTTGATAGTTAAAAGTTATGATTCAACAAAAGTGTTTATTAATTTTGAAATGCTTTGGATAATGAATTTTTTACAATAAACGTAATTATGTTCTGTTCTGTCCAGTTCCATAACCCAAAAAAAGATTTTTCTATTTAATTGAAATTATCCCGGAGTCTGCAAAGGTTCGGGCCTCCCTCTTTCACAATACACCGTTCCTTTGGCAACGACATCAAAGCGCAGGGAATGTCATGGGAAGAGGTGGCGTGATTGGCACAGAGACGCTCTGAATGGAGGAGGCTGGTTTCTACCCTATGCCCCCGAGAGGAGCGTTGAGAGCGATGATGATGATGATTCCTGAGAATGAAGGCAATAAAGTAGACACAAGCTTTTAGTAGCTTACTGTGAAAGGTGTATAAGGTTGTATTTGGGTTCATAACAAAACCCAGATATATCTTTTTTTTTAAAAAAAAAAAAAAAAGCACAATGTATCATCGGTTACCGGTAAGAGGCCAAGACGGAAGGCCAAAGCGCAGATGGCGTGAATTAGTAAGGCAAGACATGCAGAACTGCGATGTTTCCCATGAGGATGGACTCGACAGAACCAAAAAATTATCTTTATAAAACTATTGAAACTAAAAACAATGTATTAAAATTTTGCTATTTAGAATCATTATTAAATAATTTTTGAATTTTTAAAAAATGAGACGAGCGCCATCCACCGACCACCGATCCATTTTATTTTTTTTATTTATTCCAAAATAGTATCTCGTACAAACAAACATAAAGAAAACTATGTAATTTGAAACAAGTGTTTCTTTCTACTTTTGATTATTTCCAGAGAGACGTCTTTCTGGAAATAATCAATAGTAGAAAGAAACACTTGTTTCAAATTACATAATTACGGAATTCTACTACATGTGCACCGACACAATTAATAAATAAAGAAAAACATTATGGAATTTATTGCCCCACTAGACTAAAATCTATACTGGGGCAATACTAAGACAAAAATACAACTCTTTAATATACACTTGAATACTTTGAATCAAAACAATTAAAAATAATAAAAATAGCACGTCATAGTACGTCAAATCATTTAGTACGTGCGAGTTGGATTAACGTAAGAGTTGGTAAGTTATTGTATTATGTTCGTCAGATCTCTCTCAAACTCCCTTCTGCCCCTCTCCATGAGCCATTTCGTCACCAACTTGTTCAAGTTTTTCCCATTTGCTTGCGAACATAGTCTTCTTCCCCTTGTCCCCCTTGGGTCAGGGGCCCATTAAGCCTAGGCACCTCCTCCAGAGCACCTCCTAGGCACCTCCTCCACCATATTCCGTGGAGCACCCGGTAAAGAATTGGTCTCCCACTCTTCTGCGTAAGTTTTCGAGTGTCCTGTAAAAGGCAGGTGTTCGAAAAAATTAAGACATTGTACATCTCAAATTCAGCGATGAGGTTTGCCACCCATCCTGAATGTCTTGATTTTATATTGGCACGAAGAGGACAGTTTGCATGTTTCTTACATGCAGCTGATCTGCTGGCTACCCCACTTGTGGGATATGCCGTGATGGTATAGTAGTGTATAGTTCCTCCTCCAGAGATCCCTGTCCACCGCTGCTTCCAGGACCTCTGGCCACTCCAAACCAAGCCTGTCAACACAAATGTTTGACATCTGACTTTGCCAGCTTCTTCTAGGGCAGCCCACCGGTCTTCTGCCCTCTCCCACAGCCTCCAAAGATCTAAGAGGTAGTCTGTCTTCTGGCAAACATACATGAATATGGAATTTTCAAAAATAAATATCAATAAAATATTAACACGTCTCTTATGTATTTATTTATTGGTTTATTGATAATATAATAAAATGTTATTTTATTATCCGCATATAAACAATAAATTTCTGCTTAACTCAGTTCAGAAAAGTATTACGAGAAAGCAAAACAATAAGGCATAAACAAAAAGAGCAAAATAATAAGCTTTCGTTCACCTGTGAAATATTCAACAATATTTACGGCTTATAGACTTATGAAGTTGCTGTGCGTAAAATCTATATAAAATTGTTTGTTTGTGTTGTTTGCTATCATACTCCTCCGGAACGGCTGGACCGATTTTGATGTAATTTTGTGTGCTTATCGGGTAGGTCTGTGAAATGCTTAACATCTATTTTTCATACCCCTAAAAGTTAAGGGTGGCCCACCGTAATTTTTTTTGGATTTTTTTTATGGTGAGGCATTAAAAAATATATACAGCCCTTAATTTTCACTCTTCTACCATCAACCTCTATTTTTTAATAGCTATATATGTAAGTTATTCAATAATTTTCCGGTTGATATAATATAATGTATATAGCAAATAAGTAATGTATGTATTGTATATGGCAAAACAACGTTTGCCGGGTCAGCTAGTAAAAATATACCTAATATTCGCAATACAATTTGCAGAGATGTGAAAATATTTACAGAAAATGTTCAAATAAGTTTAGGTGCGTATAAATAAATGTAATCTACATTTGCCTTTTAAGATCCTCGTGTCAATTTTTTATCTCTCTTCATTAAAAAGACTCGTGATAATCTTGGACTTTAAATCGGATTTAACGAGTCAAAATCCTAGTGCTGACCTTCACTGACTCCTCGTATGTTGCAGAAATTAAACTTTTATTTAAGACGTCCAAATATAGTATACAGTTCAGAACAGAGTTTAATAGTAATGTTTCAAAAGGTGCGCTTACCGCACAAGAAAAATTATTAAAGAATTAAAGAACACTAGATATATCTCAAAAAAACCCATAGCTTTCTAATAGAAGATTTGCGTGGTCTATTTTTCAATCGAATATTTATTACCTGAGATAAACTAATGAGATAAACTATCATCCCCCAGATGGAATCAGTAATTTCCCGGTCAAAAATATAACTGCTCTTTTCTGTGGGTTTTCGAATGTCTTGCAAAAGACAGAGTTCATAAACATCACGCTTTATCACAATTTATATCTTCAATTCGATGGTGAAGTATATTACCCATCCTGTATGCCTTAACTTTTCATAGCATGGAGAAGACGATTGTGTGTGTTTATTACACGCATTTGGTCCACCAGCTACTAAACTTGTTGGATGAAATGGATGAAAATAAACTAATCCAAGTATAAAGCTAGTTTGAAATAAAAACTCCCGGCGCAAACATTTTTTCATACTCAAAAGTAATATTTCTCAATTTATTTAAACTCGTATCAACACGTTTCAAATTTCTTATTCTTATTGTAGAAAAAGTTAGTTTAGAAGGCAATAGTTGTTGTACATAAAGATATTCTACAGACACGTAAAGTAATCCACTTAAAAATTATATTACATAATATATCCCTTACAAAAATTGTATTATACAAACATACATAAACGTGTTGTGTGTTACATGCAAATACTAACCTAGTCCAAAAAATATATTAATTTCAATTGTGTGGATGGAAAAATTTCCAGTATCTTGTTAAAGGCAGAGGTTCGTTAAACGTCACATAACACAAAAGGCTTACAAATCGCTGGGTTTTTTGCTGAGACACTCCAACCACTTTCAAAATCCAAACACGTTGAGGCTTTTGTATGAGTCATTATTTCGGAGTGTTCTGGAGTCAGGTTCATATTTAATCTATTAATATATTAAATATGAACCTGAAAATTTCAATATATATAAATGTACTCGATGCATATGGACGTTCTCGGTATCACGATTTTATTTTTACCAGCCTCAAAGCCGAACAAACATATTGGCAGAATCATTATTTCGGAGTGTTCTGGAGTCAGGTTCATATTTAATCCAATAATACTAGAAAATTGCATATATATGTTCCCGATGCATATGGACGTTTTCGGTATCACGATTTTTTTTTACCAGCCTCAAAGCCGAACAAACAAAATATTGTCAAACTCCCCAGTGGGAAGAGCTATTCAAATGTTTAATGGTCTGGCTGGAGAGGTTGATATCTTTAACGTGACGTATGCAGAATTAATAAGAAAAATCGAGGATATATTGTAGTTGTGTTATCGTTTGGATAATGTTTAAAGTTTTCTTCTGAGATCGCATTGGCCTTCAGCTGTAATGATCCTTGTAAGAATCGTCTTATTGTCAGTAATAATAATAATTAGAAAATTTATAGTGCGTCATTTTGTGGAATAAATTCACTTCAAGAGCGCTATTTAATATATATATTACGATAGGAATCTATGGTTCAATCGCAAGATATTTATCACTTGCAAGATATAGAAGAGTATAAGGTGTTCCGACACTTACGAATCGGCTTTGGTGTAATAAAATAAATAATATTGGTCAACCGGTTGAAAAAGCGAATGGAATATTAAGACCAAAATAATACACATTTTATATAAATTTTGTATATTCATATTTGTATATTTAGTTATTTTGATTCTTGATCGTTTGAAAATAGACGATAGAGAATATTTCATAAGTAGAATAAAAAGAGGTATTATTAAGAAGTCGAAAAAGTCCCAAACTTTAACCCTTATCGCTTTTGCGTATATAAACTTATTTTCTCTTTTTACCCAAAATATCCTAAAGAGTTAACAATGATAAAAAATGTTTATATCCAGAAAAAAAAATTCAGGTACTTACTCGTGTATGTATTATATTCTATGACGTCACAAGTCATAAGTAATGGGACGCATACGCTACACGTGTCCAAACCATCGCAACTTATTAACACGTATTCTATCCACATGAGTAATGGGACGCATACGCTACACGTGTCCAAACCATCGCAACTTATAAACACGTATTCTATCCACATGAGTAATGGGACGCATACGCTACACGTGTCCAAACCATCGCAACTTATAAACACGTATTCTATCCACATGAGTAATGGGACGCATACGCTACACGTGTCCAAGCCATCGCAACTTATAAACACGTATTCTATCCACATGAGTAACGGGACGCATACGCTACACGTGTCCAAACCATCGCAACTTATAAACACGTATTCTATCCACATGAGTAATGGGACGCATACGCTACACGTGTCCAAACCATCGCAACTTATAAACACGTATTCTATCCACATGAGTAACGGGACGCATACGCTACACGTGTCCAAACCATCGCAACTTATTTACATAAATACGCATTCTATCCACATGAGTAATGGGACGCATACGCTACACGTTTCCAAACCATCATAACTTATTTACACGCATTCTATTATTCTATCATTCGCTCATTCTTCTAATATCCTCATTCCTTACTCTATCACGCAACGTTTTACCAAACATTCCTCGGTAATCGCATTTCCTCAGCATTTATTTTACTTTCATCCATCTTCAATCACGTCCTAATTTCGCTAGCATACATTATTTTAATTGTTTTAATGTGGTTTTCAAATCTGCGTGAGTGAAGATCTTTAATATATTATGACTCAATGGACATCTCGTCTGAACAACCAACAGCTTGCGTAAACTCTTTTGATGGGAACCTGAAAAGATGTTCTGATGCTTACGAATCGGCTTCGGCAGGTTTTAGTGGACTTTCTCGTTCGCCAATTTCTGCTAGAAACCATAATATTGTGTTATTTAAAATAAATCGCGTCTCGAAGATAATCTCACCCTCTGTAGATATATTAATTGTATGACCGTATTTGATTTAAATGTATTCTTGTATAAATTTGCTTAAAAACAATGTATAGTAAAGAGTAAATATATAAATAATATTAGAGATTTATAGAGCATGCTCAACACAGATATCGAACATGATTTATTTTATTTGATGAACGAACATGATTTATTTTATTTGATGACGAACATGATTTATTAAGGTTGTGTCATGTCTCCGTGGCTGTTCAACTTATTCTTCGACTACTGTATGCGACCTGTGAAAGAGATGGATGTTGGTGTCGAGCTGAATGGGTTTCGGGTGAATGCATTGATGTACGCAGATGATTTGGTGTTAATGGCTGAGAGTGAAAGGGACTTACATGAGATTGTTACGTGTGTGTATGATAGTTGCAATTTGAATGGTTTGAAAATGAATGTTATGAAGACGAAAGTTCTTGTTTTTGAAAGAGAGAATGAAAAAACGATTTGCGAGATTAAAGTTGGTGACGAATGTTTGGAGCAAGTAAGTGAGTATGTATATTTGGGAAGTATGTTTACGAGGGATGGAAGATGCGATAGGGACATTGAAAGAAGGAAAGTGGCCGGTGCTAGAGTGAACGGTGCACTTCGACCCATTGTCAGCAATGGCAATGTGTCGAACATGGCTAAAATGCTGGTGCACAATACCATTCTGGTACCGTCACTTACGTATGCAAGCGAGACATGGACGTGGCTGAAGAAGGACGAAAGTGGAATAAATGCAGTGGAGATGCGATCGTTAAGAAGAATGGTTGGTAAAACGCTGCGTGATAGAGTGAAGAATGAGGATATTAGAAGAATGAGCGGATGCAAGAAGAGTGTTGTGGACAGAATGCGCGTGAATAAACTACGGTGGTTTGGACACGTTGAACGAATGAACGAAGTAAGAATGACAAAGAGGATATACTTGTCTGAAAGAAAAGGTGTGAGGAAGCGCGGACGTCCGAGAACCACGTGGCTTGATCACGTGGATCAAATTCTCAAGGACGGCCGCGTGTTGAGTAAGAGGAATCGACGTGCGTGTATGAGAAACTGTATGAATGTGGAGGAAGCGAAGGAAGTGTGTAAAGATAGATCTGTGTGGCGTTCCGTTCTCTCTGCCTACCCCACTTGGGATACGGCGTGAGGGTATAGTATAGTATAGTATAGTATAGTATTTATTTTATTTATTTATTTATTTATTTACATATCCACGGCGTGAACCTTTCACGTGTTTAAAGATACACAAAAAAAATCATACAAATTAAACTTCTCATTCACAACACAGTTGGAACAACACAAGAACAAAAATCAGCGAAGAACAAAACACAAACGGGAATCTTTTTTTTTTTAAAAAAAAGATATATCTAGGTTTTTGTTATAAACCCAAATACAACCTTATACACCTTTCACAGTAAGCTTAAAGCTTGTGTCGTGAAAGGGGAGATTTCCAGCACCTGGGATCGAACCACGGACCTCATGTGCACGAGGCCGATACTCTACCTCCAGGCTACCGACGAACTCAATTCATGTATCAATTCATGAATCAATTCATGACAACTATATTTTAATCAAATCACAAAATAATGGTTTAAAAAAGAGATTAGTCGGATTGGTGACGTACCAGGGCTAAATTGTTGTACTTATATTTGTTTCATGAAACTTATATTTATTTCAGGTCTTCAGGGGATAAAACATATTAAAAATATAATAAACAATAAAACTTTGACAATATCCATTAAAATAAACAATAACAACATCTTCTGAATCATTTCAACCGGATGGAAAATAAATAATACAACACTCGAGAACGCTACTTTATATATACATCACAAAACCATATTTACACTGATATATCCACTCGACGCAGCCCTCAAGGATAAAAAGAGAGCCTTAGAAAATAAAGTTATTTAGTCAGTATTTTTTTATTTAACTTGATACATTTTTAAGTCACGACATTATGAATTTCCTGGCCCTGGCTGGGTCATTTCCTGAGAATGCCCGATGATCGAGAAAGGTATGGATTTCTCTACTCTGCTTCAAGATTATATAATTCATGGCCAAACCACATTAAGGAAGCTAATGGCCTTGGACTTCTTAATAAAAAACTGAGAAATAAACTGATTGAAGAGAGGGAGTAATTGTGATTGTGTTTGTTATTTTGATACCTATAGTTTAGAATAAATATTTGTTTGTCTTGTATCCCCTTATACCAGCAATATTATTGCTCTTTGGGGATTTCAAATTTTTATTTGTGAATTTATATGTATGTGTTCAATTATTCAAAATGTATATATTAACTTTTAATAAAATTCTTTAATCTATATTATTTAATCTTAAATAGTGGGCCAAAAAGAATACTGTTCTTCCGTCCGTAAGGATTCCATCGGCCCGGCTTTCACAATACACCGTTCCTATGATAACGACATCAGAGCGCAGAGAAAGTCGTGGGAAGACGTGACGCAATTGGCACAGAGGCGTAGGTACACTTTATTTTTTCATTGTAATTGTATTCTATTATTTTTTATATATGAACGTTGTCCATGGACACCGAAAGTGATCACTTAAGCCGGCCTAGAGCAAATTCGTAAGCGTTGGGACACCTTTTTCACTTCTTCCGATTAGATTTTACACAATGTTGCATTGTGTAGACATGTTTCTCCAATCGAGGTTTCTGATTGGTTTTGTCATCTGCACCCAAATCCGGTTAATCAATAAAAAAATTAGTAAATATTCTAAACATTTGTTGCTGACTGGTCGAACTAGCAACCGATAAAGTATTGAACTTAATTGTTTAAACGGGAGATCGCGATCCATTTGACATCTGAAAAATGAGATCCCAAAAAAATGGTTGCTTCTAAGGTTTGCATAATGCGTCTCTCGATTGGTGGACCTTACATCGTGACATTGAGAATGGTGGAATTGGTGAACGTTGTCCATGGACACCGAAAGGGATCACTTAAGCCAGCTTAGAGCCAATTCGTAAGCGTTGGGACACCTTTCTTACTTCTTCCGATTAGATTTTACACAATGTTGCATTGTGTAGACATGATTCTCCAATCGAGGTTTCTGATATATTATGTAGTTGTAGATCAGATTGGCAATTTGCTAACAAGACAAAAGACATCTCTCTCGAGAATTATCCATGTAGTAGAAAAAACATTGGTTTTTTTAATTTCGTTTTTACCTAGTGCCTTCAGGCGACAATATCAACCACAATAATAACATATGAACCAGCCTAAACCTAAATAGTTGACTTTTTGGGTCTCTCTACATCTCAATGTTTTTTTTCCCTTCATTCCCTTATGCTTTTTGACACTAATTCATGTTTTTTTTCTGTGTGTTTGACAGGTAGGTAAGTTAGGTTAATGTAGTGAATGACAGTTAATCTGGATTGTTTATAAAAATATACCGACTGATTATTCCTATTGTAAGAACAGATGACTGTTATTCTTCTTTATATATTTTTTTTATTATCTAGTGTGGTAGCATTTTTTTATCATTTTACTATTCTTTTATTTAAATCTGACAACCTTATGGGCTTCAAACTTAATATGAATTTTTGATTTGTGTGCACTTATAAATAGGGCGATAATTATATTGGTACCATTTTTTGTTTGCATTGTTTGTTTTTATGCATATATATTGTCTGTAGTGTGCTGTTGATGTGAAATAAGTAAATAAATAAACCGATTCGTAAACATCCCTCCTTCCCAAATCCTGAATAATTTTCTCAGACTTGAAATCTTTGCTTCAGAAATCAGATATCTCACATAATGTACATATTATTAGGGTATGTATTGTAACCTTCCTTCATACCTCTGACTAAAACTCTTCAAGTGGAAATATTCATTCGGAGTAGTTTCTCACAAGGACTATCATCAGCTGCTGTGTGAAGGGAAAAGGTAAATACACATAGTACAAGTAGTTACATTGATATTCCTATAATAATAATAATAATGGTCTCAAGAAGTAAGCGGAGAGAGTGACTTTACCGAGATAAGGATTGTAATTTATAGCGTCTATGTGAGGCTAATGATATTATTTTGGCAGGCACGAAAAATTATTAATCGGTCTATGGCCGATGTGAAAATTCTAAAATCCGAAAGTATACGTGTTCGTGTGGAGAATCTTGTACGACCACATAATGATAATAATTATGTTATGACAATTTATACAGCGCCGTACTGTGATAATATCACTTCAAGGGCGCTTGACATTATTTAGGATCAACATCCACGTCCATCTTAAAATTGCATATCATAAATTTTAAATAAGTAATCATCAGAAATATAAAAATCATAATAATACAATATAAATAAGGTGGCAACGGCAGGTGTCGAACTTGTGTGTTGAAAGGCTTGGTTTGGAGTAGCCAGAGGTCCTGGAAGCAGCGGTGGACAGGGATCTCTGGAGAAGGTACCTAGGCGCAATGGGCCTCCGACCCAACTAGGACAAGGGGAAGATGATGATGATGATGATGACAATATAAATAATAATAAAAACAATAAAAACCAATGTATTTTCAGCAGACATTCAGTCTCTGTCCAAAAATTTAAAACAAGATAAGAGGTGTGTCATTTGTAAAACCTTGTGAGCAAATACGTCTTTAGGCCTTTCCTGAAACCAAAGATATCCAAAGACAAGCAGGAAAATGATGACACCCTTTGAAATTAGCCACTTGGAATATACGATCTATTATGACCAAGTTTGTGGTGTGTTTGGAAGGTTGAAAATGAGTGTATTATCAGTGACAAAAACATGAATGTAATGTTGGGAGGATGTTATGGTAAAGAAACTCCGGGGGCATGTTTTGGATGAAGCAAGACCCAGTGATGGTGGTAATCGAGACAGTGTGTCATGGCATAACCATGGTGGTATCATGGCTACTAAATTATGACATAGAGGAATTGGTAATGTTACCTAGGTTTAGAGAGAACTCTTAACTATGCCTTGAGTCGATTCATAAGAGTCGAAACTCTGTGTCATGCACTCCTAAAGGAAATTCACATATTATGTATGTGTATCATATACAACATACCTACCTATTCAAATCGTTGACTATCGGTGAGTGAAATCAACTGGAATAATTAATCTAGAGTGGTTTAAAATATTTTAGTTTTATTTACTGCCAAAATCACACGATAGTAAAAAATTTATTATAGTTAAAAAAATATGATATTTTTTATTTATCGCCACATGAATATTGCCTTCTTAATTACATATTAAATGTCATCTTTAGTAATGTTTAAACAATAATTAAAAATATTTTAGTTTAATAAAAATAAAGCTACATCAATAAATCTCCCTCGACATCCATCAAGAGGGAAACCAAAGAATACTTGGATGACACAATGCAATAGAATCCTGCGGAGAAATGGCCTGGATGAAAATGATATAATAAACAGGAGAGTGTATAACCTCAGAACGAGAAGAGCCGACCCCAACAGCCTTCAGTGGCAATAAGTTGGGACAGTGCCAGGAAGAAGAAGGTTTAAAATATGATTATCATGGCTATATCAAAAAGTAGGATTAAATTAACTAAGGTGAATTACAGTGAGTCTGTGCATTATGAGGATTTCGATCGGTTTGCAAAGTGTCGTCAGGGGAAAGTCAAATGAATTTAATAACAATATATGTAGATACCTTTGAAATTTTTTCAGTGTCATTTAAAAGCTATTTTTTATAAATGTTCTCTTTGAAAAGCCTGTAGTATAGAAATTAAAGTAAAAGATCTTTAGACAAACCAAAACAAAGACTCCATGTCAATATTCGGACTTCGTCAAATTTAAAACCAAAATATTGTTGCGCTTTTCGAGACATAAAATCGATTCAAACATAAATATCATGATTAGTACCATCTGTACCCAGTAGAGTTATTCAGGTAACTATTATATTACAAACAACAGATGAATTACCAAGGCAAATCTCTAACATTGAGATTACATAAAATAACATTTGATTATTTACTTATTATGGATTTAATTATTAGGAATCGAACCTCTAGGGAAATATACAGAATGGATTAACTCAAACACGTCAGACACTATCCCACGCAACTGACAAATGTGGTGCCATCCCTGATACTTGTAATTATTCTATTATTCTAATTTTACAGGACATAGATCAACCAGTTTATGTCCCATGGATTACACAATAATAATAATGACTGTCCAGTCCCGTAACTCACAAGAAGAAATGTCTTAAATTGGAGAAATCACAATTTTTGTGATTTTGGTATAGGTGCATAACACATACTTGAATTCAGCAATGCGGTTTGTTTAATGTTTCAATTTTTTGCTCATGTAAAGAGGATAGTTTATAATATATTAATTACATGCGGCTAGTGTGCTGGCTACCCTAAGATATCGTCACCTGAGAATAAAAGGGTTCCATCTAACAAAAACAAAAATCAGAGAGAAATGGGATTGAGGTTTCAAAGACATATTTCATAATATTTTTTCAATGATTGATTTTTGAAATGGAATACAATGTTGGAAATACTTTAAATTTTATCGAATAAAGAGTGTTAAAACATTTTTATTAAATAGGGTTTTTTTGACGTGTTGAAAATCACATGCAATTTTATTATCTTCGTGAAAAAAAAACTATGCCAATCCATAGAGTATTAAATACTAAGTTGGAATGCTTTTCACGAAAAAAACACAAAAAAATGTTAGTGTGAACCGTCTCGCTCTCAGGTGACAATATATACTATACCATCACGGCATATCCCACAAGTGGGGTAGCCAGCAGACCCGCTGCATATAAA
This sequence comes from Athripsodes cinereus, assembly GCA_947579605.1. Lineage (NCBI taxonomy): Eukaryota > Metazoa > Arthropoda > Insecta > Trichoptera > Leptoceridae > Athripsodes > Athripsodes cinereus. The sequence continues at coordinate 1,596,687 of OX388327.1, forward strand.
ACATGCAAGCTGTCTTCTCCGTGCCAATATAAAATTAAGACATTCAGGATGGTTGGCAAACCTCATCGCCAAATTTGAGATGTAAAATGTCTTATTTTTTCGAACACCTGCCTTTTACAGGACACTCGAAAACTTATGGAGAAGAGTGGGAGACCAATTCTTTACCGGGTGCTCCACGGGATAAATATGCCGTGACGATATGATCAAACGAATGAATGAGTCTAAATAAATAATGATATGTATGCAACACTTAAACTTATAGATACAGGGTGTAACAAAAGATTGAGATATCACTTACAGAGGTATTTACTATGTACCTACAATTGAGATTGGTACAGTTACTGTATCGGTGGTGTGTAAATATTGCTTTAAGGCTTTATCCTATATCCCATTGTATAATATACAATGTACCTACATACATACAGTGTACTTAATAGCTGATACACTACAATACTGTTTACACAACCATACAACCGTACAATTGTGCATTTGTATAGAATATACCAACCTATAGTAATTTGGAATAGAGGAATTAGAAGTGGATATGTCTTATGAATAAGAATTAATTATTAGTGTAGCGTTTGAGTTAAAGTGAGGAATGAGGATAATTGTCTGAATTATTATTATACATATCTTATGTTGAAACCCGGGTCACTTTTAAGTTTAACAGAGGCATTGAATGTAGAAACCCGGATCACTTTTGTGTTTGACAAAGACATTGAATATCGAAACCTAGGTCACTTTTGTGTTTGACAAAGGCATCGAATGTTGAAATCCAGGTCACTTATGTGTTTGACAAAGACATCGAATGTTGAAACCCTGGTCACTTTTGAATTTGACAAAGACATCGATTGTCGAAACTCGGGTAACTTTTGTGTTTGACAAAGGGTGCGTCCAGATAGTAGGATGCGAACGTCAATCAATCTTCAACGATTCGGAGCATTCTCCGAAGAAATGTTTGAATGAATGCCTTCGTAACCCGTATAAGGACGGGAAACAAACGCATTTATTCGAATATTTCTTCGGAGAATGCTCCGAATCGTTGAAGATTGATGATTGATTGACGTTCGTATCCTACTATCTGGACGCCCCCAAAGACATCGAATGTCGAAACCCGGTTCATTTTGAGTTTGAAAAAAACATCGAATGTCGAAACACGGGTCTGACTGTTTAAAAAAATGCAGTTTTATGCGAATTGACACAGAGAATATTTCGACATAGTTGATAAAACCTTTTTGGATTTCTCTACTTTTGATCGCAAACCATACAATTGCAATGCACAGGACATGTGAAGCAAATAGATGATAGAACGGTGCCAAAGAAAGTTTATTTTTCTGAAAAAGGGGGTGTAAGAAAAGTAAGGGCAGATCGAATTATATGTAAATGTGGATCCAATTATATGTAAAGTAAAAGAAATCGGTGTGTATAAAAAAAACTGCTTGAATAAGGAGGAAGCAAAAGTAGTAAATAAGGTTAGATCAATATGGCGTTCCGATCTCTCTACGTACCCCACTTGAAAAACATACGATGTGATGTATTGGGTACGTATATACACATGTAGATACCTACAATGTTCCCATATTAAATAATAGGATGGCATGTGACATATAATAATAATAATTTGTAACAAGAAGGAAACCTCCAATTACTTCACAAAACCACATCATCAATATATCACCACAACACCACACACACACACACGCACGAGCCTAACCTAACACTCTGTATAATGTTGTACAACTACATAATACCTACAGCTACTGTTCTTATTATTATTGAAAGCGTTATTGTCTAACTAGGTATGTTACACCCTTTATACCCAAACATAATAATATGTATGACAAATATTTAAGGTTCTATGCAGTGATATGTTACAACTAGATTCGCAATGTCATACAAATATTCTCTAAAAATGTGTACCCACCCGTCGAGGTAATAAACATACCTGAGTAATATATATTCATCTCTTTTCTATTGTATATATTCATCTCTATCTACCGGCCTTCGTCGTCTGTAATAATCCCCATTCTCATATTGTCTATCTCTTGTTATCTACAAACAATTTATATATGTGTCGCTTTTTTTCAAACTAAATTTGCGGCACCAAGGACCGCAAGGAGATTTTATTGATGGTACATGTTTGAGATTCATATTGCAAATCTAGGTATAACATATCACTGTGCGATGCGACTGTTCTATGCGATGTGTCATAATATTTTAAGAAATACTCAGCTACTCTGGTAGGTACTGTAGGTAAATTGGGAATTTTGTTTGCAAGGGACGGAAGACAATTTTATTTATTTAAAATAACTTTTCGATTTTCGAAAAAAAAAAAACACTATGAAAGTTCATTTTAATTTAGATAATAAAATTATGCAATATAAAAACACTGTTTACTTTCACTGATTATTATATTATTGTTAGAAGCTTTTCGGACATACGTTAGTTTTAAATCATTGTTACTGATGATAAATGTATGTATGTCCGAAAAGCTTCTAACAATAATATCAAAATCAGTGAAAGTAAACAGTGTTTTTATTTTGCATAATTTCATTACTTAAATTTATTTATATATTTATCAACGATAATATAGATAGATACACATAAACATTTATAAACCCTCGAAGCACGAGCTGTGCTCAATTTTGTGAATATTAAAAATGTGTTAATGTATTTCAGAGCACTTCGATCTTCAAACATACCAGCAGACTTCACAATTCCATGGCAAGGCTTTCGGTGTTAAAGTCCTGTTATTTGGAATAAGCTGTTTACCAATCTACGGCGCCAAAGAAGAAACATCACTAATTTTTAAAGCAAAAAAATAACTGCCCTTTTCACCAGCGCCCTTGTAACGGTTGAAACGATGTCAAAAGAATCAAATTATCCATCATTATCGCAAATTTATGATTGGTTTTGTCATCTACACGGTGTGCCCAAAATCAGTGAAACTATAAATTAGCTTAGTATATATTATAAATTAGTTTTTATTTTATACTAATTTTTAAATTATACTATAAATTAGTTTCCCTGAAGATGCCTACAAGTATAGGCGAAAACGTTCGGTATTCAACCTAACATAGTGGAGATTAAACAGTGCTCAATAATATATTTTTATATTTTATTTATTAAAATTATAAATTAGCGAATAGTGTAAAACAACCCCTTAAGATTCCTGAAAGCGAGAGGTTGTATTTTCTAATACAGGTTAGTTTTATTAACGAGTGGTGCTCGAAACATCCACTGATCATTTATTTACTGACAACGCTACCAGTTTACATTACAAAACAAAATGTTTAAACTTTAAGAAATTGTAATTGTAATTTATTAGATACGTTTGTCTCTTACAGGCAGAGAAATACCCTCTTATCACAAATATATTTCGAAAAGAAATTATTGTTTTTATGCTGCGTGAGTTTGTTTCTATTCTCTCTGAGTTTCCTGGCTAATAATAGGTCTGCGACTCCTTGCTGTATATTTTCTAGTGTCCAGTAAAAGATAAGTATTTGCTAAATCATTCACTTGACCCATTTTTGTTTTGTTGCTTGTATTTGTTTTTATAGTTGACAGTACTATGGAGACATGTTTGTAAATAATTAATTTTGTTTGACTGATTCTTTTTATTCATTTGTTGAAAGGTTTTATTTTTAGTTTCCTCATTTCATTGATTCTTTTATTATTTATCATATCGATATTTCTGCCACAACACAACCCTATGGCTAGTATGGTAAAAAAATAATAATCATTGATTGTGTTAAATATTACTAAACATGTTATTATAAAAGTGTAAAGAGGATATTATTTAAATAAAGATTAGGTATTATGTATTAGAGTATTAGACTAACTGCATAAAATGAAAATGCCAGTTGTCTTCTACACAGAAATTAAAATGAATACATTCTGGATGAGTGGCATATCACATTGCAGAATTGAGATGTATTGAAATTAAATTAAATGAAAGAACACTGATGTTAAAAACTTCACTGAAATGAAATATATAAATACAAATATTATATTCATAATATGATAAAGACTTTAGGTTTAGACTTAATCTCTCTGTAACAATAACCTTCGCTTTCATCACTACCCTATTATCGGTATAATTAATAGTATACATATATTATTATTATTCAATAAGAACATCCCTTTACCACCTACCCTTACAAGTCTATATGTGTGTGTGTATGAGAAAAGTCCTTCATGTTACATACATAATAATAATGTATAGGGCTACCAATGAATCTCCTTTAATAGAGAATGGAAATTCAAAGGAAAAATTTGTAATGCGGCCAACCAATTTTGCGACCAATTGATACTATCAAAATATCAATCAGTTTTTAAAGAGCGTTGATTCAAAAAGATACGATTATATATCTCTACTACGAGTCTCTCGTTGTAGATGCATTTATAAAAATATGTAACTGTTGATTCAGAATATATTGATGGTCCATATAAAAAGAGTGCACACTTTTACAACAATCACCACAGTTTGTTTATGTTGTTCATACAGGTACATACATAATATATTTTGTGTTGCGGACTTGAAGGACATTATTTTTTTATTATTTTTATAAATCTGCTATGGCTTTTTAGGTATAAAGGATATCCTATTCTTCCCAAAATCACTCGCAGACGAGTAAATGGTCTTGAGAAGAAATGAATATCCTATACTTCAGCATTGTTTTTATTATTATGTTCTTAAAGGTACGTAGGTACTCTTTAAAACATGTGCGTGCTGAACAGACTGCCGAAATGAAAATGTTAAGATGGATGTGCGAGGTCACAAGGCTTGATAAGATCCGAAATTCATACATCCCAGGGAGTCTGGGTGTGCGGGATATCTCGGATACAATACAAGAGAGCAGATTGCGATGGTATGGCCATGTGGCCAGGAGACTGCCTGAGTATGTAGGCAATATAGCTCAATGTATCGAGGTTAACTTGTCGAGGTTAAATTAAAATGTCTTAAACGTGATGCTTTACGAACACCAGACAGGCCTGAAAGAGGTAGGTGTTAGAAAAAACAAAGACACTTTATATCTTAAAGACAACGATGAGGTTTGCCACTCATCTTAAATGTCTTAATTTATTGTTGGCATATAGAGGACAGCTTGTATGTTTATTACATGTGGTTTATCTGCTGGCTTACCCATTTGTGGGATAAACCGTAATAGTATAGAAGTACAAGTATTTTATTGTATATTTTTTTATATGGCAAACAGACAGACTTTTTACAAATACAACACATACAATTGTTAATTAGCAACATTAGTCCACTTACATTAAATTAACGAATTTAGAACAATACTCATTAAGAAATGAAAAATAAGAGATGCAAAGAAAGAAAAAAGAAGTAGAATAATGATATCTCAACACTATTATGGTAAAACAATAATAACAGATAGACAAATACATCATAATAGATCCGATTTAGTATTACATGATAAACGTATGTAATAAAATAACGTACCTAATAGACATCGCTGTCCCACATAATATACAAACAACCGTCGCAGAAAAAATACGTAAATAAACAGATCTATCAGGAGAAATAAAAAATATTTGGTATTCTAGGTCCGTTGATATAATACCTTTAGTCATGGCAGGGGTAACTCCGAAATATTTAATAAATAATTTACAAAAATTAGATTTACCGGTTAATTTGTACTCACTGTTAAGTTCTCTTGAAAATGTCAATTCATTAACATTGACGAAAGCGCTCGAGATTTGAATAAATCTTAGTGAAAAGTAAAGTGTGTTATTTAAAGTATAATATCACTTTTGAACACAGATATTTCAGGCACAATGCTGGTATTTTGAACCCGCGTTCTGAGCCTAATCCTTTGATATCCTGTATATCTGGATAGGTGATTTTTTCCCGGCATTAGACTGTTTGTTAAAGTTTTTGTGTGACCATGACTGATCATATGGAGACTTATCTGGTTGGGAAATCTCATCGTCTACCTGTGATTTTAATAAATTATAAATTTAACAATTATTTTCTGAGCAATACCAGTTAAATATTCTAGTGAAACGTATTCATTATAAAATAGAACAATAATCCCTCACTCATACACACACATTTGCCTGGACATACTATCTATGTATGCTAGTCCCTTGCAGGGTTGACATAGAGTATTACCAATAATAATAGGTTGGGAATTACACGGGATATTTAATTAAAATGGGAAATCGTCGCAGCGATTCTCAACCTTCAATTCATTGTTTATCCAAATATTTAACATTTTTTTATTATATACCTACGTTTGTAAACACTTCTACTTCTACTAAGCCATCATGACATACCTCACGAATGGGGTTGTCAGTGGACGATATGCATGTTATCAACATGTATATCGTCCTCTCCGCGCTAGTAAAATAAGATGACATTCAGGATGGGTGGCATATTTTACTCACACTTGCCTTTTACAGGATACTCGAAATCTCAATAAAAGAGTGGGAGACCATTTTTTTATAGAAAATTCACACAGACCGAGCTAGTCCCAAACTATGATATGAATCTTGTATTATGGGTATTAACACGACGATACACATATTTTTTTTTTTTTTTTTTTTTAAATATATTTATTTTATTCATAAATACACAGTATACATTGATATTACATTATATATATAATGAGTTACAATCCATTGGATTGGTCTGCAACGAGTTTGGTTTTTCTTCTCCATTCGTCTCTATTCTCAGCCAGTCTTTTCAGCTCTATCTATGAGCCACAGTTCATATCACTCTTCAGTTGGTCCATATATGCGTCTCTTGGTCGGCCTCTGCCATTTGTCCCCTCGGTCTTACCCTCCGCGATGGCTATGAACAAATTAATAAAACAATATAACACACAGTAAAAATGCTCCCTCCATAAGCAACTAAATGCTTGTGCGGAGGGTCGGATTTCAATTATAACATTAACACACATATAAGAATCAGCTAGAAATATTAATACACATATAAGAATTTGTTACAAATAGCAAACTTTCAGTTCTCATGTACGTTCATCAAACGTTCAACGAAATCTACCAGCACAATACAAAATTAAACCAATACAATTACCTATTCACAACGTCAAAAAAATATACAAATCAGTTGGATCAATTTTCTCTCAATTTTTCTTTACAATGCACTAAACACATATACATGTAACACCCAGACCCAGGACAATCTGAAAAAGGTCATTCTTCATTTTGCTCTGGCCGGGAATCGAACCCGGGACCTCGTGACTCAAAGGCAAGTGCGTTAGCCTCCACGCCACACCGGTCGTTATTGTTTATTCAAAACTCCAGGGGGTGTGTGTCCGGTAATCTGATTGGGTAAAGTCTCGGGCATTCAATCGCAAGGTTCCGGGCTCGATTTCACTCGCTGTCTACCTACTTCACCTTTCCAACACAAGCATAATGCTAATTATGAGGGTGTTTGGGGTGTATATATGTAACTTCTGACGCGGATACCTTAATATATTGTTATATAATAAAATAACACACGAACTCAGATTATTTTTTTATTTTTTTTCATAAATATAAAGTTAGTTGGAAGACGTCGCATTTGAGCGATAAACTCGCCCTCTGTACATTGAATTGTATATCTGATATTTTCTATGATAACTGCTTTAATTTGTATTATTGTAAACAATGTACAGTGAAGAATAAAATAAATAAATAATAAAGTTTAAGAAGCACGCCATAATTCAAAATGGTTTTGTTAGGTTACACATTATAATAATATTATTATTTTATAATGTTTGTTATGTATTGTAACTTTATCACGCTCTTTGAAAGGTTTAAAATTATAATCATTACACTGACAGTAGAACCTAGCTGTAAATGTAAGGTGACCAACTTTATAAAGAATCAATGCGGGACATTACAATGGGCAACATCCAGAAATCAATTATTTTTATTTATTTTGTTTATAATTTATTATTAATATAATACAAACAAACAGCTATTTCAGATCACACAGTATAACTTAAACATTATAAGGTTTATAAGACAGTGAAGTTTGTTAAATTCTGAGAGCCTTAAGTACTAAAATGCCATTTTCAAATTCAATTTTTTAATCGAAAAAATCTCAACATTTTACTAGTAATAAGCAGTATATAGTATACACAGCTTATTACATAGACCCTATAGTATAGATCCTAAGCATTTCTGTACTTAAGACTCACGACTGTTGTGTTATTTCCGCTTTTTTCGTCACTTTGGCATTTTTGTCAAAAATGCACTTGAGCTCTCAGGTACAGAATTATTTTATTAAATATTATTAAAACTATGTTACAACCAAAAACAACACAAAGAAATCAAAATAAAATGCTCTCGATGAAGTACTCCATGCATCTATCGAGGCATTAATGTTCAAGGAAAAAACAGAAACTTCAATCTATAAAAAAATTCTGAAAAATACCAATTTTTCGTCAAAGGGATAATTGAGGCGTATTAGAATCCGGGATGACTACTTCCATTGCGAGATAGTCCCTTGAAATCCAGACGGTTGGTCGCCTTACAGTTGTCCATTGTACGTAGGTTCTATATCATCCATAATCAAACTATCGCCTATTTTAATTAATTAATACTACCTTATATGTTAATGAACGTATAGGGAAAATTATAAAATTCGGAGAAGGCTAGATTATCTTATTGAAATACAAAATTATTTAGATATAATATGAATTTAAAACTACTATAACGATATCATCATGGCATCGCTCAATCGTAAAATTGCCAGCAGACCAACAATATAGATAGTTATTATAATGCATTGATGGTCTCCTGGCTAGACTTCTGCAACAACCTGTTATATGGCCATGGTGCAACTGAATAGGTTCCAGTGTGTATTTAATGCAGCTGCCAGACTTCTCCTGGGAGGCTGAAGATCTGAACACATTACTCTAAGGGACATTGAAGACAGAAGTAGTATTAAAGAATCCTACGTTGGCAGTTTTGGCCGGCCGGCTCTTCAGCACATTCAAACCAAATTTTGTCCTCACGGGCGGACCATTGGGCTAGCCTGAAGAGCCAACCGCCATCGTGAGAATCTTTTAAGCTAAACTCTCTCTTCAATGCCCCTTTTTAAAAGTATGTTTATTTAATTAAATACAAAAGAATAACAATAAAGTCAAAAGACACACAGGATTGGCAATGTCCTATCAAGACGAAAGACATCTCTCTCGTCAAATAAATCAAATAGAAGAATAAAATAATTGTTTTATTAATTTCGTTAAAAAGATACAAAACAGGACAAGAATAACACAAATAATAAAACAGAAAAAATATTCTTGTCTGAAAGAAAAGGTGTCAGGAAGCGCTGGCGTCCAAGATCGAGATCAAATTCTCAAAGACGATCGTGTGTTGAGTAAGAGGAACCGACGTGCGTGCATGAGAAATTGTATGAATGTGGAGGAGGCGAAGGAAGTGTGTTAAGATAGATCTATCTGGCGTTCCGTTCTCTCTGCCTACCCCACTTGGGACACGGCGTGAGAGTATAGTATAATATAAACCATAAAACAATGGCATCAAGACGACTATCCATATTACGAAGGACAGCTAGTCTTTAAATATCCAATTTTATTAGGAGCGCTTCTCTCTCTGGCTGTCGCGGAACATTTATGGATGAAGTTACTCATGTAATAGTTCCTCGAAGAAGTTCAGCACTACTTATTACTTAACTTAATATATTGTGCTTGCATTACTCTGGTTACTCGGAGACTTAATTTAGATGGAATATATTCGCCAACATATTTGCGCCACAATAACCTTATACGTTGATAAAAACGTAGTTTGCGTAATTAATTGCATTTTATACACTTGATAACTCAAAATTTACCTCATCTTCACAGCCAGCAGATCGTGTAAACTCCCTTTAGTAAGAAAGCGGTAAAGGTATCTCGATGTTTACGAATCAGCTCAAGCTGGTTTAAGCGCATTCACCAACACCATCAATCCCTATTTCGAACCAGTATGTTTGACATCTGTTGAATACATGCATAAACTAATAACAAACATCTTTGTGTATGAGGTTGTTGACAATCTATCCGTGATTGTCAACCTGAAACACTGGATGGTACCAGGAAACGATACTGTTCCCAAATTCACAGTGTTGGTTTGACCAATAGTTTATGAATGTTAAACCAAGTTTTGGCATTTTACTGGATTTAATACCTGTGTGAGTGAACATATTAGGATTATTACTCAACAGACACCTCATCTGAATGTCTTGATTTTATATTAGCATGCAGAGGACAGCTGGCATGTTTATAATATGCAGCTGGTCTGCTGGCTACCCCACTTTTGGGATATGCCGTGATGGTATAGTAGTAGTAAAAACCTACTCATCTGCACAACCAACAAATTTTGCCAACTCCTTTTTAGTTTGAAACAGGATGTGTCCCGATACTTCCGAATCGGCTAAAGCTGATTTAAATAAACCTCACCCATTTCAAACCATTAAGTTCAAAAAGTGTAGGAAACCTTAAATTTGCATGACAATCCATGGTTAATCCCAGGAACTCATGGTTAAAAAATATCTTCTTAATTAAAAATGTGAAACTTGATTGCGTACCTACCTGTCATTTTTGGCGTAAGTTGATAACAAAGCAAAAGTCTTTCATGAGCTCCAAAGCTGATATCATTCCCATTATTATTTCCATAGCGTAAGTAAGTAAGAATCTACATAATATTATATGTAGGTATATAAGTGTTTGGTTAGTTTAATAGTTCTGCGCCAAACCACCATAGCTGCTTACAACACTTCCCCACAACTACTAGAAGAAGAAGAAAATCTAAAGGATATGGAAGAGTCTAGTAGAGAATTTACAGAAGAAACTTGAATATAATGAACGCAGTCCGTGCGTTACTTACCTACTATAATATTCCAATATGAAGTTATAACACTGGTATTCCTTTCCACACCATTAGTACAATATTATTACACATACTTACTGGAAACGCAGTACAAAATTATATATTCTAAGAAAAGTTTTTTTATCAGTTGTTATCAATTTTATCAGTTTTTATTGTTGTTGTCTGTCAAATTGTTTTTTTCTACTTTGTTATATGTTTAACGTGTAAAAGGCTCACGCCGTGTACAAGTGATAAATAAATAAAATAAAAATAAAAAAATAGATACATACATATTACATACCATCACGCCGCTTCCCTTACGGGGTAGGTAGAAAGGATCGAGCGCCACTTCCTTCTATCATTGCATACTTCTTTCGCTTCCGTCACTGTACTACAATTCCTCATGCATGCTCTCCTGTTCAATGTGCTCAACACATGACCGTCCTGTAGGATTTGATTTAAATGATCTTGCCATTTGATCCTCGGACGTCCACGTCTCCGAGCACCATTCCTCTCAGCCAAATATATCTTCTTGGTCATTCTGTCCTCATTCATTCTTTCCACGTGCCCAAACCATCTTAACTTATTTATATTCATCCTTGTGATTACACCAACTTTCATTGCGTATTCCTTTCTTAGGTATATCAATGTTAAGCACACGATCTCTCAGACTTTTACCACACATCCTTTTCAACGATCTCATTTTTACTGCATTTATGCTACTTTCATCCTTTTTTAACCATGTCCACGTCTCACTTGCATACATAAGTGTTGGCACTAAGATAACAAAGTGCACCAACCTTTTAGCTGTGGTAGATAGATATTCTAAGAAAATATGTTCCAAAATTAGTTGTAACATTAAGAAAGTAACGATCTTTTTTCTACTCATATTTAATTATCGGACATCCTGTTTACCTCTTGACGCAATAACAAGACCTTAACAATAAAAACTAAAAACACGGAAGGTCCTTCAAGTCTCCAACACAAAAAATGAACTTTTAGGAAACAGTGGTGATTGTTTGCTTTCCTACTAAAGCTACTCCTCCTAGGACATCTTTTCTGCCTTAAAACCCATAAAAAATCTTTATATTAAAAAATGAATGTCTTTCAAGTCTGCAACACCAAAGATTTTATGATCCTTTATAATATATATAAACATAGTATAAAAAACTGTGGTGATTGTTGTAATAAGGTGCAGTCCTAATATATGGGGCATTAATATATTTTGCATCAACAGTAGGTAACCTACTTTTATAAATTCATCAACAAAGTACCTTTTTGAACCAAGGTTTATTTAAAACTTATTGATATGAAACTATATTGGTCGCAAAAAATTTTTGGTCGCATTACCAATTTATTTTTCCTTTGAATTTCCACTCTACGCTAAGATCATGCTTATTTTGTAAAATAATATAAATAATATTCCATGAAGAGTAGTGATAACTATCCTATTCTAATAAAAACAATAATTTACTTGATGTGCAAGATACAATATTCTAATTGACTTTCAAACTTTCAACGCTCTTTCCTAGAACACATCAGGCCGAAAAACCAGCGAATTTATTTTTCCTTTGAATTTCCACTCTACGCTAAGATCATGCTTATTTTGTAAAATAATATAAATGATATTCCATGAAGAGTAGTGATAACTATCCTATTCTAATAAAAACAATAATTTACTTGATGTGCAAGATACAATATTCTAATTGACTTTCAAACTTTCAACGCTCTTTCCTAGAACACATCAGGCCGAAAAACCAGCGAATTTATTTTTCCTTTGAATTTCCACTCTACGCTAAGATCATGCTTATTTTGTAAAATAATATAAATGATATTCCATGAAGAGTAGTGATAACTATCCTATTCTAATAAAAACAATAATTTACTTGATGTGCAAGATACAATATTCTAATTGACTTTCAAACTTTCAACGCTCTTTCCTAGAACACATCAGGCCGAAAAACCAGCGGATTTATTTTTCCTTTGAATTTCCACTCTACGCTAAGATCATGCTTATTTTGTAAAATAATATAAATGATATTCCATGAAGAGTAGTGATAACTATCCTATTCTAATAAAAACAATAATTTACTTGATGTGCAAGATACAATATTCTAATTGACTTTCAAACTTTCAACGCTCTTTCCTAGAACACATCAGGCCGAAAAACCAGCGGATTTATTTTTCCTTTGAATTTCCACTGTACGCTAAGATCATGCTTATTTTGTAAAATAATATAAATAATATTCCATGAAGAGTAGTGATAACTATCCTATTCTAATAAAAACAATAATTTATTTGATGTGCAAGATACAATATTCTAATTGACTTTCAAACTTTCAACGCTCTTTCCTAGAACACATCAGGCCGAAAAACCAGCGAATTTTCTCCATTTTTTACACACCTTCACATGAAATTATTTTGAGCCTTTGACACTCGAAACAATTTTGATACAATGAAATATTTTTTAAGTTCTTGATTTTTAATCATCATAATTTATTTTGTTGTAAAACTGTAAATTATTTATAATTACCTGACGATTGTTCCAAGTGCCAAATCAATGGTCTAAGAATAATAAGAAAGATTAATTAACAAAATTTAAAAAGTTTCTAAATCAATACACTCACTTCTTTCAGCATGATATTCGAATCGATCTGATTTCGTTGTCAAATGCTAGATATTCTATCTACATATCTATCTATTCCCTCACGCCATATCCCAAGCGGGGTAGGCAGAGAGAACGGAACGCCAATTAGATCTGTCCTTACATATTTCTTTCGCCTCCTCCAAAGTCATACAATTTCTCATGCACGCACGTCGATTTCTCTTACTCAAAACACGACCGTCCTTGAGAATTTGATCTACATGTTCAAGCCATGTAGTTCTCGAACGTCCGCGCTTTCTCACACCCCTCCTTTCAGCCATGTATATCCTCTTTGTCATTGTTTCCTCTTCCACACGTTCCACATGACCAAACGATCTCAATTTGCTAGATATTCCATGCTGATACGTTGTCTCTGTCTTGTTTGGTAATTATGTATCCCACTAACTGCCACAATATCAATGTTAGTTTTAATAAGTCCATTGAATAGACACTGGATACTTAAAAAATACAATTGAATGGCCAATTTCAAAAAATCCCTAAGTCCGTATTTTGACAACAGAGATATTTGAATTTTAAAGTTTCTAATGGACCGTGAAATATTATTTGTGGTTAAATTAATATGAAATAAACACATGATGTAGATGCAAACTATTTATTTTAAAACACAAAATCAGGAACTCTCTAAGTGTTATATGTTTTATCAGAAAAAAATAACAAAAATGCTGGACTTAAGTCTAACTTATGGACTAAGGCATTTTTTTGACAAAGGTAGTGGACTTAGGGTTTTATTTTATTCTGATTTTGAATTGAAAATATTGGTAGGTATTTTCTTCTTTTCATTTTATTAAAAAAGGACTTGTAAATCTTTTAGGGTCAAGGAAAAATAATATGTTACAGAGAAAAAAAAATCTACATCCGATAGTATAATCAGCTCAATTTGGACGAAAGTGGACTTAGGGATTTTTTGAAATTGGCCATTCAATTAGGTTCCTACTTTTGCTAATGAATAAATAAATTATTAATTTAATTTTGTTCTTTCACTTCATTTAGCTTTTCGATTCACTGCGTATCGGCAGTTGATAGATATTGTGTTTCCAAAGCAATCAACATTATTATTATTATTAATATTTATTTTATTCTGATAACGAATGCTAATTAGTAATAAATTTAATTAATACTTCATCAATTATTTCTATGCTTTTAATCATAGATATTTATAATAGTACATCAAAAACCTGAATTTGTACGTCTCATTATATTTTTCAGAGGAATATCAATGGTCACTAGTCATTTGTGACGTTTATAGGTACATAGATTTGTCCTTACATACATTTTTTTCTCTTCTTCTCGTGTATGCATTCACAATGAGCAGTCCTACCCCTTCCCCCTTCTTCTCCAGCATGTGTGTTGCTTTGGATTTCGCATTTACATTTTTTTTTGTTAGTTTGTTTATTTATTTTCCCTGAATTTATTACTATATTTACAGTATCAATGTATTTTGGCATTTACAGTGTGTATTTTATTATCTATATGTATCTATCTATCTATATCTATCTATATGTATGAGTTCGTCGGTAGCCTGGAGGTAGAGTCTTGGCCTCGTGAACATGGGGTCGGTGGTTCGATACCAGGTGCCGGCAAACTCCCCTTTCACGACACAAGCTTTTAGTATCTTACTGTGAAAGGTGTATAAGGTTGTATTTGGGTTTATAACAAACAAAACCCAGATATATCTTTTTTAAAAAAAAAAAAAAAATGTATTATTTTTTTTTACGCGGCGGCAGAACTGCCATCCACACTTCTCAGCATTATACAACCAGATAAGTCTCCATATGATCAGTCATGGTCACACAAAAACTTAACAGTCTAATGCCGGGAAAATTCACCTATCCAGATATACAGGATATCAAAGAATTAGGTTCAAAACGCGGGATCAAAATACCAGCATTATTTATTCATAGTTTATTATATTATTATTATATTAATATTTTAGTTCTATGTATCATCTCAAAGACCTATTATTATTATTAATTTTATTTTATCATTATTTTCAATTTGTTATTTAAATAATTTTATTGGGTTAGTTGGAAGATATCGCGTCCCTGCGATAAACTCGTCCATTGTTGTCACAATTAGTCTTAATATTATTTTGGGTAATGTAGGTAGACATACGATAAAAGTTGAATAATTTTGTTGACATGTTTAATGCTATATATTGTATATTGTTGAATTTGTTTTTTGTTGTGTCTACCTATGTATAATTATGTAATTTTTTTTTTTTTAAAAAGATATATCTGGGTTTTTGTTATAAACCTAAATACAACCTTATACACCTTTTACAGTAAGCTACTAAAAGCTTGTGTCGTGAAAGGGGAGTTTGCCGGCACCTGGTATCGATCCACGGACCCCATGTTCACGAGGCCGAGACTCTACCTCCAGGCTACCGACGAACTCACTGGTTTCGAAGCTCACGAACGTAATGGTTTATACAATGTAATCTGCTCCCCTCCAAGTTTACTTTTTAAGGAGGGTAAACAGTAAAATACATGAATATTATTATTTAATATTGTAATAAGGTTATTATATTTTTATGCTTAATAAATAAATAAATAAAAAAATGTGTTACTAGAGCACTGTTCTTCCGTCCGCAGGGGTTCCGTAGGCCCGGGCGTCCCTCTTTCACAATACACCGTTCCTATGACAACGATATCAGAGCGCAAGGAATGTCGTGGGAAGAGGTGACGCAATTGGCACAGAGACGCTCTGAATGGAGGAGGCTGGTTTCTGCCCTGTGCTCCCGAGAGGAGCGTTGAGGGCGATGATGATGATGATGTGTTACTTGTATATACCATCTTATTATTTTTATACAAATATTTTGTACTTTAAAGTTTATTATTATTATTACTTACAGGACGGACACGTGTTGAGCACATTGAATAGGAGAGATGTGATAGTGATGATAGCCTAAGCGCCAGCTCCATCTCTGCACTACTAAATATACGCCACTTTTTCTGTCTCGATCAACACAAATCCACTTCTTCAAAGGTACCTAGCCACTTGTAACTTACATTTGAATGCAAGAAAAATTACGAATAATTGCATTTTAAGATTTTTTTAAACAAATACTCTGAAATTCATCATATTTTTTTATTTAAACCCACTCTAGAATAATCATTCCAATTGATCACACTCACCGATAGTCAACCTATTTGAATAGATATTAACTAGGTAGGCATGTTGTATATGATACACATAAATATGTGAACTTCCTTTAGGAGTGCATGACACAGAGTTTCAACGCTTATAAATCGACTCAAGGCTTAATTAAAAGTACCTACTCTATAAACCTATGTAGGTTACATTCCCAAATCCTCTGCATTACGTTCATAGCATGTCTCAGAATGTTGCATACATAGTTCAACTCGATATTTTTCTATTTGTTGATTTAAGATTTTTATACATTTTCATACTACTTTCATTTTTTATCAAAGTATGATGAACATCTACACTTCTAGTTAGTAAAATCCAGTCTACGACATCCAACTGTGTCAAAAAATTTATAAATATTACTCAATTTGTTCAAAAAACCAACTTAAATTCAACCTTATTATTACTACCTGCAAAGTGTCAATTTGATCTCGCAATAAATTACCTCACTTCTTCATCTCTCCTCTTCATTTAAATTCAGACCAGGTCAAGGTAGAGGTACCTACAGATACAAACAGAAGAAAGTACTAACTACCATACCTGCTGCTGCCCTTCTTCTCCATCCTGTCCTCCATCTGGCTGTCAGCGCAGATTTGGTACAACTCCAACTCCTCGTCAGCAAACTGTAAAGTGATGTAACCCTTTGTTGTACTTTGAAGGTACCCACTTACCTATCGTACATAACTTCCAACCATCCAATTTCTAAGATTTCGTCTTTGATAAGAACCCCCCCTCCTCAACTTAACAAGTTTGCATCATCAATAATTATTGACTTCGAAATAGGAATGTCAAAATATTTGAAAATTAATTTCTCTACATCGATTTTGTGTAATATTTTGCAAGATAATTCCATTTGCCAGAAAACAGACAAATATTAAGGTCTTCGGATGTGTTGAAGGAGACCCACCGACCACCCGGACAGCTCAGAAATCTGGGAACTTCCATTTTATCCGAGAAAGTCTCATGGTTAGTGGGAGAAGGCAGAAGACCAGTGGGCAAACCCAAAAGAAGTTGGCAAATGTATATTAAAATCCTTAGTTTGTAGTAGTTGGAAGTCCAGAAAGCTGTTATAATGGACAGTATTAGGGATCTCTAGAAAAATTAGATAGGCGCAATGAGTTTCTAACCATGATAATCGAAAAAAGATGTTTGTGTGGTCCTCTTCAAATATAGGCTCATTCAAATATAAAGTAAAATCCCTCATAAACAACCCACCATCTCATTAATAGTAGATAATAAATATTCAATATTTTCACGTGTTACTTTGTGGAAATGCATTATAAAAGATAATATTTAAATTAAATCAAACAAATCTCATAGTGGAATGAAACAGTGTTTGATTTAATTTAAATATTATCTTTAATAGTAGATAGTTCTCACTTAGATACATACAGATGTATGCAATCGCAGAGGGCAGGACCGAAGGCACAAATGGCAGAGGTCGACCGAGAGACGCCTATATGGACCAACTGAAGAGGGACATGAGCTGTGGCTCATATATGGAGTTGAAGAGACTAGCTGAGAATAGGGAGTAGTGGAGAAATAAGTCAAAACTCGTTGCAGACCAATCCAATGGATTGTAACTCATTATATATATATAAGTAAAGGTTTATGGTTGTAAATGCTTACATTTTTAAAATTTAAATAGGTAGGTATTCTTGTTTTATATAGTTATATTCTATTTCCTGTTTATATGTTCTGTTTACCTTAATTGATCTAAACTCACTTTTTGCTAAAACATACTTATCAAACATTGTTGTAGGTTTACAAATTTATTTTGACAATAAAGTGTTTATTATTATTATAACTTCATCGATTTTTTGATATCTGCGAAAATAATTTCATATAATTTTGTATAAATGATTATTTTTATCCCTCCCTACGACAGCTATGTACCTACACAGCGTACCGTAACAGAGTTGTATTATAACGATAATAATTGACTTCGCATAGTAGGTACATAAAATATAACTTTATGATTTAATAATAATATTATTATTGTGACGATAACTTCATACAACGTAAATCATCAATGTTAATAACATATACATAAGATATTTAAAAATATTATTATTATATAATGGACCTAATTGCGTTTTATAATATTATTAATAATTTTGGTAACTGGATGGTCCAGAGGATGGGTAACACCAGAATCCCAAATATTGTTCTTCATGGATGGACGACGCCTACCAGGAAGACCCCCTAAACGATGGAAGGACAGCTGGGCCTCCACATCGCAAGAGGACGTTCCTGCATGAACAGACCTCTGGGTCTAATAAAAGATTAAGAAGAAGAAGAAGATAATTTTGGCTCTCTCACTTCTTGTTTATATTGTGTATGGGGCTGTTTTTTTATGTGAGTTGATGATAATAAACAGTGATACCTATACGAAAGGAATGTGGAATGAAAGTTGGTGTAATAACAAGGATGAATGTAAATAAGTTAAGTTGGTTTGGGCACGTGGAAAGAATGAATGAGGACAGAATGACTAAGAAGATATATTTGGCTGAGAGGAATGGTGCTCGGAGACGTGGACGTCCGAGGATTAAATGTCAAGATCATTTAAATCAAATCCTACAGGACGGTCACGTGTTGAGCACGTTGAACAGGAGAGCATGCATGAGGAATTGTATGACAGTGACGGAAGCGAAAGATGTATGCAAGGATAGAAGGAAGTGGCGCTCGATCCTTTCTGCCTACCCCGCGAGGGAAGCGGCGTGATGGTATGTATGTATGATAATAAATTCGTGGAAAAATTCCTGATAAAAAATGGCCATACTTATCACTGTTTTTATTGTCTTTTAGAAGGCAGATATTTTAAATAAATCTCCCATTTTGCGATGAGATATATGTACCTACCACACATCCTGATTGTTCTTTTTTTCTTATTATAGTCACAGTGGCGGATACATGTATGGCCTGACCGCCCTCCGCTTGCGTGTCCTTTTAACGTGACTTTGCATGTGATTTGATTATTTTTTATTACCATAAAAGTAAAGTAGCTCAAGATATCTTTAGCCCCCGCCTCCTCCCCCTTGAGTTTTTTCGGAATCCGGCACTATATAGTCAACATCGGACACAATCATAAAGATGGTTGATGTTGAACTTAATGAATTGAAATATTAAACCAGCCTAAGTTGATTCGTAAGCATCGAAACACCTTTTCTGTTCTCTAGAAAAGGGAATATGCACTATCTGTTGGTTGTGCAGGTGAGGTGTGTGTCGAATAATACCCTTAAAACAAGATACCTCCATGTCCCTCTATCTTGAACAGTGGATTGCCAGCCGTTGTCTTTAACATTTACATAGTTTCTCTAGATCTTTGTTGACGTTGTCCAATAGCCTTCGCCTTGATTTGTCTTTTGCTCTTCGGTATTCCCTGCAAAATATATTTAGTTGACCTTTTTTCCAAATCTATCGACGTGGCCTAAGAATGAAAGAAAATTTATTTATATAATAAATAAACAATTTATTTTTATATTATATGAAAACTTTATTGAATAAATTATAATAGTTTGTAACACACATATGTTTTAATTAATAGTTTATAATTTATTTATTTCAAACAGGACAGACAATTATGCAATATCAAAACAATAATTTTCTAATTAATCTATGTCAAAAATTCACACATTATTATTTTACAATTAAAAAATAAAATAGGTACATACACAAAACTTCAAAAAACGAAACAAATTCAAATAAAGAATCTAATCAAAGAAGATTTATTTTATATTTATACAATGGGTTTTATTTAAGTGTTCAAAAACATGGCCACACTTCAAATTTTTTTTTTCCATCTAAAAATACGTGCACAAATTTATTAAAGATACATTTTTATACTTTCTTCATAACTGTAATATATATGTTATTTTCTTTATACAAGGGTTGACAAGTCGTACAATATATAAGTAAATAAATATAAAAAAAAATCAAGCCTCTCCAATTATTTCTGCTAAAAGTCAATCAATTTAATCCACATGTTTATACAAAGCAAAATTAATTTCTATACAATTTTTTCATGCTTTGAATACTTTTTTACCAACAATAATTAAAAACAAAACAGCTTTTGCTCGTCTGCTGGTTATTCCACTTTTGCAATATGCCTTGATTATATAAATAATAAAAAAAAATTATAAAATATTTTTAAATGAATAATTCTTTGGCACACACAATACGTAACATTTAATTGGCACATAAAAATGAACAATTATTCATTGATTAAATATAACCACCCGTATATATACTATAATGGAATATTTGCTATTTCAATTGTAATATCTGACAAAGAACCGATAATTCAATGTTGCCCTTAAGGTCGATTCTTATCCTGAGCTAGCTCTTAATTTGAAAGACAGTTTTCAGTACTGTTAAAAACAATGGTGTATTTTCATACAAACAAGCAAAACGTAAAAGTATGTGGAAATGGGGTAAGAGGGGGTCTCCAGAATGCGACTGTGGGGCTCAGTCCCAAACAATCCAACATCTGTTAGAGGAGTGTCCAGGAAGAAGTACGAGAGAGACTGGATGGACATCCATAGGTCATCCTCAGAGGTAGTGCAATGGCTTTCTGGACAGGAACCAAAGATTTAATTTGGAATGATTATTAATACAAGCCGAAGCCATACAAAAAGTAAGTAAGTAAACCAAAAAGTGGCATCTTAAAAAATACAGACCTCATTAAATTCATTTAATTTATTTACTAGTTTCAATATATTTAAAATCATTCACAAACCAATAAATTACCAATATTTCAATATAAGATCTAAAGAAATTATTTTAATATTCATAATTTAATATTTTACTTTATATTGTTAAATAATAAGGTAATAATAATTTATCTTAGATTACATTTCCGTCGCATCCTCCACTTCCGGTTCTTCTTTGACCGTATAGACCCCGGATCTTGACAGCGTACCAGTCACGTGGTTGAGCATTTCCGGTAATGGTGTCGGTTTGGGTTCCCGTATTATAACATCCTTACCCATTGAAATCATTGTATCCATGTCAGAGTCGGGAGTATTGAAAATGACTGAATTTGAATTCACCGAACTCAAAAGTGTTTCCTCTGTTAAATTCCTTTGGTACAACCTTTCATTTTTCATTGCTTCCTCATTAAATTGTCAAGACATTTGGCGACCGGCCTCCCTTTTTAAAGCACGTTGGACACTCGCTCTCAACTGCCTCTCCTGGTGCTTTAAGCGATGGACAATCTCATCGTGAAGGACGTTGAAACACATGGCAGTCAAAGCCAGACCTGAGATAATATATATGGAACAAAACCATACAGTTCCATTTGATTCTTTCTTTTTGTAGTGAGGACTGGAACCAGGGACCAAATCACCAAAACCAATAGTGGACAAACTCATGAAACAAAAATATATTCCGTCAAGTAATTTCCAGTTTTCCAGCTTATACAAAATAAATCCTCCTAAAATGATATAAGAGGCAATCATCAGGAGACATAAAAGGACGGGAGCCAGAATAGAGAGACCTGTGAAAGAAGTCCTGGAATCTGTATCATAAGAGTCGCAATCTTTCAAATATCCAGAATGTTTTTCTTTGATTGGTGAAGCCATACTTCTATTAGCTTGCGACGCGGATATGATAGTTCCAGATGGTGATCTGACATAAAAAGGTTCTTGCATTATTTGGTGTGTCGTCTCGGCATGTTGTCTGTTGAGTTTCTTCTTTCGTTCTTTGTCGATCATTTTCCTTTCGTCATAGCAACAATAGCCACATTTAGTACAGAGACAGCAACATAGAGCTCTGGAGAATACACTTCTTGCCAATCTCGAAAGTAGTGTGCCTACCACGCTTAGGTACAGCAATGTCAACGGTATTCCTAAGACAGCATAACCCATTGTAACAGCTTTGCCCAGAGCTGTTCTTGGAGCGATGCTTCCGTACCCTGTGAACAAAACATACAATAAATTAGATTCATAGTTTAATTAATGTTTAATTAATACCGAGCACGAAAAAAGTACCCGCTATTATGTATGGGTTTGAGACAACGAAGTTAACACTTTCTAACAGAAACTGAGGTGTGTACAGCATGTCATGGAGAGACAAATGCTTGGTATTAGTTTGAGAGACAAAATAAGAAATGAAATCATCCAACAAAAGTCATCGACATTGTTAATAAAGTCTCCAAGCTGAAATGGCAATGGGCTGGTCATATAACAAGGCGAGAGAATGGCAAGTTGACTTCCAGAATTCTTGCATGGAGATTGGGAGTGAAGAGAAAAAGTGTGAGAAGATATCAAAAAATATGGATTAACGATATTGTATGGATTAACGATAATTCCGTGGAGCACCCGGTAAAGAATTGGTCTCCCACTCTTCTGCGTAAGTTTTCGAGTGTCCTGTAAAAGGCAGGTGTTTGCAAAAATTAAGACATTGTACATCTCAAATTCAGCGATTAGGTATGCCACCCATCCTGAATGTCTTGATTTTATATTGGTACGAAGAGGACAGTTTGCATGTTTCTTACATGCAGCTGATCTGCTGGGAACCCCACTTGTGGGATATGCCGTGATGGTATAGTATATTGTCCAGATGATGGGAAAACAGTGGTGTCGTGTAGCTCGAGATCGAAAAAACTAGAAAAATTTTGAAGACGCTTATATCCAACAGTGGAGAATAAAGGGTTAGCAGTTAGTAAGTATCCTATTTTGTCATTACTGTATAAACATTATATTATCAACATGCTATTAACAGGTATACATAGTCTTGCAGTTAGTGTTGTGGAATTCTCAAGAAATATTTTTTGGAGAAATTTACCGAGAAATTTCTCGGTAAATTTCTCGAAGTAGAGAATTTACCGAGTATTTTTTTTTTTTTTATTTACAGTAAAATAATAATAAATCAGTACTTTATTCAATCAATCAATAACAATGTACAAATGTTGAGACAATTTATCACCAATATTGCTACAATTAAAGTTAGTCAATACCGGATATTTTTTCATATATTTTGTAGGGGAATTCCGCCGCATTATCGCCAATAAATAATAGGGGAATCCCTATTGGAAAAAATCAGAGAAATTTCTCTTCAATCAGAGGAGAAATTCTCGGAGAAATTTCTCGTTCTCGAGAAATTTCTCCGGAGAATTTTCTCTACTCACATCACTACTTGCAGTATATATTACGGTGTTGATTAAACTCCCTGCTTAATTTAATCCAAGACCTTATTTCAAGCATAAGACAACGATCCACTTAAGAATGTACTATGTAGGTGATGGTCGTATTAATATGAACCAGGAGAATATTTATTGGATAAATTGAAACAAGCGTTTCGTTCAACTATACAAAGATTAAACGACGTGAGAGAGACATCTTTCGACTTCTTTAGTCATTATTAATCTTGGCTTGTTTCGATGTCTGCGTCTGGACTCAGCATCAGGACAAAATGTCGCTTGTTCAATGCGTGCATCATCCCAATCCTTCTATATGGCTGCGAGTCTTGGCACTTAACCAAGGCTCAAGAGCGGAAGATACTAAGCTTTGAAAACAAGTGTCTTAGAAGGATTTTGGATGTCAGATGGTATGAACATGTTACAAATGATGCTGTGCGCCGGCGCACCCAGCAGAGACCTGTAATCTCCGTAATACAAGAGAGACGATGGTCCTGGCTGGGACAGGGCGTCCCTCTTTCACAATACACCGTTCCTATGACAACGATATCAGAGCGCAAGGAATGTCGTGGGAAGAGGTGACGCAATTGGCACAGAGACACTCTGAATGGAGGAGGCTGGTTTCTGCCCTGTGCTCCCGAGAGGAGCGTTGAGGGCGATGATGATGTTTCGGTGTATCCAATTATGGAATTCAACCACTTGTATACCAATAATTATTATTAATTACTTATCTAGATTTGTTCATAGATTTTTGCGAAGACTTAAATGAGCTATTTTTTCGGTGTTTTCGGAATTGCAGCCACGTAGGAATATTAGATACACATTTTCTTTTCCGCCCTTACTGGGAAAATCTGTCTATAACTCACATCTTTCCTGTCGTTGCCTTTGAATTGATAAGTTGATATCATTAAAAAAAAAATTGTCTTTGGATTTTAATGTATTTACTACTACTACTACTACACCATCACGGCTCATCCCAACAAATGGGATAGCCAGCAGAACAGGTGCATGTAATAAACATGCAGAGTTTCTTTTCTGTGCCAATAAAAAAATTACGACACCAAAGATGGGTGGCAAACCTCATCGCTGAATTTGAGATGTAATATGTCTTTATTTTTTCGAACATCTGGCTTTTACAGGACACTCGAAAACTTACGGAAAAGTGTGGGAGACCAATTTTCTACCGGGTGCTCCACGGCTTATTCATTTGAAATTCCAAAATAAAAGATGATATACCTATTATAATCATGGTTGATATTCTCAATCTGTAGAACATACGATTCCTACAGAGAAAACTCAGGAGCACGCAGAAGGTAACCTTCTGTTAGTAGAAGGTTGCTGTAGTAGTAATGTAATTCTATCTCTCTCATTACTTTCTCATAAAGCTTCTTCCTTCTACCCCTCACGACTCGCGTCAATTTAAAGTAGGGATGAATTGATTGGCAAATTGACCGGACAACTAGTAACGGATATTGAGCGAAATATTTACCTCAGTAGCCGGTTATTAGACTGAAAAATATTTGAGGCAAGAATCAAGTAACGAAGAGATGACAGGGACTTAAAATTATATTCCATTTTTCTACTTATATCTCAAATATGAATTTACACTTCACGGGAGAATCATAACTCAAAACTATTGTATTATGATTCTCCATTAGAATATCTACCATCTTACTTATCCTTTGTTCATGATGTGCTAGTTTTGAGCAAAGTATCCCATGTGCCATAAAATAGAGTTTTTTTTTTAATAAATGAGCCATTATAAATGTTTGGTGACAAATAATTTTTAATATGAATTATAAGTTTTAATTTTTCGATCACTTATTCTATCGATGAATCGAGTTATTTTATTCAAAACTATTTTTCATACATACATACATACCATCACGCCACTTCTCTCCTGGGGTATGCAGCAATTATCGAGCGCCACTTCCTTCTATCTTTGCATACACCTTTTACTTCTACCACTGTCACACCATTCCTCATGCGTGCTCTGTTTTTCAATGATCTTCGGACGGCCGAGTCTCTGAGCACCATTCCCCACAACCAAATATATTATTTTCTTGTTCATTCTATCCTCATTCATTCTTTCCACATGCCCAAACCATCGTAACTTATTTACATTCATCTTTCTTATTACATCAAACTATTTTAATATTGTGCATTTTTGTTCTACATGGACTACCTGCCGGACGACGCCCACCAAAACGATGAAAGGACAGCTGGGCCTCCACATCTTAAGAGGACCCTCCTGCATGAATAGACCTTTGGGTCTAATAAAAAATTAAGAAGAAGAAGAAAATTCTCGTGGTAGTGAATGGATATTGTGTTTGAAATAATTAATATCCGTCTATGACATCTCTTACAATCGGAATAACAAGTGGATTACTGCATGTCGTAAACCTATTGGGTCGTATTTCATTCCATAAAAATGAACGACGTTAAATATATTATAAACCTGTCGTTTTTTACAGCAAGATAATTTAAAGCTATCAGCAAAGAATAAAAAACCTTTTTTATATTCTAAGACTCTATAGATACAATTTGATATTCAGTATTGATA
Source organism: Athripsodes cinereus (assembly GCA_947579605.1). Lineage (NCBI taxonomy): Eukaryota > Metazoa > Arthropoda > Insecta > Trichoptera > Leptoceridae > Athripsodes > Athripsodes cinereus. The sequence continues at coordinate 1,623,045 of OX388327.1, forward strand.
AAAAAAAAACCTCGAATACCGGATATCTCATTCGTCTCTACAATTAATCTTGCCTCCTGCGTTTCCGTCACGCAGTTTCTACCACATCCACTACCATCTTCAGAATTATTATTATTATTATTATGATTGCTACCTATATATTATTATCGTAAGACGACTTCTACGCTACCCCAAACCATAGAAATGAACATTTAAATGCTAGGGGTTGCAATTCATTTGTACCCACAGTCCAATTTGGAACTTCGTGAAATGTCGGCACTTGATTTTTTTTCATGAATGTTAAAACCATTCAATCAAAAGATCCTGGGTTCAATTTCTTAGACTGCAGACCCGCTACACCTTCACAACAAAAGCATATTATGTTATGTTGACGTTTCGGTGCAGATGCTGGTGCCATCTTTAGGATATCAATGAGTGATGAGTGCGAGTTTGTTCGAATGTGTATAAAATGTTACCTGTTGCAGCGTATGCATGCGTAGTGTAGTGGTGGGGGCATGATGTGTCAGTTTGGTCGTTGCCAGGATGTGCACCGAAACGTCGACAAAACAAAACCAGACATGGCAAACCCGAAAAACAACATCCAGATAATGTTTGGAGTTTTTTTTTAAATAAATATCTGGATTTTTGTCATAGTAAGTAAGTAATACACAGTAAGCTAAAAGCTTGTGTCATGAAAGGGGAGTTTGCCGGCACCTGGGATCGAACCTCGGACCCTTTGTTCATGAGGCCGAGACTCTACCTCCAAGCTACCGATGAACTCATTATAGCCACGGAACGGCTTATTCGAGTAAATTATTTAATAGCCACGGAACTAATGATAGAGAAAATATGAAAACATTTAACGAGGTCAAATTCTTAATTATTGGAACCAATCGCTCTTCCTATCCATCCCGTAAGAGGGATGATGTGACATCGTAATCTCTTTTCCCTCCCTATTTCTTAAACGGCACGAACGCAGTCTTCATATCGCTTAATTTTACAACTTGGGATAATTTATGACAAATTTTGGTTCCACAATAATAGTACTTACTCGTAATCCAACGTAAATAATTATATATTTGCAAGCTCGTTTATGAATACACATAGGTATACTTGTTTAATTAAAGCTTGTAGAAATTATGATGCCCGAGGCGTCCCCAAAACAGAAAGCTCTCTATCGTACTCGTTCATTGTAGTAATTTTTTATTTATTTTATTATTTTTGCACATCATCATTTACATAACAAAATCAACAAAGCAATTTATCTCTATCTATCTATCTATACCCTCACGCCGTGTCCCAGGAGGGGAAGGCAGAGAGAACGGAACGCCATATAGATCTATCCTTACAAACTTCTTTCGTTTCCTCCACATTCATCCAGTTTCTCATACATGCACGCCGATTTCTTTTACTCAACACGCGGCCGACCTTTAGGATTTGATCCACGTGATCAAACCACGTAGTTCTTAGCCGTCCGCGCTTCCTCACATCCCCTCTTTCAGATAAATACATCCTCTTCGTCATTCTTTCATCTTTCATTCGCTCAACATGTCCAAACCATCTTTACTTATTTACACGCATTCTATCCACAACACTCTTCTCGCATCCGCTCATTCTCCTGATATCCTCATTCTTCACTCTATCCCGCAACGTTCAAATTTCACTTGCATACATAAGTGTAAAAATAAATCAATGGAATGGACTGCCTCCCAAGATTTATCTAAAACAGATTTTCTATTTGGTCTTTGATTAATCATTGACGAGTAAATAGCCTCTGAAGATATATTTTAAAAGGTTTGTTTCCACCCTGTGCTCCAAAGAGAAGAGTAGAAGAACAAATGTAACAAATTAAGGTAAAATCTCCGACCTCTTTTTACTAAAACACAGAAGATAATAAAATGGATTGTGGATAATTCGGCAGGATGTGGAAGGAATCAATATCCTGCTATTGATGATGGATATATTATATAATATGTATAAGAATAATGAGGAGGATAATATACCCCCACGGATGATTGAGCAAATCTGTCATTTACAGCCCGACTGATGTTCATCCAATCAGATATTTTATTATTATTTTATTACGTTTTTATTCAGGGTAACCAATCTACTCATAATTTTAAGCAAGTACATAATACATACATTTGGTTATTTCTAAAAAGTTTCTGCATATCTAGCAGGATTCTGTAATAATTAGCTAGATTTTTTTAATCTATACTAATATTATTATGTATCTGAGATTATGTGTTATAATGTTTTTGAATTTAAATTTAAATTCTTGACACAGACAACTTTGTTGAAGGTAGACATTATCATGTATAGCGTCCTCGAGGTGCTATGGCACAAAGATGGCGCTTTAAATACTCTCCGTTATTATTATTATTATAAAGAGGAAAGATTTGATTGTTTGCACTGAATAGGCTCCGAAACTACTGAACCGATTTGAAAAATTCTTTCACTGTTGGAAAGCTACACTATCCCCGGATGACATAGGCTATATTATACTTTCAAAAAAATTAAGGATCCTTACTTAAACTCCAACAATGTAACCTAAGGTGAAAAAAAATGACCTAAAATACTGTAATATAAAAAACCTCAAATATAACGTTCAAACAACGTATAATTCAGTGCCTATTCAAATACTGTTGAATATCGATTACATTAGTGTAATCAACTGGAATGATTAGTCTAGAGTGGTTCAAAATATGATTAACGTATGAGTCTTCCTCTCTGTACCAAAAATACAATAAACTTAGCAGGATTTTGAAACCACATCTGGTCACCCTATTTTTCTCTGTCAGAAATCAATATTTTATTATTATTATTACGTTTATATTTTATCATTTCAATCATACCGATACTGTTTCCTGTTGGAATTTCGTATCCTGCTGTATTTTCAATATAATTAAATATTCGTGACAACTGAAATTCGATGATAACTTCTATTCAATTAGGCATATTCTTTCCAAACATTCTATCTCATTTCAGCAAAATTACCCCTACTATTTTAGTAAATATAAAGGAGAGGTGAACTTTTAAAAATATAAAATATGAATTAATTAAAACAAATATTTTATTCTACTATTCGATTTATTAACGAGAGAGACGTCTTTCGTCTTTTTTTTTATTTATTCTATTTCATTCATAAATACACAGTATGCATTGATATTACAATAACAAAATAATATTACACACAGTAAAAATGCTCCCTCCATAAGCAACTAAATGCTTGTGCGGAGGGTTTTGTTAGGACATTGTCAATCTGTCTTGTTAGGATATTGTTATTGACAATCTGATAGACAATGTCCATACAAGAAAAAAATGTCTTAAAAAATTGTTTTATTTTATTCGCTATGGAATTCTACTACCTAAACACCGACACAGTGAATAAAAAATTGTTTTATTTTATTTGCTATGGAATTCTACTACCTAAACACCGACACAGTGAATAAAAAATTGTTTTATTTTATTCGCTATGGAATTCTACTACCTAAACACCGACACAGTGAATAAAAAATTGTTTTATTTTATTCGCTATGGAATTATACTACCTAAACACCGACACAGTGAATAAAAAATTGTTTTATTTTATTCGCTATGGAATTCTACTACCTAAACACTGACACAGTGAATAAAAAATTGTTTTATTTTATACGCTATGGAATTCTACTACCTAAACACCGACGCAGTGAATAAAAATATGAATTTCCTTCTTACATTTACGTAAATATATAGTTTTTTACCCAAGAAATAATATGATAATAAATTTAATGTGCCTTTGCATTTAAAACACCAAATTACCTTACTAACCTAACCTAAAAATCAGTCAAACATACAAATTTAAGTACTACTGACATGTCAAACGCGCACGAAAAATGCAAATAATTAATTTTGTGCTTAATAAAAACACAATGTTACACCGGATTGTTATTCTCCAGATAAAACACTATATATCAACATAAAAATAATTCAAAATAATCCAAGTCTTGATGCGTTCACCTAAACTTAATAATATCCTATTTATCCATTTTTTTTGAGTGCAGGTACTGCTTTATTCTTTTGTACTGAAAACACGTACAGTATCAAAACGTAGGTATATTCCCCAAAATACACAGTGCGGGCAGATTGTAATTGTGGTAGTATCTAGAACAAGGATACATGGACCCTTCTTCTGAAGAATGCAGAAATGAATTGGCAATTGAAAATGAAATGACGGCTAGTGTGGCGCAGAGGTAACGCTCTTGTATTTGAGTCACAAGGTGTCGGTTTTGATTCCCAATCAGGGCAAAATGGAGAATGACCTTTTTCAAACTGTCCCGGGTTTGGGTTTTACATGAATCTGTATGTGTTTAGAGCATTGTATATAATATGTTTATCGTGGTGTTAGTATCCATAATACGAGATTTATATCTTAGTTTGGGGGTAGTTATATCTGTGTGAATTGTCTATGCTGCCCTGCTAAGTAAAAACACAGTAATTACCAAACACATATGTGTCAGAATCGCAGACCAAGTTTAAAACTACCTTTTGTATATTTTTTCAAGTATTTAAAAAAACATACCACAGTCATCACAAATATCTAAGATATTCAATAATTTTTGAAATATGCTTCCTTTTAATGAGCTAATTTATAATTTATTTATTTATTTATTTATTCTTTTTGCACATCATCATTCTCCTGAGATTTTTGCCCATGAAATTTTGATTCGCTACGCCAGTTTTTTTTATATGGGTTGATATTTTTATACGCGGCGGCAGAATTTCCATCCACACTTCTCAGCATTATACAACCAGATAAGTCTCCATATGAACAGTCATGGTCACACAAAAACTTAACAGTCTAATGCCGGGAAAAATTCACCTATCCAGATATACAGGATGTCAAAGGATTAGGATTAGATTAATATTTAAACTTAAATCTCAAATTAGCATTTGAAATTTAAGTTTAAATATTAGCTGCAAATGTTTTCACAAAGATTTAAAATTGTATTTTGCACGTCCATGTTTCGCTTGCATAATCATTATTACAATCAAAAACTTCTGGTAGGAGTATCACAAAACACAAAACAACGATCTATTTTAGCACGTACCTACAGGCGATTAACAGTATATACTCGTAAAATTCACATAGATCGAGAAAGTCCCAATTTTTTTATTCATCATCATCTCTAGTCATCTCTCCACTGCTGGATGTAGGCCTCTTCCATATTCTTCCATCTTTTTCTCTCCTGCGCGACTGCTGTCCACCTCCTACCCGCGACATGGATGATATCGTCAACCCATCTTTTCTGCGGTCGACCCACTCCCCTTTTTTGATCCCACGGTCTCCAGTTCACGATTTTTTATTATTGGTACATATTTTAACACTTTTATTATGGTCACATACACATGCAACACTACGACACAAAACAAATTGAAAATGGGTGTCTTTCATTTAGTCACGACCAAGAATCGAATCTGAGGCCTCGTGACTAAAAACCAAGAGTATTACCTCTGCGTCACACCAGGGGTTTTGTTTTTTTGTTTGGAGTTTGGTTTATGGGCCCTTATTCCAGCTAGAACGTCAATTATTGGTGGTACCTACTTTAATCCATCGGAATTGTCACATAGATGCAGCGTGCGTGATCAACATTTTGTATCGTCAATCATCCAATACTTGTTGGTCGTGACATATCAAATGCAGAACATAATATTAATAATAATATAATATACCTTTTATCATGCAACTACTATCGACAGTTAGTCAACCATAATGCTGGTTATAAATCTTTGATAGTAATTGATAGTTACAACGAGGTCAGCGCAGAGTGCGGCGCATGAACTGGAGGTTCCACAGAGGGGACACTTAACTGGTTACGGTGACCGCGCTTTCTCTGTTTCTGTCCCTAATCTGTGGAACAGACTGCCTCTGGGGCTCAGGTGTGCTGCCATCTTCCAGGCTTTTAAGAGGGACCTCAAGACTTCTTCAAACTTTTTTATGAACTGTGACTTTTGTGTATATTGCATTTTTTTTTTTTTATTTCTGAGGCGGATACATATTATTATTATTTATCTGAGATTATGTGTTATAATGTTATTGTATTTAAATTTAAATTCTTAACACAGACAACTTTGTTGAAGATAAAACATTATCATGTACAGCGTCCTCGAGGTGCTATGGCACAAAGATGGCGCTTTAAATACTCTCCGTTTATTATTATTATTATTACAACAACTCGAAGGAACTGACAAAATTTAAGGAGACTCATCATCCACCCGAATACCGGAGAAGTCAAAATACTTCCGTTTATCCGAAATTCTACACTTGACATATCTTGTTAATATTTATTTATTTATTCATTATAAGCACACAAAACAGACAATAACTACATATATAAAGCACAGAAAAAAGGTAAATCATTCAGAGATCAGCTATCATCCAACACCATGCTCCACAATAAATTTGAAAAACATTAGTACTTACATTCCGGTCATCTTAACAAGCCTGCATATACACAGTCTCGCTCGCTCACTCAATCATCACACTAGGATTAAACAGAAGTCATTAATAACATATCAAGGGGAAAAGGAAGGGAAGGTGATTACTGCGTATCTGTTGATTCATCGTTTATCTGTCTCTTATATGCATTCAGAGGTAATCCGAATATATCGACGTCTGTCAGTGTATTGTTGTAAAATGATGTTATTCTATAATTCTCAATATAGTGGGCATCCTTAAGGGTTGGCCGGCCAAAAAACCCCTGTGTGTAGAATCTTTTGACTACACTTCTTCAATGTCTCCCTAGCCAAGAGAAACAAACACTTAGGTTGTCATAAATAAAAAAAAAGTACTATAATATTTACAAAATATGATGTTGAATGTCTTAAACTTAGTGTTTTACGAATACCAGCCCCTGAGAGGACACTCGAAAACTAACAGAAAAGAGTGGGATAGGTATCTAGCGGCGTGGAAGGCGATGGAGGAGGCCTTCGTCCAGGAGTGGACGGGAGTAGGCTAGGAAGAAGAAGAAGAAGGTATCTATTTCTTACCGGGGACGATGAGAACGGAAGTTCTTGAAAGCCGGCTCGCAAAATTAATAAAGTCAACAGTGGAATGATTATAACTATGTTATCTTGTTTTATTTATAAATATATCCTGTTGCAATGTTTCGCAAAAACCTGCATTTTACAAGACACGCGAAAACTTAAAAAAATATTACTACTACTACTATACCATCACGGCATATCCCACAAGTGGGGTAGCCAGCTGACCAGCTGCAAGTAATAAACATACAAGCTCCGTGGCAACATAAAGTCAAGACATTCAGGGTGGGTAGCAAACCTTACCGCTGAATTTAAGATTTGAAATATCTATTTTTTCGAACACCTGCCTTCTACAGGACACTCAAAAACTTACCAATTCTTTGCCGTGTGCTCCACGGGATAAAATAAAAAGTATCAGGTGTACTTGTAGGCGTCTGGACTCAGCATCAGGACAAAATGTCGCTTGTTCAATGCGTGCATCATCCCAATCCTTCTATATGGCTGCGAGTCTTGGCACTTAACCAAGGCTCAAGAGCGGAAGATACTAAGCTTTGAAAACAAGTGTCTTAGAAGGATTTTGGATGTCAGATGGTATGAACATGTTACAAATGATGCTGTGCGCCGGCGCACCCAGCAGAGACCTGTAATCTCCGTAATACAAGAGAGACGATGGTCCTGGCTGGGACATGTTTTGAGAATGCCCAATGATAGTTGGCCAAAAAGAGCACTGTTCTTCCGTCCGCAGGGGTTCCGTAGGCCCGGGCGTCCCTCTTTCACAATACACCGTTCCTATGACAACGATATCAGAGCGCAAGGAATGTCGTGGGAAGAGGTGACGCAATTGGCACAGAGACGCTCTGAATGGAGGAGGCTGGTTTCTGCCCTGTGCTCCCGAGAGGAGCGTTGAGGGCGATGATGATGATGATGATGTACTTGTAAATTGAAAATGTAATTTTCATAAGATCAAAATTTGGCATACCGAAATATTACATTATTCTCATACAAGCGTCTAGAAGTAGATTGTTAATTTCATTATTATCTTGATAATATATTTTCCCCAATATGACACCCCTCAAGGCCTCCTTAAGTAGTTACTCCGTATGTACATTGTACTTCTATACAAAGAAACGGTCCTTTTATTGAAGGCTATTTGCCTAATGGAGTCTTTTTGAAAGCCTACAGCGCCCTCAGTAATTGTATTTACACCGCTTTTACGGGACACTTAAGTAAATTCGAGACACAACAATAATGAGAACATCAAAAGATATTCTTATTCTTATTATTATTATGTTATTAATGGGTTTAAGCTTTTTCCCTTTTTATTTGCTTAATATAAGTAAACAACACTTTTTTTATTTATTGATTTTGCAGTAATAATAATAATAAAAATGAAACATATTTTGAACTACTCTAGATTAATCATTCCAATTGATCACACTCATCCATAGTCACCCAGTTCCCGACATCCAATTGTGTCAAAAAATTCATAAAATAATAAAAATCTTTATTGTACAAAAAAATCAACATAAGAAAATAAACAATTTAAACTAGGTAAAAAAAATTGTGCAACTGGCGAGTTTATCGCAGAAGCGCGATATCTTCCAACTAACCCCTTAAAGTTGTGGTAATAATTGTATAGTACTTAGAATATCTTTATGAAAGTTCATTTTAAAAGAATTAAAATAGATTTAAAATAAAACACTGTAAAATATTTGACCCAAATTTGACATTTAAATTGTGAAAATGTTATAGGTACTTTGTGTTGTACAATATTTCTGGAAAATAAATTATTATTATTATTAAAAGGTCTTTCGGGTAGACACCCATAATCAGTGAGTCTTTATTTGAATATCGAATGCGTATAAATAAGTTACGATGGTTTGGACATGTTGAATGAATGCACGATGAAAAGATGACGAAGAGGATCTATTTATCTGAAAGAAGGAGTGTAAGGAAGCGCGGTCGTCCAAGAACTACGTGGTTTGAGCAAGTGGATCAAATTCTAAAGGACGGACGCGTATTGAGCAAGAGGAATAGACGTGCGTGTATGAGAAACTGGATGAATGTAGAGGAAGCGAAGGAAATGTGCAGGGATAAATCTAGATATATGGCGCTCTGTTCTCTCTGCCTACCCCATCTGGAACACGGCGTGAGGGTATAGTATAGTTTAAAAAGTTAATTCAAAACTCGCGTTTTCGTTTTATGACATTGTTTTTGCAAGCGACCGATATACCTACATGTATTTTTATGTATGTTTGTTTGTTGATTCAGAACTCTTTGCTTTCACATGTAACAACAGCCTCTCATCAACTTGAATAATCAGAATGGGTTGAAATAACATTCACTGCTATTTAAAATTCATTATTATATTTCGTATGTATGAGAATGTCACAAATGACACTGTGGGACAATACACCCTGTAAAGATATCGACGGTCCAATTCCATAACTCATCATCATCATCATCGCCCTCAACGCTCCTCTCGAAAGCTCAGGGCAGAAACCAGCCTTCTACATTCAGAGCGACTCTGTGTCACCTCTTCCCACGACATTCCTTGTGCTCTAATGTCGTTGTCATGGAAACGGTGTACTGTGAAAGGGGGACGCCTGGGCTATCAGACCCTTGTGGATGAAAGAAAAGTGCTCTTTTTGGCCGACTATCATTGGGCATTCTCAGAACATGACCCAGCCAGGACCATCGTCTCTCCTGTATTACGGAGATTACAGATCTCTGCCGGGTTCACCGGCGCACAGCATCATTTGTAACCTGTTCATACCATTTGACATCCAAAATCTTTCTAAGACACTTGCTTTCAAAGCTTAGTATCATTCTACTATCTTAGTATCTATCTTACTACTGAACACATAATTTTGTGCAATGGGCGAGTTTATCGCAGAAGCGCTACATCTTCCAATTAACCCTTATAAAAGGAACCGTGTATTTTTTATAGTTATCTATTATTGTTTGTGGAATTGAAATTTTACTACATAATATCAGGAAAAACTCATTTCTCATACTAGACCCAGCTAGTACATATATTATATTAAAAAAATAAATTTAAACATATATTTTACGGTAGGTACGGGTTTTATCAACATATAAATAAGATAGTACCGTTGAAATTGCTACTGCTCTTTTCACTATTGCATCTCTAAACATTAAAACTAAAGTAGATGTTGTATTTGAAGCTTAAATATAATCACAAAGTATGTATATAAACGTGTAGATAAAAAAAAACATTGTCTGTATTATTTGCTAAGTATTCATATAGAGTTTCTACCTTTCCCTATACTTACGCTGTGTTCAAATCCACACATGAATATTTCAGTCGGTTCGTAAATATATATGTATGTATGCTCGTATGTCCTTAATGGACTCTGAAATTAGGAAAGACAGAAGTAAAATAATACACTTTTTACGAGGTGTCATCTTCTGGACAGGTTCTAGGCTAAAAACATTTTAAATATCTTTTATATTGATAAAGATATTACAATTTTAATGAGACCATGTCACAAAAATTGCTATGGAAATGTATGAAAATTTATAATTGATTACTAAATAGCGATATTCATAGTCAAACATTTTTTATTGCTTGAATGAATTTCAAAATGGATGTAACAACAAATACAACAATACGGAAACTAAATATTTGGAGATTATTTTGGTAATTAAACGTAGTGTTTGTTTATGATAAAAAATCCTGAATTGTGTGAATGAAAATAGCATATTTTTTGACAATTCGAGCAATTTTCATAACGGAGGACATTACGAGACCATAGAAAACTATACTTTAGAATAAGAAAAGCATTATGTACAAAATCCATAAACAATGATTTTTAATAAGTGTTTACATTAATTGTCTTAGTATTAACCATGAGAACCTATTTATTTTCAACAAATATTTTTTTATTTATTTGAACCCGAGCGATGCCGAGTTACAAAAACTAGTTCATAATAATTTTAAAAAGCAATAAAATAAAGCTGCATTCTCTCTATCTGTGTGTTGTTTGTGATTTTTTCGAGGATTTTAAAAGTTTTTTGAATGCAAAAAAGTTACATACAGCAACAAACATTTGCGGGAAATAAAAAATGAACGAAATGAAATGAATGTAATTCTAAGCAAAAGTTAAGTATGATAAAATTTACAAAAATATATGTTATGGAAAACAATTTTTGAATAGTTTGAGTATGTATTTGAAAAAGGTTGATGAGTGAATGACAAAGAAAATAGGTACTTGTCTAAAAAAGGGTATGTAAACTTGCCCTCTGTACATTAAGGCCCAAAATTACAATGCAGGCTTAAGATCCTCCTTAACCTTAAGGAACACATAAAGCTTCGCTTACCAAAATTACGCGAATTACAATGTCTCCTTAGCACGAATTTGCGGCTTAATCTACTCCTTAAGTTAAGGAATACCCGGGGGTGTCCTCAACAATGTTAAGCTCACTTAAACTCAGTTAATTTTTTCATCACCAGGAGGCGCCACTAGTTACAATAAGAACAAACTGACATTAATGTCATATGTCCGCGCCATCATTACGCTTTTTGTTTGTTGTTGCTAAGGTTGTTTCATTTGCGCTTCTATTTGGATTTTTTCGTTACTGACCCTGTTTCGTCGGTAACGAAAAAATCCAAGAGCGTTCATGAAATCAAAACAACAACACGAAAAATGGCGTGCGTCCCCGTTAACATGACAGATGTGAGGTTAATGCATAGAGAAAATCACAATAAAACAACTAATATAGGGCTACCAACTTAACCATATTTGCAGCTTAGTCAAGTCGCAGTCGAATATTGGTTGAAATTCTCGTGTGAACAGTAAGCTCGACTTAACTTTTAAGTCTCCTCACCAAAGCTCCACGATAAGCTACTGATTGTAATTTCGGGCCTAAGTTGTATAACTATAAGTCATATTTTTATGATACTGTTTTATTTTGAAGGTAATATTTTAACCAATGTACAGTTGTTATGGTTCTGTATTTTAGAACGACCAAAAATCTCCCAAATACCTACATCTGTATGAGATAAGAAAAAAAAATGTGAAATTTTGCTATCAGCGGCAAACTAGATAATTAGTAGAGCAATTATATTTATTGGTGACAAATATTTTGTTTACGAATATTATGGAAATATTTGCATAATCGTAAGTAAAATAGAACATGGAAAAAAAAAAGGGAGCTGATAAGAAATTCTATCTAGGTGGCCAGTAATTATATACGTCACGAAATACCTACCACTAATATAACGCAGTATGTATGTACTTACTTGCGTTATTGGGGGGATTATTAATAAAGAAGTGTTGATCAATCAATTATGTATTACATTATCAGTTGTTGAAAATCATATTGAAATGAATGGAAGGATAGCCGGACTAATTAATAGGTGTGTAAGTAGGCTTATTAATACACAGGTGAAGATAGAAAGAGAGAATAATTTATAATTACGAGAGATTCGAATTAAAGGATAGAATAATTATAGAATGTTGTTGCAATGAACACAATAAAGTGTGTACGTAAGGTCTGTTTTTATTGAATGAATAAGTAGAAGTGAATATAGATATATAGATAATTAATTGATATCGGGAATTCGTTATCAATATTTTTTATTGTATATTGTATGAGGTGTATGTAAGGCTTTCTTTTACTAATCTTATACCTACTATGATAATCATTGGACGTCTAGGTATAAATAAATGAAATAGAATTATTTATACGATATTTACGAGGTATGAGTAGTCTTCATTATGTATTTGTAAATTTTAATTAAGTGTAGGAATAAGATAAAGATACCTAAATGTGAAACATGGATATCTTAATTAGGTATGTGTCGTGATAGAAATGAAATAAGCAAGATCTACCTAAATATGAAGGGGAGTAAATAGATAAACCGATAGATATTTTTAGAGTCGAGAATTATTACTGATATTATGAGTTTTGAACGGAGAAGGAGATGTGAAGCGCATAGATGATTAGTATCTAAGCCATAAATTACGACTCGAAAGGCGGTACAATGTTAGGAAGAGATAGAAGATGTTAAAATAAGATAGAACGACGTTCGGACCGCATCCCTGTGTTACATTGGCGAGAATCTTATGGGGTGGATGCGAGAGATAAGGAAGTACGTCGTGATTGGAGAATTAGAGATTTTGCCCGCGAAATCTGGTATAAAAGCTCATACATATCGGAAAATTAGAGATTTTTCAAATTTAGTTGTGAAGGGATACCGCGATTGTTATTCGCGGAAGGGCCGAGAAGATTAAAAATTCAGTTGAGAAGAGAAATCGCGATTTAGTTATTCGCGGAGAATCGCGAGTAGTATTCGCGAAAAGTGATTTTGTTGTGAGAAATTAATTCGCGGAGATAACTTAGAGATTGTTCGTAGTGAGATCAAATTCATATTCAAATTCAAATTGATCGATCGAGATTGTTATACATAGTCGCGAAAATTTGGGAGAAATTAATAATAAGATATTAATAATCGTGAATAAGAACTAATAATTGTGAGTCAAATGATTCGTAGTGAACAAGTAAACGAATATATCGGTGTGTAATTACACAATACCAATCCACCAACTATTCTAATCTATAGTAAATCATTGATTACTGATTGATTAGCTGTCGAAGCGGTGCGATAGACTTTACTCAATGAGTTGGCAAATTAAAATCATAACGCAAGAAGCCGACGACTAGTGTAAACTGTGTGACGTCGCAGAGGGTCAGAGGTGAATTAGCCAACGGGGAGATTTCACTTAGAAGGGGAGGACACGTGAATGCTGTGCGTCAGGAAACGGGAGATACCTACATTCAGATTTCGATTAATTTTCTTATTTCGCTACTCGAGGTCGAAAGGGAAGATAAGATCTACATACATCGGAGGCGCGGTTAATCATATCGTAAGAAAAATTGTTTTAATTTAAATTTATGTCTACTTTATTTTTATTATACACATTGTTATCAAATTATTGATTGATAATTATTATGTTTTAATGAGTAACTAGTTATTGATGACCTGGATAAATTATTATCGTGGATAGTTACCTTGTTGTGGTATGACTATTAGTTGATTTTGATTTTGTGTATTTAATATTATTTGATAATATTTTGTTTTATGAACAACTGATTTATGGATGACTGACTTTAATAATTTTGTGAATCAGCATTTATTATGGTTTATTAGTGGGTTGATTTCTTTTTTTATGTGTAAATAACTACCAATTGATACTCTCACTTAATTATAAAATTTTCATGAATAATTGATAGTGAAAATAATAATATTAAATTGTCATACGCAAGTACCTAGCGGTACGACTACTGTCAGGTTAATCTAGCCTTAATTAATCTAGAGCTCGCAGTTTTATGAGACTAGAATAATGTTTCAATTGTTCTCTTCGTATTGATTAAATTGCCTTTTTTATATGAATGTAACATTACACTGAGTTACATACATATATAAACATGATATTTTCTTAATTTCTCTTGTAAATAATAGCTGTTTTTAATTATATATATTATTTTTTTTTATTATTATTGACTAACTTATTGAAATTACATTACTATTACTGTATATTGTGGTATTACCAAGGTGGAAACTGTTGAGTAATATTATTGTTTAATTGTGTAAATAAACCATATTTTGTATCAAATTCTCTAGAGTTTACAATTAGTAGAATAGCATTCCCTATCCCACCACTTGCTTGCATACTTATTGAGTTTCGAAGGAGGAAGAGAGAAAGGCCCTCTCGCGGTTCAAATCCGCAGAGGAAGATATCGTACGGGTTGTTAGCTACCTCCGGCTGTTCGTAGGAGCGGAGGACTGAGGACTTATCTCCATCAGGGTGAGCTAGCCGGGAAAAGAGGTAGGTCCCCCCCCCCCTTCTGAGAGTAGAGGAGCGAATCCCGGAGGGTAGCGCTGCTGAAAGCCTGGAACACCCGTATCATATGTTTGGCGCCCAACGTGGGGCTAGCTTAGACCTGTTATTCAGGTACTAAGCACGAACTGTTGGGGTAACCAGGGAGTTACACCTAAGTTCTCTCTTTTAAGGTTATTACGGCGTAAGCAAGTGGTAGGTGAGGATGATAGGGAAGGTCTAGATAGGTATTGTTTTGTAAACGTTTGGTATGGAAATTTTCGTATGTAACGTCACAATAATACTCGTTAAATTCGTAATAATCTGTGTGTAATTTTGTAGTTAGGTATTTTATAGATGAGATAGGTATTGAAGTGAGTAGATCTTTGTGAAATTGTAATATTTTTTATTTGCGTGCCACTTAGTTGGTTAGTATCTTCTAGAAGAGGTAGGTATTTTGTTGAGTATTTCTTGGTGAAATCGAGTATACTTTTTGTGCGCGATTTCGTAGTATGTGTTTCCTTGTAGAGATAGGTATTAAATTGAGTAAATCTTTGTTGTAATTCGGTTGGATGCAACTTTGTAGGTAATTTTTTTTTAAGAGATAAGTGTTTAATTGATTTAATAATTATTTTGAAAAATGAACGGAAACGGTAAGAAGAGCGTTCGTTCTGCGACTAGGAAGACAGCGTCTGAGCCAGAGGCGAGTACCGAAACGGAGATGGCGGACGTAAGCCAATCTCAGGGAGGGAGTACCTCCGGAATTAGGGAGAGGACTTCTGAGAACAGAGAAAACTCTCTGTTGAGTGAGTTGTCGCGAATAGTTATTGTAGATCGCGGGGACAATGAGAGACGGGAGATATCAGCGACATATGAGGGTCGCCCAGATGAGTGCCCGGAGGACTTTATATCGGCTTGTGAAAGGCATTTCCATCGATATGAAGTGGGAGAACAGGAGATGGTAAAGAAGGCGGCTGCTAGGTTGAGAGGTGCTGCCGGCCAATGGTGGCGTACGAGAGGCAGTAATCTCCTGCGATGGGAGGTGTTCAAGACCCTCCTGGGGCAGAGATATGGGACGGAGGTCGCTGAACACTGTTTGTTAGCCCATATGTATGGCGATAAACAGAAGGAAGAAGAATCGGGGTTAGCCTTCCTGGAGAGGAAGGCTAAGGTTTTCCAGAGGCTTAAGGGGGACGAACCATGGGGTATGCTAGTCCCTCACATCGTAACGTTGATGACGTCACGGTATAGGGAGGCCCTAGAGAGGGACATTACTACGATGGGAACGTACGAAGCGCTCTACAATAGAGTGATGGCGATTGATTTCCCTAGGGAAATGGTATACCCAATAGGGGAAGAGGTTAAGAGGGAGAGAGGTCCGATTCAAAATAATCGACAGAATTATAATCGGAATAATGGGAGTAATCAGAATGATCGAAATAATGGGAATAATCGGTATAGACAATTGTCATGTTATCGGTGTAATGGCAACCATTTGCAGAGCGAGTGCCCTCAACAGAGACAGGAACAGAGAGCCGGAGGACAGGAGAGGAACACATGGCGGGGAAACGGCTCGCGCCCTGGGCAGAGAGACGACGCGGTGTCTCCAGGACCGGGGCGACAATAAACGATGATAGAAACGAAGTTGGGAGGTCCGCTCGACCACCCTCCCAACCGGCAGGTGGGAGTTATAGAGGTCGTAGAAGGAATGGGAGGCGTCTTAACCGCGGAGAGATTTCTCCAGCACGAGGAGCAGAAATGGCAGACCAGGAGAACAGGTTCCGTCCAGAGGAACGGATAGATAGGGAGGTAACCCCCTCTTATCTGGTCACTCAAGTGGGGAGTGACCCGGTTTCCAGAGGACCAGATGAGGAAGAAAGTCCTCCGAGGAGTAATGTAGGAGGGTCGTGCCACGTGTGTTATGATGAAGAGAGAGGTCTTGTTCGTACCCTCCCAAAGGTGAGAGTAAAGATCAACGGGTGCGATTTGGTCGCCTTGGTGGACACGGCGTCCTCGCACAACTTAATTAGGCAAGGATTAGTGTTAGATGCTTGCGTCGATAATACGTCGGGTACTACGTTACGACTTGCGGATGAAGGTGTGACCATGGCAGCAAATGGTAAGGCAGTTATGGACTTGGTAATGCAGGATCAGAATCTTCCAACAGAGTTTCTAGTAGTTGATAACCTACGAGAGGAGGTCATCATAGGAATAGAATGGTTGACAGCGCAAAGGGCTGTAGTCGATCTATACAGAGGCTGTCTACACTTTGGGAGGACAGAGAGGGCTACCACGCACCTCTTACCCCAACGAAGGAAGGAGAGGGAGGACATAGAATTTCCAGAGATTCCCGCCGAACTAACTGGAGGAAAGAAAGAGGAACTGATGGGTGTATTGCAGGAGTTTAGCGGCATTTTCTCGCCTTATGCCGGCCCTGCACCATTGCAGCCTTATAAAATAAAGTTGACAGACACGC
Organism: Athripsodes cinereus; assembly: GCA_947579605.1. NCBI lineage: Eukaryota > Metazoa > Arthropoda > Insecta > Trichoptera > Leptoceridae > Athripsodes > Athripsodes cinereus. Next base: position 1,640,370 of record OX388327.1, read on the forward strand.
AACCTATCAAGTTACCGCCGTATAAATTGTCAGACGTCAAGAAAAAGAACCTCTACGCGCAGCTGGAGGGAATGTTAGCTGATGGCGTGATTGAAGCCAGCAGGTCTCCTTACAGCTTCCCTATAGTGATGGCCCCAAAGAAAGGTAAGGAAGAGTTCAGGTTCTGCGTAGACTATCGGCGGCTTAATAAGGTGACGGAGGATGAGGTATCCCAACTGCCTGTAATTCAAGAAACGTTGAAGGATCTTGGAAGTGCAAGAATATTCTCCACCATCGACTTGCAGAAGGGGTATTGGCAGGTTCCTATGGAGGAATCGTCCAGGAAGTACACTGCGTTTACGACTCCAGATGGCGCGAGTTACCAGTTTCGGGTCCTCCCATTTGGTTTGAAGGGGGCGCCCTCCCAGTTCCAGAAGACTATGTGCCAGGAGGTACTCGCAGGCTATCTGAGGGACTTTTGTATGGTGTACCTCGACGACATTATTGTCTATTCTGCGGACTGGAAGACGCACATGTATCACCTACGGTTGGTGTTCGAGCGGCTGCAACAGTTTAACTTGCGTTGTGCTGCAGGCAAATGTAAGTTAGCAGCCGATGAATTGAATTATCTAGGCCACGTCGTCACGCAAGGAGGGAATCACCCTCAGGCAGTACACGAGTTGTCCATCGTAGACACACCGGTACCTACGTCACGGCGGAAATTACGCGCATTCCTTGGGTTGTGCAACTGGTTGAGAGAATATGTGCCCAGG